>JAPMOR010026619.1:1612212-1667120 GCA_026543865.1 Argiope aurantia | reverse complement strand
GTAAAAAATATATAGTACAGGGATATTTTCATAAAACTTCTTGATATCTTTGGTAAATAATATATATATGTACTCCTAGAGGAATTTAGGTTTATTCTTATATTAAAGGAATATTTTTCAATTTATACCTAATGTATCGTTCGGGTCAATATGACCCAATGAAACTATTCGTTTATTTTTAGTCATACATTTTCACTTTTGTTTGGAATAATTCAAAAGAAAAGAATAACAATTTGTTTCTGTAATTTATCCGTTTTCGAAACCTGTTTCGTTTACATATGTGTTTGGTCACATGACAAGAGAGCGCTTGCAAGGTCCAAAAGCTGATACAATTGGTGGGTACTAATCTCTTTGCTCTTATTGCAATATTTCTTTTTTCTGCTGTATTTCACTTTCTGATACACTATAAACGAGTTGTACTTGCGAATGTGAGAGAAAAAATATCGAATTGTAGAAATTTTAGTCATGCTGATATAGCTAAACTAATAGAAGCTTCTGACAGCGAAGAAGCAGTATCCAAGTATGAAAATCATACAAGTGATGAAATTGAGAGTGAAAGTTCTGACAAAGATTTTGATACCGATATTCAACAAAGGAACTATAAAGGAAGTATTCAGTCCAAGATTCGTGAAAAAGTCAAGTTGGATCCGCTGCTACTTTCTTCTCAATCAATCGCTGCTAATATAAAAGCTACTCCAGTGGTCACAAGATATTCAACGGTAAGGATATCAGACGTAAAAACTGCATTTGAGGTAGTATTCAATTTTACAATTGGAAACGAAATCATAAATCTGACTAATATTGAAGGAGAAAGGGTTTATGGAAATAAGTGGAAAAATATTGAAAGTAAAACTTTTCAAGCATATATTGCATTATTATTGTTAGCTGGTGTTTATAAATCATATGGAAAATCAAGAGAAAACTTATGGGATAAAGAAACTGGTAGAAATATATTTCGTGCGACAATGTCCCTCGAAACATTTTGCACCATATCGAGCCCAGTTAAATACGTCTCTATATGGTGCAGTTACCAGTCGAGACCAGTTACGCACCAGTTCCATACGTGAAGTAAATACGAACAAAACAGCAGGGTTAATATTTTAAAAAATTGTTCTGAGGTATTCATTCTCATCCCCCAAGGTGTATATGTACGGAATATCAGCCGTAAGGTAAATGATGTGGCATGTAAAGCACCAACACGCTTAAGCTACCTTTTTTTTTTTTTAATTAGTGATGAGTTGCAGCCATCAGTACAAAATCATTAGAATTAAACCATTCAATTAATAGATAAATATCTCCTGGAAATTTAAAAATATTATATTGTCGTCAGAAACATCCTTCTTAGTGCTGAAGTTCCTGCCTATTACGATACGAGTGAAAAAAATCAGATTTCATATTTTCATCTTTCCTAGTAACAAACAGATGTAAAAGTAAATAAAAATGCATATAAAAAGTCTAAATATGAGCATTTTGGGAGAGATTTTAATTTTTCAAAATAAATCTAATTACTATTATTGCATACTTTCTTCTATCATGATTTGTCAAACAAATTCAATATTTCTAATGAAAAAAAAGTCAATAAAGTTGCTGCTAAAAAATTAAATTTCCAAACATTTTTGGTCTTTCTTTATGAACCATGGATATTAAATGACTGCAGTGAACTCAAAATACTGACAAAATCACACTTGCACAAACTTGAATAATCTAATAATAACATACAAATAATAAAATTTAGAACAGATACTTGTAGTGCATAATCTTCCACTTTTAAACACTTATCAAAATCTTTAGTAGGTTTAAAATTTAAGAGTACTGTAATGTTTTGCAAATTAATTTTAAAATGAGAAATTCTTTACCTGTTACAAAGTTATTTTGGGTACTTGATCTATTCAAGACCATGTTGACTTCTAGATTATAGAAATACCGAATTATGAAAGAAAAACGACATACAATTGCAATTCAAAAGTTATTTTATTGAAAAATAATTTACAATTGAAGAAAAAACAACACTAATTAACATAATGCTTTAAATAATTTTAATATCATGTAAATTGCAAAGGAAATAAATAATAGAGACAATACTATAAAGATTAGAGATTTAGCAATCATGCAATCATAGCAATCAAACCTCATGATGTTTAAATCAAATCGTAACTAAATTCGAATAAACTTAAAATGTAATAAAAATGTAACAAGAAGTGTAATTTTGATATAAAACATACAAGAATATATATTAAAATATTTTAATTACAGTTCCGAAAATATACAAAAAAACCCGCAGCGTATCTAAAAGGAATATTTGCTGTTCTGAATAAATTACAGGATAAGGGAAATTATATAAATATATGAATATAGCAATAATGAAAAAAATCCATCATCATTTTAAAAACTGTTATTCAAAAGCAACATCAAAATCAAATGTTTCAAGCAACATTTGTATATAAATTACACAATTCTTATATTCAATCAAAATGTATTATTAAAATTGAATAGATAGTTAATTATAGTAATGCAAAAAAAATTAAAATTCTATTATTTTCATTATTTTATAATTTTAAGTATTTAATTTATAATTCAGTATTATAAAAATTGCTAAAACTTGAAAAAATGAGTTTTTTCTCAAATTTAATTTTTTATATAATAAATTTGTATTTAACATATAATGTAAATTTTAGCAAACCAAATAATTAATTGATAGTTAACGTGTGGAAATACTAAAATAATATATTTTTATAAGGATTACATAAGCAAAGAAATTTTTAAAAATCTAGCACGTGAAAAGAGGGAAAATTAAATTTACCAGTTCCCTTAAATTAAGCATTCCAACCAGAAATAAGTTTCTTTTTTAGAAATATGAAACAAATAAAATTAAATAAAAAAAATAGAAAGAAATTTTAAATAAGAAAAATTAATTACTTCTTTCTGTGAAAGAATGAACAATCCTTTAAATTAGAAATTCAAATTACTTAATTTGAATATTATCTTGATCTTATCTGGATTTATGTTCATGCAAAAATTGCTTTAATAAATAAGAATCATTATCGAATATAAAATGAAATATTATTAAATCGATAAAAAGCAAAATTAAACTAAAAACGTTATGGTAAGAAAACTGAAAAATAATGTATAAATATGGAAATTTCCAATTTTGATTAACTTATAGAAAAAGGTTCTCCTCTTTGGTTTTGTAAGCAGTTATCTCAACATCGAACGTTAGACATTTTTGTTTTAAATTTCTTAAAAATTTGAAATTTGCTCTGGTAGGAGAAATCAAACCCTTATCAAATCATTAAGTTCTCCATCAGAGAGCTTTTGTAGTTTGACTAATTTAATAATTAGTCTTTATCAGGAAAAAGAATCAGGTTGCTGCTTATCCCCTTGGGATTAAAATCCAATTCAAACCAAGTCTAAGAGATCGCGAAAAGGGAGGTGCTGTAGCCTCTGAGGTAAGGACTCCTGAGCACCCGAGGGCAGAGGTCTGACTTTTGCTCATTTGAAGATTACACTCACACGCTCGCTTGCACAAACCCTTTTTACATGGGGACTCCTTTGCACACCTCACAGATAGAACACAGTGTACAGAGCAACCACGCCCGAACCAGAACCCGAGACACCCAGATCACGGGGAAGACGCACTAAACCCCTCGGCAAGGAAGCCCGCAAAAACATCAGGTGAAGATATGAAAATTGGTTTAGGAATAGCATCATTTTACTGCGCAGATCTTCTTGGTAATTCCAAATCAGGATGTTTCTAATTACTTTTCGGTACTTGTTGATTTTTACGGACCTGCTAAAAATAAAATGGTTGTATCTTTTACAAAGAAACAACAGGAATAAAAATGCAACGAAAAGAGTTTCTTGTTTCATTTAGTATATGCAATTCATCGAATATATAAATGCAAGACAGAAAATTCCATTAGACCCTGAAGACCCACAAAAGTCAGCTATAGCATCATCAAATGCAAACCATCTAAACAAACGGAGAAATTGTCAAGCACGACTTTGCCGCAATAACAAAATAAATAATATTTGTTAAAAATGTAAAATATATGTTCATAGAAACTGTAAGTATGAAAAAAATTTCCACTTTATTTTGCAAAAAATAAAATACTATTTTTTTGCTTTCCAAATGTGGTATTTTTTTCTTTATTATTTAATATTTACTAATAACATATAATAAAACTTTAAATAATATAAAAGAAAATTAAAAATTAATTTTAAATAATTTATTTTACTCATTAATTATTTTTTAACATAACGGACAGGTTTAAATACTTTTAGGTTGCTAAAAAAGCGTTTTAGATCTTTTTTTTTATATATATATATTAGAATGTTTTAAACAGAAGAGTTAAAAACATTAAGTTTGACTTTAAAATTATTAAACGGATTATAGTAAGCCGAATACTTTAATACAACCTGGAATAGATTCCTAAATTATAGTAATTCTTAAATACTTTTGTGTTCCTTAATTTTTCATGTATATCATCCATCCATTGTTTTTTCGGTCTTTGTACTCTTCTAGCTCCTCTTGCTTCCCACCTTAGAAATTTTAAAAACCATTTGTTTGTTTCTAATGATTCCGATCTTTTCAAGTACCATTCTGTTTTTCTTAACAGTAGCAGCTTATGGAATAATTCGTTGAATATATAATCTTCAAAATGATCTTCAAAACACCATTTCCAATAGTTTCGTTCCAGTAAGTTTTTATTTATTAACTTTTTCACGTTTGAATCCAAAGTCCATGCTTCACAGCCATTTATTAAAATGTGTGTAAGAATCGTTTCAAAGATTCTTTCTTTGTTTCTCAGGGAAATGTCTTCATCTCGCAAAACAGGATGTAAGTAAGCAATGGCATTTTTAGTTTCTAGAATTCTGTGAGAGACTTCTTCACAATTTCCGCCATCCAGTTCGAAACTTGTGCCATCAAAGTCTATAACATTTCGGCCATAAAAAATAGCATTACCAAATCTTAATGTTTTATTGCCTAAATATTTCAGATTTTTAAGGCTTATATTCAAACCCAGGATTTTAAGGCGTGTTTTAAGATTTAGGATCATGGTTTTCAAAATTGTAGATTTCCGAGCAATGACAATCACTTTATCATCATAAATCATACTGGACGAAATAACATTATTCGTCAGGCGGTTTTCTTGCTGCCACGCATTTATAGATTCTTGGATATATATTTTAAGTAATGTAGGTCCTAAAATACTTTGTTCTATCAATCCTTTTGATAGGATGAATTGTTGAGATAATTTGTTTGTTTCTATGCCTCTAATAGTATTTGATTTAAACAAATGCTCTAACACTGCAAGTAAAATTTCAGAAATTCCGTATTTTTCAAGGATTTCGAAAAGTTGTGAGTAATCGATGCCTAAGTATACTTGCTTTAAATCTACGAATGCAATGTGCTAAGATGAAATGTTTTTCTCGGCAATTTTCTGAAGATAGATTCTCAACATAAAATTTGTATCTAGATTAGTTGCCTGAAGCAGGATAGAACAGTTTCGTTCGTTAATTTCATTTTCTAGTCTTTCTTTTAAAATAAAACACATTACTCGCATTATAAAATGAACATGCAAATCAATATCATTTGTGGTATTTTCATTAATGTAAGTTTCGCCGATTTCGGATGGAATTTTTTCGCCATTGAATATTTTTTGAATTAAATTTGTTAAAAGATATTTCGTTTCAGAAGTGCTATTTCTCAAAAGTTGAATACTTAAGCCGCCAGGTACAGGCCATGCATCATCATCCAGTTGCTCAAGAGCTTTAGTCACATCTGTAACATTAATTTGGACTGTCTCCTCAGGATTTATTCTATAGCGATTTATTTTCCTTGACTCCACATCCCTAACATTAATTCCGTTCCTTTTCCAAAAGTCTTCTAATGTCTTTCGATGCAACACAGTTTCATTATTCTTGTTGCGCATTTCATGTAAAATACTCCATGCCATTTTACTTCTTTTGTTTAACTCTGTATTCTCAACAGCTGAGCAGGCACCTTGTCACACCTCATTTTTAATTTTTTCATCAAAATTGGAATCGAAAGTAATTCCGTATGGAGAGTCTCTTCTTGCTCTTAAATATATCATCTCCTTATCCCAGAGAAACTCACCAAAAATGTCTTTATTTTGAATTCCTAACACCTTCTCTGCTGCCAAATGAATGCTTTTTTTAAAATTATTGTACATTTCTTCCGTCGTTCCGCAGTTTTCCAGCTCCCGACAGTTCTTTAGTTTCCTTCCAGCAGTTTTTTTTATGTTGAATTCCGACTGATTTTCATACTTCTCTCTTAAAGTATCACTATACAAAAGATATGTCTTGTATTTTCTCATTTCACAGGGGATTTTCTTTGTAACATGGTCCATACTTTCAGAAATTTTGGGAAATAGAAATTTTTTACTTGGAATTGTAATAAATGCTGCAAGGAATATATGATCGGTTCCACATTCAAACCATCTACATGCAAGAACATCATAGACGTGCAATGCTGCTGTCTGTCTAGTCATACAAAAATCAATTAATGATCTCGACGAATCATTTTTTCTATACCAAGTATACGTGTGAATATTTTTATGATCAAAGAATGTATTTTATATTTTCAGCTTGAATTTTGCACAAACATCCATCAGTCTGTCACCGTTGTTGTTACTCTTTTCACCTTCCACACCAAAACTTCCAACTGCCTTACTTCTTGCTCCATTTGCATTTTCTTTCTTAATTTTATTGATATCTCGCTTAAGTTTTTGAAGTTTCTCTTGTTGACGAAAATTTAGTTTCTCTTGCTCAAGTTGTTCACATTCATTTTCTAATCGTGCAAGATGAGAGTCAAAATTTTCAACTCTACTGTTGAAATCGCCTAAAATAATTAATTTACGTTCTTTCGTCACATTTTGCAGCTTTTCTTCGAAAGTGTTTTGAAAGACATCCTTATTTTCATCCTCAGTTTTGGGTGTTTCATCGAGCCAGTAGACACCCATTATTGTGATCTTTTGTCCGTGTATATTCAATTCTGCTTCAATAATCCTTTCATTTACAGCTTCCCACGATTCAATGAAACCAAGATCTTTCTTCATCAAGATAGACACTCCAGCCTGGCCGTGTTCATTCTTTCTTACTCCACTGTAGAGATGAACATATTTTCCATAATTTTCAATTCCTGTTTTTTTTAACTTGGTTTCGGTCAAAACTACTACATCAACATTTTCTCTTTCGATTTCTGAAAAGGTTTCCCTTTTTTTTTCAGTCAGTCCTCCAACATTCCATGTTCCGAAAATCAGCGAGCTATTCCCAAAATTTCCTAAATATTCCATTTGATTAGATAAGTGGATTTTTTTTAAAATCGAGTTTACAGATTTCTCAACAATTGTATTTCAAATTTTATGGATGGAGGGATCATTGAAATTTTTGTTGAAGAGTTTAGCTGCACCTACAAGAAAAAAAAGTATTGTTAAAAAGTCAAAAAGTTAAATATATGTCGTAATAAAATTCACTTCATATGCACAACGGTATAGTGTGTGAAAATCTATTACTTTAAAAATATTTTTGGCACGTTGAGACATTATTCTTTCTTAAAAGTGGAGAAATGTTGTCGTAAGAATTACTTAAATGTATATACAAAATGGTCAGAATTAAAAAATCCCTACTCTGAGATCTCTATATAAAGAAATACTCAGTGCAAAAGCTCCAAAATATGTTGAAAATACTATTCAAGACATGGAGAAGCAGATTAAGTGAAAAAAAATTAGTTCCAGAATCACTCATAGATGAAGCTGTGCAACAGAAAATAATCCTGAAAAGAAACAAAATACATTTTTGTAACACATTTTATTCGAACGTATCAAACATTCAATCACAAGGACCTTATCGATGAAGAGGAAACTGCTCAATATATTTCCCTTCTTCAAATTGCAGAATCTGCATTCTGTGGACAGCTTGTTCAACTGCGGATTGTAATTGGTAGTTGAGATGCTTCTCACATGCAGAATGATACTGTATTTCAAATTTGCCAAGGTTACCAGACGTCCTCGATAAACAAGATATTTTAAGTATCCTCACAGCCAAAAATCACAGGGATTAAGATTTGGCGAATGATATGACAAGGTTGTCGGAAAAACACCGATAGTTGTCGACAATAGTGGTGACAACTTTTTCAATGACATCTGAACGACTCAATTTGGTCATCAACCCGGCTGAACTCTAAGATACCCGGTTTTCTCGAATCGAGAAATCATTCGACTGAGAGCTTTTGGAAGTAATGATCCTTTGTGAAAATTGTTATGTCAACAAAACTCTCGAAGTGTAGCTACAGCATTTCTTTTGTTTTCATAAAAAAACTTTATAAGTGAAGCGTATTCTTACAGTGTGTCAGCCATCATTGATAAGATTGATATTCTCCCAATATTCTCCCTCTTTTATCCCACAGTTTCAATCCAAGCTTCAAACCAAGGAGTTTATGCAAATTTTTGTGCTTGTAGTATAAAATGCATTTACAATGACAGTTTAAGTTTCTTCCCTTTTTTTATTATTATTTTTTTACATATCAGCAACAGGAATTAAAATGGAAAAATTTTATACCTCATTAGTGGGGGGGGGGGGTTGTGTGATTATTTGTATTTTTTTCAGCATATTTTTTTGTTGTACAGCGTCTATAGATGTTTCTGGAACTATTTTTTTTCACGTAATCCCCTTCCCCATGCCTTGAGTAGTATATTCAGAAATTTTGGAGACTTTACATCGAGTAGTTCGTTGTATAGAGCTCAGAGTAGAGGTCTTTTAATTCTGACCACCTTTTATGTATGTATATATGTGTCATTAAAGGCATTGCATTCAAAAGGAAACGTAAAATTGGAAACTACTTAAGATCGTTGTGTATTCATAGCAAGTTTAGTTGATTTTGAAGAATTTTATCAACTAACTTTTGGTAACGAAATAGCATTAATAAAGCAACAAAGTTAAGTCAAAACACATGGGACTGAACATGTAGAACATTGAGTTAATTGAATTGGCAACAGGATTTACAGCATGCATGTTTTTAAATTTTCCAATAGTATACAAAGCAGGATGAGATTACATGGTGGACGTATGAAGAAGTATTATCACATGTGCAATGTTAAAGATGGAAAGATGCATATGCAAGTGTGTCACACGAACAAATTTGCGTTTCTAAATGAAAATGAAAAATACTGGAAACTTGCTACAGAGATAACTTCACTAAAATTGGAAGTTGGTGGTAAAAATTAATCCTGTCGAATTTTCATGAAAACTTGCGAAATGTGGGGAACAAATACGTAGCATGAATTTTATTGAGCTAAGTCGTTGAGTTGGCTGTTCAAAACAAACCTTTAAGTTTTTATCTGTATGTGTTACTGAATACGGAGAAGAGAAGAGGTGAAAGTTTAAAAACCAATTTTTTGAGTCTAAATAAGGAATTAATATCGGAGGAAAAATATAAACTCAAAAGCTATAGGTATTATTAAATTCCATAAAATGAGCTATAAGCCTTAATAATAATTTTATTAGATCAGAAGTAAATTTAAAATTAGAGAAAATTTTGAAAATAATATTAATTTTTTTTTAAAATTTGAGCGAAACTTTTGAAATTTCACGTTAAATTTCACGTTCTGTTATATAAAAAAGAAATAATTGGCAAAATTTTCAGATCTATATCTGCAAAGGATTTTGAAAAATTATAACTTTATCAAAAAAACTTGGGACAAAAAGGCCTACAATTAGTTTTTATCTGTTAAAGTAAATGTCCTATGTTAAGTAAAAGTCCTATGTTAAAAGTGATGCTCTACAATTTAAGATGCTATCATAATGGATGATTTTCAAGGAAAAAAAAAGGTGAAAATTAAATTTTAGAAAAGGTGAAAAGTTTTACCTTGTGGTCGCCGATTCTCGAAAATCATTACAATGTACGGCACTCGGGCTTAACGATGTCCGGAAAATGAATTCAGAGTTGGCAATTAGCACTTTGAATTTAATTTTCACTGATATATTTGAAAATTGACCTTTGTGACACAGTTTGAAATTGTAAGAAAAAAAATCTTTTTCAGAAAAGAATTTTTTTGGTTTTCTTCGATTCGACTGACGAAAAAGCGTTTTTTTAAAACCTCCGGATCCGAGGACGAGACTTTACAATTAGGCCACAGCGGCCCTCAGAAAAATTTTGGATGCTGCGTAACAAAATGTCCGATATTTCTTAATTTTAATTAACTACAATTCTAATTAAATTTTCAAAAATCACTCCGAAGTGCACATTTCCACCCACCAAACTATATATGCTCTGAATCAATCGATTCAGCCTATGGAACACTAACGCAATCCAAAAACACACATTCATTTTTATTATAAATGTATGTTTGATATTTTTACATGCTGATTCCCTATCGTCCTGTGTTCGTAAAATATTTGCGATGATATAATAAATAACTGAAAAGCAAAGGGACTGATTATTTGAAACAAGTAACAAAAGATGTGTATTTGAAACAAGCATGTCTTACATCACTGTATATGACTTATTCCAACAAATTTGTAAGAAAATATACATAAAAGTAGATAATTTTGGTTCTGAGAAAACATTTGATGCAACAAAAGAATAAAATTTAAAGACTGAATAAATAATCATTTTTTATTTTCTTTTGACTCTGCATTTACAGATAATTCCATAATTGTAAATGGGCCAAAATTATCTGATCGTCCTCACATTAAAAAGTTGGCAGATGTCAATAGAAAAAAATTAATCACATTTCACTTGAGGAAGATGCTCTTGAAGATATGCAGTGTCAATTTTTGATTCGATTACCAATCTTTCTCAAGTACACAACCCCATGATCAAGTGTGCTGAAATAATAGTTTCCCAGCCATTGTTGGTATAGGGAAAAGAAAATGGCGTGTGGGTTTTTATATAAAATAGAGATAAAACAATCTTTCACCCAGATTTTCAGTTATCATAATTATGTGTGGAAAAAGATCACGAGTCTTGCGCCCTGATATTAAAAAAAAATGTTGACGGTAAAAGTGAATGGAAAAGAACATATTTCATGGATGGAATGTGTTGAAAAGATCTATCTTTCTTTATATCTATAATCAGGATAACTTAGTAGATACAGCTCATTTTGATGAAGTTCATTGAGGTGATGGTCTGCTAGCAACCATTGTTGCTCTATCATCTTTCCAGCATAACCATACAGAACAGAAAGTGGCATGCCATTTTTCAGTGTTTCAAAAGAGGATAGAAAAAAAGTGTAATTTAAAAGCCATATTCTTTGGGTCATCAGATAGTATTGGGTTGTTCGGAAAGTAATTCCGTTTTTCCCGACAGAGGATTTAATTGTATTTTTTTGAACGCAACTTCACACTTAAGCCGCATTATCATTATATGTTTTGAGAGCTTGTGTATATAGCAAGGCTTGTGTGTGAAAAAGTTCAATTAATTCTACTCAATAGTTTTTGGTTGTCCTTTTAAATATGGAGAGCAATAAACATCAGTTTCGTCATATTTCGCTTTTTTACTATAGAAAAGGTAAAAATGCTGTTCATGCCAGAAAGAAATTGACCAATGTGTATGGAGATGTGTTGAAAGTACGTCAGTGCCAGAACTGGTTTGTAAAACTTCGATCCGGCAATTTTAATGTCGAAGATGCACACGTTCTGGAAGGCCGGTTGAAGCTGATAAAGACACGATAAAGGCATTAGTTGATGCAAATTGGCGAATAACAATACGTGAGATCAGTAAGAGGTTAAATTTATCGAATTCAACTGTTTATGACCACTTGAAAGGGCTGGGTTTAACATCGATATATGGGTTTCCCATGTTCTCACGGAAAGAAATTTGTGTCATCGCGTTAACGTCTGCGATTCGCTTCTCAAACGTCACGGAAATTATCCATTTTTGAGCGCATTGTTACTGGGGACGAAAAGTGGGTTATATATAACAATGTCAAACGCAAGAGATCATGGAGCAAAAAAGATGAACCGGCTCAAAGCATTTCAAAAACCAATATCCATTAAAAAAAAAAAAAGTGATGCTCTTTGTTTGGTAAAATTTTAAAGGAATCGTTTTTTTTTTGTTTTTTTTTTGAGCTTTGATGCAATTTTGAATGATGCACTTCAACAGAAAAGGCCAGAATTAATCAACAGAAAAGGTGTAGTGTTCCACCAAGATAATGCGAGACCTCATACAAGTTTGGTCACTCGCCAAAAGCTTTTACAGCTTGAATGGCATACACTGCCACACCCACCATATTCTCCAGATCTGCAGCCTTCGGATTATTATTTGTTCCGGCCACTGCAAAATGTTTTGGACGTTAAAACCTTTACTTCAAATGAAGAGTTCAAAAATCACCTGGATCAATTTTTTGCCAGCAAAGACCAACAATTTTATGAGCGTGGAATCATGCTACTACCAGAAAGATAGCAAAAGGTGTTGGACCAGAATGGCCAATATATAATTTAATAAAATATTTATTCATTATATGAAAATTGTCTTTCATTTTCCCCCAAAAAAACGAAATTACTTTCCCGACAAACCAATATATAGAAACATTTTTATCAATTACGTTAGAATACTCTTCTTCGAGCATATGTTTATAACTGTTCCCCTCCCCCCTCAACAAACAATTTTTTTTTCGTTCGTCTCTTCTCCTTATTTAACAAAATGCAGTGCTGACTACTAAAAACAGTGGAGAATTAGTACCATATGTTTTGAAAAAGTACACCACACTCCCGAGTATCCGGTTCGCGACTATCTGGCTTCCATACTATCCAGCTTAGTTTTCTTTCATTGTAATTAAAGAGGGAGCCAAGACATTGCATTGGCAACATTGCCAAGGCATTGGAAGCGGGCATCTACTGAGATCCTCTTGTGCGACATGTGCAAATACAGTACGTGACAGGAAAAGAGCAGAGTTCTGCTCGTTGTTCATTGTTTGGACAGTGTGTAACTGATCTCAATTGCTGCTGCTGTTCCTGATTATAACTGCACAGTTCGCACAGTAATTATTTTTGGGGTCTTCTTAATGTTTTATTTAGTGGGCAACAATAATGATTTCAAAATGTGTATCAGTCACCACTTTGGCTGGTAGCAATGCAACCGGCAACCACAAGCTTAGGTTGACGTTAATAGGAAAATCTGAGAAACCAAGAACTTAAAAAAAAAATCTGGAATAACTATCCGTATATCACACATATTAAAAACACTGCTTCTATGATTCACCAGGTCGCTGCCACGTTCACGTTCAACGTGGCTTGAAATAAATGGAAGGCTTAGTATTCAATAAGAAGAGAATACTAAGCCTTATAGTCAAAGTATTAAAACAGTGAGTTTTGGTATAAAACTTTGTCTTCTGGAATTGGTGGGCAAACAAATGAATTCATAGAACTCTGACCTATCTGGCTTTTTTTATTATCTGACATGCCCTTCAGCCATATTATGCCGGATAAGCGCGGCGTACTGTAATAAATGTGTAATGGTGAAATAATTGTTTGTTTCTATTTTTAATAGTAAAAAATACAAAAAAAATTATATTAAAATTTTAACTTCATTTCTATAATACACACTTATATTCCCAAATATCGGTATAAGGAAAATTTGTTATTTATTTTTGAAGAACTCTCTTCCGATTCATAATTCCTTTCAAGGGTCTCAAAAATGTCTAACGGATTTTGAATATGTTTTACAGAATTATTTGCTTTTGAAGGAAATCATTCAATGAAGTGCACAATGACATTCTGGAAGTTTTTAAAACTCAAGGGTGGCTGACTTGCAAAACATCGTTGATTGAGAAAAAAAATCTGCTTTTTTAGCTACAAGACTGTGACTCTATTCATGTTTCAGCTCTCTGTTGACAGATTTAGTTGTGTAGATGTAGTTTTTAAAGTGGCTTTACCTAATGTTATTTTCCCCGCTTTAATCTTTGTATTATTATTTTGTGTGATACGAAAAAATACAAATTGGAAATATTGTAATTATAAAAAAGTTCGATATTGTTTCTAATATCCATGTTTTGAAATTTTTTGAGTCTTAAAAATACATTTTTAGAATTGTATCTGTCTGTGAACTTGGAAATGTAAAAATACCTTGAACTGTAAGGGTTGCCCAAATAAAAAGTGGACACTTGATTTCTATTAGAATGATTGTAGTTATAATATCGCTACTGAACAGGGATATAAGGACTATAGAAGGTGTGCACTGCATACAGCGTTCAATAGTGAAAATAGTTTGTATTAGAGGAAACCGGTCGAAATTAAAGTCGTGATATGCATGGATGCGTCCGGATCAGAACAGCATGCGATAGTACGGTTTTTGATTTTTTGATTGCCATGGTTGATTCCTGCCCCAAGAAAACACTATCAATTCAACACAATACTGCAGTACTCTGCTGAAAATATGGAAAGCAATCAAAACCAAACAGCCAGGCCTTCTCATTCAGTAAGTGATCCTTCTCAATAACAATTTCAGCCCACACGTCTCCCGTGAAACCCAGACGACCTTAAAAATATTCCGTTGGAATGTGTTGTAACACCCGCCGTACAGTCCTAATTTGTTATCCTCTGACTTGCACATCTTTGGGTCACTTAAGAGAGCAATACGGGGAGGAATGTTTTCATTCGGGCGGCGAAGTGAAGGAAGCTGTGCAGGACCTCCTCAAGAATCAGTCACCATCTTTTAATAGCAAAGGCTGCCTAGCCTGCTACCTAAACGATGAGACCTGTGTAATAACACCCATGGCAATTTCTTTTGATTTCCAAATAGGTATTATTATCATTCAACTTGCTCACTTCTCATTTAGGTAAACTAATAAAAGGATGAAATATAATGTATGATCTTTATATCAAAGTTTTTATCGAATTTTGACCGAAATCCATTCGTAGGAAGTTTGTCTATCTATACTTAAGTCTACTTTGTCTATCTATACGTGAACACAACGTCTACAAAACATTAAGAATAAGATGAATAGAATTTGATTTGCAATTTTAACTCTAAGTTGCAAATCTATATCAAATTTTGAATTAAATTCATTAAAAGATTGATTGTCTCTCAATTAGTTCAGTTATATTAATGTCCCATTTTAAAGCAACACTAGGTCTATCTCGTAATTTTGAATTTTGGTCATATGACTAGGGCGAAACATGAACCGGAACTCACTTTCCAAACTTTCGTACGACACCAGAGGGGCCCAACAGATTTGACGTGCACTAGACCCACTTCACAATAGTTCTTCGGTGAATTAGGTCTAGAGCCTGAAACCCTCCGGTTCCGAAGCCGACACCTTACACCAGACCAACGCGGTCCTCATCTATCAATCGGTACACTTGCATTCATTTTAATACAATGACTTAAAAATGCAGCATCTTAAATAAATAAAATTTTGCCATGTTATCTTGCTGTTACTAAAACTGTTCTTCTATATAAAGTTTTATTTTCAACTGATCGAAAAAAGCCGTCAAAAGTGTGCACTCGGTTTTCTTCACTATACTAAGAATCACAATAAGTTTATGTTCAAGACTCTAAAAATAAAAACCTGAGCAGTGAATGTGTTCATGGCCTTATCTAAGGTCCATATGATTAAACTTAAGACGGAAAGGGGATATTATTAGGGTTTATCAGATAAGTTTTGAGGGAACCATTCCCACTTTTAATGATTATTGACAAGATAACAGATAAAACTTAAACAATACCCAAAATATGACGCAATATATCCATTATTGTTTCAATAAGTAGATAAATGTTTTAAAAAATTGAATTAAAATACATTTTAGCAACAAGTTATTTTAAGTCCTTTTAAAAAATCGGAAGCTTTCAATATTCTCGGCAACATGGATTAAAAAAGGCATTTGAAGTTTTACTTACCAGAATTATTTATTCTGCAAATTCTTTTTAACTTTTTTCTGAGAGAATTTAAAGAACTATTAGCAATGCGTGCAATTTTCAGGACACTTAAGCAAATGTGAAACATTATCTTCAAGAGCTAACGTTATCTCAGGAAATGTTCCCATGACAACCGTCTCTCTACCCTGTTGCTGTTGACGTAAGACTTATCTCTGGCTTAATCTTGTCAATACCGTACGCGTTGTACATCATGTGTATTAAAATTGAGACGGAAGAAAATAAGAGTTGAGGGATTGTGATGGGCTTTGCAATAAAGCTGACCACGACCTTGACCTGCATATCTCTCCTTGTAGCAGACGATAATGTTTTACTGTGTATGATTGCGCTGGACTTAGCAAAGGAAATGAGTGTGTGTGTGTGGGGGGGATTACTCCTTGAAAGGCGCTAACAGAGAGATCGTTATAGATATGACTAAAAAAAGGTGCAAGAATGAGATTGGTATTATTTGTAGAATTAATTAAAAAATACAGGAATTAATATTACGTGGCTGATTAAAAATTACATTTAAACTAAAATTTCTTTTAGGAAATATGTGCAATTTGTAATTTATTTCTTGCAGTGACACATTTAAATTTTATATGATATATTAACCCTTAGAAGCCTGATTTTCAGACTTAAATTTAAAAAATATCAGTATTCAGCCAAATTTTCGTAAATTGAATTTAAAAAAATATCTTTATTGCAGTATCCAGATAAAGGGGGAAATAATTTTTAAAAATCACAATAAACATTTTATATATTTATTTTGAAAAAAAAAATCAGGTATCAATTCTTCAAGCAAAACAGCCCCTTGCTAAAAATAATTATATTATATTGTAATAAAAATAAGATAATCACTTACCTCAAAAGTATTTTAATTTTCGGAAAAATGAAATGCTTCAATATGTCACTCATTCACCATCTCTTCTTAAATCGATCTCAATGTCAGTGTTATTTATTAGTATTATTATTACGCCAGTATGCCATTACTAGAATAAAATGGTCCGTAAAACCTTGGAAAGAAATATTAAACATTATAACTTTAAAGTGCTGACTTTTCTGAGAGATATGCAGCAAAATGATCCGGTCTATGTAGAATGTGTTTATACTGAACGAGTTTTTATGAAACTGTAACACTATTAAAGCAAAAATTTAAATTTTGAAATTTTTTAGAATTAAGTATAGTTTGTTCTTCGAATATATCCAAAATATTCAGTTTTGTTTATTAATGAATATTTTACAATGCATTTCCAAAGAAATGGATTTTTTATATCCGAATGACAGTAACTGAAATAGAGTTGAATAGCTTACTATTATTTGTTTTGTCATCGTTGCTTCCCCTACAAATTCGCGTAATATTTATATAAAGAAATCAAAATTTTAGTTGTTGATATTGAGTTTGTAATTTCACATTTTTCTATAAAGCTGTAGTTTTATAAATGGCCGAATGAATCAATATATTGTTTGCTAGAAATGTTTTTAATTATTATTTGCAAATAGAAAATGAAAGAGCAACTTTTCTGAGAAACATGAACGTAAAGTTATTAATGCCCATCATCAAATCATTTTAGATATTGCAACTAACTTGCGGAAGTCCACACCTACGTCAAAAACATCACGTGACCCGAATTGGACTATGTCAAATAGCTGTCTTATCGGAACTATTTGTCATTGTCCCATTGCAGTCACGCGATGTTCCTCAGGTAGACGTAACTTTTTATTGCGCACTATAGTTGATCTTGTGTGAACACTGCTTTAGTGCAATGAATGATTACTAATGAAACTTGAAACAATCATATTCGGAAATGCAATCCTTGATTACCACAAATATAAAGTTTAATGACTATTAGATTTCTCTCGACATCAACAAAGGCTTATTTCACACATATTTGACTAATATGCTGCAAATGTATTGCATTGCAACAAAATGTATGTTTGACTCGGACAGAACATGAATCATGCAATTACAAATCAAAACTTACTGGATATCTGAAATGTGAAGAATATGTTTGTTCGTTGCAAATCTCTAAATTTGATCTAGTGGACTTCCGTTTTTTCTCAAAGCTTAAATCTATCTTGAAAAGATGAATATCTGAGGCAATAAAAAATTCACACTGAAAGTTATTAGCGGCTCCAAACACATATTCCAGATGGGGAAATATTATTTGCTGTAATGCAATCTTGTGCTTGAATCAAATATTATAAATGCATATTTACTAACTGCTGGAATTATTAATAGTTTTTTACTTTATTACAGATTTTTAACTATTTTTTAGATCAGTAAGGTATTATTTTGGAGTCTTATAGTGTAAGAGACAATTTATAGACTATACTACTCCAAACAAGTTTTTTTCTCAAAGTAATAATAAAAAAAAACAGTTTCAAGAAAAATTCTTCAAAGTAATAATTTACAAAAGAGTAACAAAAGACGAAACACCTTAATGAAATGCAAAAACGAAAAGCTTTATTTAATTAAAGTATAAAATTGCATGGATTTTAAAAAAGTACAAAAGCCAAGATGTGCGTTTTTTGTCAGGAAATATAGGCAATGTCGCTGCTTTATTTTTTAAAAAATATATATATTTTTAAATGATAAAAATATATATTTAAAATAATATATTTTTTATAAATATATATTTTAAATAACAAAGTTTTTACTGATATAAGTATTCTGGGTTTCAAAATATGAGCGTTATGAAAAATTTACATTTATACAACAAATGCCCCGTCGTACATAATGCTCCAATGTGAATATAGGAATGTTTTTTCTCCAAGTAACAGATATTTATGCAAGAATTCTGTATCATCAACTAAATGAAGGGTTAAAATAATATCATACTTCCATTAAATTAACGAATTTTATCTTTTCCTGGGAAGGTTAGTAAAAAAATCAAAGCAAAAAATTTGTGTGAATTTTCTTAATGTCACTGTACTTGTCAGTTGATGTAAAAACTCTTCATTATCTGCCAGCGTCCTGGCATAGGGGTAGCGCGGCTTCTCCGTGATTTGGGCGTCCCGGGTTCGAGTCCCGGTTTGGGCATGGTTGTTCTTCCGTTTTTCTATCTGTGAGATGTGTGAATGTGCCCTCATGTAAAAAGGGATTGTGCAAGCGAATGAGTGATGCGTGAGTAGCAAAGTCGTACTCTTGGTCCTAGTCGGTGCAACTATAAAAGCAAGAGACACACTTCCCCTCCTTTCTTAAATTCGCTGTCTTTGTAACAGCGGGCTTGTCCGTGGCAAGTGCCATAAGAAACAACAACTCTTCTTTATCTACCATCACCCCTTCAAATCAGGTTTGTCTATTTTAAAAAATTAGAGAAGCCAATTTAGAAACCAGTTCTGTGATAATGGATGTCGGATCCGATTCAAAATTTGATACGAATCCGTCATTTAGAGGCTAAACCTGTGGATCAAATTTTTATCTCTCTTACTCGTTCTCCTGGAGAAATTGTGTTAAGTGTTTTTTTTTAATAGACAGACACATTTTGTCCAAAATTTGACAGAAATTAACAAATTTGGTGTAAAGACTACTTTTGAAATTTCATCTTGCTTTTCAATTATCGTGTTCAAAGATAGAAATAATTTCAAAAATATATTTTCAAACTCGGGAAGGTTTAAAACGCGGAAACACATGAAATTTTCGAAAATCGAATTTTTTGACGATTACAATACTTTTTTTTTTTGTTATTCTTTGTGCATGAGAAAGAAAAAGAGCTAGAACATTTATATTGTTAAGAATCTGTAATGTTGCTTCCAAATACAGTTAATTCCATAGCAGGAAAGATCATTTTAAGATTAGATGCGGATCGGATGCGAGATCAATGATCCCCGGACATGGTGACAAACTAGGAGACAATTTGGCAACCTGGAGACGAATATGGTGACAAATCATAAGAATTTTGGCGATAGGGCAAATAGGGAGCGAATTATGCTTTATTGTTCAAGAACTTGCTCTGCTCTGCTCCGGAAATTAAAAAAGGTCGGCAGTCCTGTCGTATATTGAGTCAACGACAAATTAGTTGGATCAGTCCAGCGGAGCGCAAGTATTCATAGACGCTCATGCAATTACTGGATAAAAATTGGTTCGATGCGCCTAGTTTTGGAGACAAGTATTGAAGTAGCATCGAGTACAGCTAAAGAAAGGAGACATTGGAGAAAAATTGGAGCTTGGGGAGACCTTAATAAGCAGCTACGTAAATTCTCTTCTCCTGTTGATTTCTGCCTGGCCACTTTGTGTGCTATAGTTGTTGTTTACTGACGATTGCTACTCGTGGGGTTGCTGCTTGTTTTAAGTGTGCTGCTGTGTATTGCATGTGTATGTCTCAGCTGTGTTTTGTCGTCTGCGTATTCGTGTCTTCGTGTTAATAAAAGTCATTATTTATTATTGAGGCATGTTGATTGTAAAATCATGCAACCACTACAAGCGAACCCATTGATTTTATGAACTTAGTGGAAAAACTTCCGTAACAATATTATCGAACGAATCTTAATTTTATTTACTAGAACAGTAGCTGCTTCCTCACTTCCCGGGCTTCCGCATTTCCTGGCATCAAACAAATGCCAGTTGGCTTTATTTCCAATTAAATAACATATCTTAATGTGTTGCTGACGAAATATACGTCGGTTATTTATTAATCCTATCAATTCTTCATAGAGAAAGGTGTTACAGGAAAAAATACATCTTGAAATTGTAAACGAATTTAAAATTAATTCATTTGGAAAATATGATCGAAATGCAATTAGAGATCTCAGTTGAGATCAGTAGATAACTCTTCAATGCATGAATTTTTTAAATTTCAAAATAAATTCTAAAGATTTTTTTCTATTCTAAATTCAATTTTAGATTTGTATTATAAAAATTCTGAAAAAAATCTTTTACTCTAAAAATTTTAAAATTCATTTTTAACATAAAAAAAATAATGTACCGAACCTGATGCGGTATGCAGTGAAGGGTTAAATAAATTTCAATAAAAATAGTATTAAGGTTTATGTTGGCACGTCTTTCGAATTTTACTTAATAATGAATGAATTTTAATCTGCATCTAAACTTCAATTTAATATCATCACACAAATACAATAAAAATACAAAAAAATTTAAATCATGTTAAATTTTTAATATATATTATTTCAATGATATCAATATTTTGCAGAACAGTTTTCTTCTTTTTTTAAAAATTAATTTTTATGTATAATTTAACAATATTTTTCATTATTGAAGAGAAACGTAAATCACTTTCATTGTTGCTACTAATATTTCATCCTCACTTTTATCTTTTGGGCTTTCTTCCGTATTTAATGACCAAGATATATTCGGTTTATTTTTCCATGTTGAGTAAGTTTCAATATAAAAAAATGTTTTTAATAATTTTTTTAAAGTGTGTTACTCTTATAATTAAGGTATAACATCAGAATCAAGAAATAGTGAAAAATTTTCAAAGTCTGCTCACTTTGAAATACTGTTGCTCTTTTCTCCTGTAATAATAACATATTTGATAACTCATAAAGATAAAAACAGAAAATTTGGGAAATTTTATAGTTCAATTAATTGTATAGTTCACAAATTCAATGAACATAATGGCGTAAGCTTTTGAAAAAATATGAGTTATAAGTCTGTCAAAATTTTAGAATTAAAAATATTTTGAGGAAAAAGTCATTGAGAACGAATTATACGAAATATTTAATTAAAATTTTCACCAACAATTTTTCCCGACGAAGCAACTGGTCATCGAAAGTGGCTAGTCACAAATAAAATGATGATGAAGTTAAAACGTAAGTAATTTGTAAGCTAATGCATCGCGTTTTATATAGAGTTCATAATTTTTATATGCTTTTCATATACTTAAAATAAAGTAATGCATTGCATATTTTTTTGATAACTCATGAATTTAAAATTATGCGCACTGATGATTTTAAAAAAATCGATTTTAATTTCATTTTTATATTACAAGTTTTATGTAACCAATTTTGACCAACTGAAATAATAAAACGCTTAATTGCACATAATTTTCTGAAAAGTTTATTTCAGCATACCTCGAAAATAAAATATAGATTGACAATAAAAAGTAATTTTAAACAAAATAGCAAAATAATAATAATAATAATAACTATGGCAAAAAAAATTTAATGTAACTTAAATAACATTTATCAACAGGATCGAACGTTTTTTTAAACTATAAAATACCATACTTAGTATAAAATGGTATTATATTTAAAAAAATTTAAATGGTAACTAATTATTTTACTAGAATAATATTAAAAAATTACATTAAAATATTTGTATTTATTTTGTGTAAATTCATTTGCACAGTCTTTATAATTAAATAAAACCACAAAATTAAATACATTTTTAAATATTGTGAAATTGTAAAATTGTGGGATCCTTCGAAAACTGCCTATTTAATAATTTGACCTTGTTTAAAGGGAGACACAATAGAACTAGATTGCCTATGCTTTTCCGGTTGTGTGATATTATCCGAATTCTATAATTCTAAACTTCGTTTTTATTATTTTGTAAAATGTGTTAAATTTGTATTAACAAATGTCAAAATGAAAAAAAAGAAAGTAATTAACGAATAACTCCAATTCTCTGGCAGCGGAAGGCAGCGAGTTGACGATAATCAAAGGACAATAGCAGGTTGCGATAGTGAAACTTCCTGTAAAATGGCAATACAATATCAAATAAAATAATTAATACATTGTTAAATTAAATTTTATTAATAAAAAGAAAACCTCTCTAATTTATTCCAAAAATTGGAGGAAATTTCTGAATTCCCATTGAAACCTATCTCAAAACACAGTAACTATAAAATGTATCTACCTCATTGTGTTAAGGCGTCACCGTGCTAGAAAAATCATAAAAAAATAAAATAAAATAAACAATTTTATTGTCCCATATGATAAGTTGAGTCTTTCTAAATGTGCCTGCAAAATTTTAGAGCTGTAGCTTTATTTTTTATTAAGTTACTGAAGATTTTGTGATGTTTGAAGCAGAGTAAACAATGTTGCCACACTCACTTTTCAGATTCAAACACCTGCAAAAAAAGTTCATTTGGCAAAAATATTCCTAATTTGCCAAAGGCAGACGCCAAATGAGCTATTAGAGCAATGCTATTAGACTCAAAACTCCAATGTGACTCACCACAGTGTCATTTGGAGTAAATTCTCAAAAGTTACAACTGTTATCGATCAAGCAAAATAGCAGAATAACAGAAATAGCAAGCAGAATAGCAGAAATATACATTTGATATGCGTATTAATTTTTTTAAAGGTGTTATGATAAAGATTTGTGAATTTTTGATTTTTTGTAAGTTTTTTTTTTATATTTTCAATATACAAATAAAATATTTTGTTTCAATAAATTTTTGCTTTTTTTTTAAATTTTGAACCCTTTAGAATAACATGAATCATATTTTGTAAAAGTTACAGGTAAATTGGATAGATTTTATATGATGATTTAAATGAATAAAATCTTTACATGAATTTTTCTCCATGTTGTGTTTTTGCTACATGCTACATTTCAAAAGCTAAGGCTTTCTTAAAAATGGGGGTAGGGGGTGTGAAATTTTTTGTGAATGTTCAGAAATATATGCTTTATAAAACTTAATATGGAATTAGCTTTAAGGCGTATAGTAATTTTTTTGGAATGCCCAAATTCAGAATTTGGGCATTTTACAGATTTTTTTGTGTTTTTTACAATAAAAAAATCAATACTGTTGGCAGAAGGAGATCCATACTAAGTTTTTAAAGCATACTAATAGTTACCTGGAAAAAAGAATTTGGTGAAAAATCGTGACATTTAAAAAAGTCTTAGGGTTTAAAAAAAACTCAAATTTTTCAAACAATTTAAATTTTTGAAAAAATTTAAATTTTTGAAAAAATTGTTAAATTATTTCAAAAGAAATTTTAGGGGAAGTTATAGAGTGCTATTTTACATAAAATAGAAGTAAAATATAATTTCAAACATTACAATTTAAAAAATAATTTTTGAGGCACCGTGTCGCTTTAAACTCATTGCAAATTAAAAATTAATAATTATATTATAAAAGCAGTACCCGCATAGCGTTGCCCTGCCCGATTTAAAAAGAAACGGTTACTTCGCTCAATCGAAGATGCTCCTTCCCTAAGTGTGGACATTCTTTCTCTGATATTCACTAACCGGACGTTTCTTTACTCTACATTTTCATTATCGGCCAACAAACGAAGCGTTTTTGTTTTTAATGTGCTCCGTCCAAGGTTGGGTTGCCTTTTTTCGAGCATAATTAGTTTTGAATCACTGTTTAAAATCAGACTTAAACAATGAAATGTATCGCATACGCATACCACAGCTCTTGCTATTTTCGTATGTGCAAATAAGTCCAAAGCACAGATACTGCTGTTTACGCGGATACTGCTGCACGAATGGTAGTAGGAAAATAATTAAAATCCCAATTATAAAATTACTTTCTTTAATTTGATATGACTTCAATATACTAAAACCTTCCCTAATAAATTCCCTACAAAATAGTGCAAATATCTCCAATATCATTTAAATATTTCTTGTGTTTTTCAAACATACAGACGCTTTCAGGGGACTTCATTTTATACTATGTATAGATTATTAATTGTGAATTAAAATTATGTTTTTTATCTTATAAAATATTTTTTATTTATCAAAATAGTATTTCTTAATATGGAAATCCATAGAAATTACCCTAAAATATTAGTTTGCAAAAAATATTTTATTAAATTTTTCTAATCTATCCAGAGATCCGTACAGAAATTTAAATGTTATAATATTTTCATCGGTATTTTATTGAAAATACTATTTTTTATTTCTTTTGGGCATTTTGCCAGGTGGAAACGTATGTTTATTTCTAATTGTTTTGAAATAAACTAATAAATCCTATGAGAGGAGAAACTTTGTATATCATCATTACTTAAACACGATTTTTTTTTCTTAAACATGAGATATTTTTTTTTTACTATAAGAAATAACTATTAATTAAATTCTGTTACACTTTTTTTTCTAATTTTTTTATAATAACGCACTGAGTTGGAAGCAAAGGATATCAGTTAAATTTATCAGAACCATAAATAAATAAATAGAATAATCCTGCATTCTGTGATTATCGCCGAATTAAAATAAATGGAAGACCAGAAAAAAATATTTTTTCAAAAACTTTAGATTGTTATATAAATTCTAATTAATGCTGGAACTTAAAACACTTTTTTAGTAATTTAAAATATTGTAAATATATTTTAATTAAATGATTAAATACTTTAAAGGAAATTATTTTTTTAATTTTAGAGTTGAAAAAGCATTACTTTTGTGGAAAGATTCTTGTTCAAATAATTTCATAAATTTAAAATAGATTTATCTTATAATATAATGTGACAAAAATATCGTGAGAGTTATTAAGTGCCTTTCTGCTATTTAAGAAGTATAATAAATTATTCTACAGTTTATTCATCAAGTTTCAGAATTAATTCCCATTTTTCCTCTTAATTTATTATTTGTCTGCAATATGATTTTTCTTCCTAATTTTTAATTTCTGCTCATACAAAAAATAAATTTTATATTCTATTTTAGATAATTTGTCAGAAAGAGCTTGAAAAATTTGGTGTCTTCGAAAGTAATATTCTTAACCCAATAATGTATACATTTAAATATGATATTCCCTTATTGATAAATTTATTTTAACTGATTATGATTATAGATGGCAGCACGATAGTTGCAAAGTAAATTTGTTGCTGATGGCTAGCTACATACTATCTTAAAAATTAGTTGTGCTTCATCTTCCAAATTGTCAATTATAAAAAAATTAAAAGGCTTTAAAATTAAAAAAATACCATGGCAAAATAATTATATCTTGTATTCCATAAAGTAATACTAAAAATATATTATATTTGAAAAGTTGATAATGATATTTGGAACATTACAATTTGGATAAAAAAATAATCTCGTACTGATTTTTTTACTAACAATAAGTCAATTTATTTATTAATATTAAATAAAATATATTTATAATTAATATTTCTAGGTTTTAGGCTGAGATAATATTTTTATCATAATAATTATTTTCTCGCTTTCTTCACATTTCATAAATCGTTTGCTTGCTTCAATTTATAAAATCTTTCAAATAATTTTAAATTATCGTCTGACTCACGCATAGATCTTTAAATATTATTCTTAATGTTGGATGGAACATGAGTATATTGAATTTCTTGTCGGATTTTGATTGTAAATGAATTTACATCTGCAATGCAGAGGTTATCAGTTATTTCCTGCAATCATACATCGTAATCTCAAGACTGTATAAGATTTCATATGTAGAAAATATTTTTTATAAGCGAAGAAAGAAGCGGACATAAGCCAAATTAATAGAGAAGAACAAACTTAATTTCTCAGACTTGCTGCGAAAATTTATCAACAGAGTAAATAATGGTAAGTTTACGATTAAATATACTTAATAAAAGAATCTTCTATCGTTATTTTAAAGCAATAAATATACAAAATATGCAAAATGCAAATCGAGCCATATTATTAAAGTGGTAGTAGCCTAGGCGCCTCACAACTTTAGGAAAGCTTAAACCATTTTTCTTGTAGTATTTTTAACATAACCTAAATTTTAGCTCTCAGATGATTTACAAGAATTATCCTTACAAACATTTTCAAAATAAAATCAAGTTTCGCATAATTTTTAAAACACTATTTTAGGATTTTTTCACATGCTTTTGAATTCGAGAACAAATCGGTGCAGTTTAATTTTTTTTAACTATTGGTTTATTGGCTGAAAAATAAATAGTGATGATAAACTTTATGCTTGAACATTTAGAATGCACTCAAAAGTTTTATAATCTTTTTTTATAATTTTTTAATACATTTTTAATTTAAATATTAATATTTTATACATAAAACTTCAGTTCTTTTGTAGATGATTAACAATTCATTGTACAGTGATTTCAGATTTATAGTATAATTTGTTACTAAAAAGTTAAAAAAATGTGGAATTAAAATTAATTTTTAAAAATCTTGTTTTGCAAATCTGGAAAAAAAAGTATTTTTTATCTCTAGGATCCCTTTCAAAGCTAATTCCATTCCTTATTACAAAACAATGCTCAAGGTATCAAAGTAGTTTAAAAATTGCATCAAAAATTGTGATTTTTTTTTTCAAAAACAAAAAGTGCCAACGATGGTGACAATAAATATAAAATAACTGACAATTATTTTGTTTTAAAATTTTAGTAGCATAAAACTTAATTCCGCTCGAATATATGCTTTTATATCAGTAATTGATATTTCGATTTATAAAAGTCTAAAAAAAAAATTCAATTCTTAACTAACGTTCTAATTTTCAAAACCTTTTTTTCTTGTAAACCTTTATTATTCAAAAAATAACTTCTTATAAATTTAAGTCTGACGGTCGAGCTTGTCGAGTGTTTTAAACTATTCTTGCATTATGCATGTCACATGCTGAATACCAAAATTTAGAGATATATTCATCCTTCTAACATGATCATGCTGATTTGACTAGGGAATAAATCATTGCTTCACGTTTTGTCATACTGTAATAGGTAGCAACAGCTTGTAAAGATAAGAAAAACGAATGGTTATAAATTACATTTCTGTCAAAGGTTAAGCATAATCCGTAAAATAAGAAAAATATGTGTTAATATGAATAAAATGCTTCAGATTCTATCATGCTATTATATACAGTCTTGGAATTCATATTAGAATGAAGAACGCTGACCAAAAAGGGAAGAAGGTATTGATTTAAGCTCACAACTTTTCTACTCAAAGTTTATGATTTTCAGTTTCATCGATAATTTTGATTTGCTATTATATAATATGCAAAAATTATATATATTTCCATAATTTTCAGCACATTTTTTCTAAACAATATAAAGATTTTTTTTAATTTCAAATTTTTATTGATATTTGAATCTTTAAAAAGTGTACTGAAATGTATAAATGTTAAAAATATGCTAAATACGCATGCATTCTCGTGAGTTTAGTTCATAAAATAAATGAAATTCAATCTTAAAAGATCTGACATTTTGATAAGGATTTCTTTGACACGTGTAGTCTAAGGAAAGCGAAATTTAGGTATTTTTAAAAGAATGTGGTAAGCATTAAAGATTTTTATCCCTTCTCTCTGAGTGTAGGAACATGCCGAATTCAGCAGTTTTACCGATTACAATTTTTTAAAAAAAGTGTAAATTAGATCAGGAAATAAGAGAACATTTTAGAATGATGTTAATATAGGTTTTATATTAAGATAAAAATTAGGAAATTAATTGTTTTTTAAATTAGATTTAAAAATATATATATACGTTTCCGAATACAAGCCCTTTTTTACGAATATGCATATAAACGCATTGTGTGCATTGGGTAGAGAAAATATAACCACGATTAATAGTACCATAATTTTGTGAAATGATAGGGATCTAAAACATTACCTTCTTCATCACTTTCCAACTGGTTCCCTGAATGTGCGAAATCTTACCAAACCTTCACAATAAAATGTGACTTCCAATGAATATACATCCCACACAGAGCCGGCCTTCTCTAAATAAAGGGACCTAGGTAAAAGAAACCATTTGTGAACCCTTAAATGTTTGTGTAATGTACAAAAATTACAAACACGGACATATATTACTATTGAATGTTTATTTTATGTGTGACTCTGTTTTTGCTATTAATTACTTCAGAAAATTATAATTTTTTTTAGTTTGTTTTTCGATGCTTAGTATAGCAAGTGCATTTAAGCGTTCTTGACCACATGCTTGACCGAAGATAATTTTTTATTGACTTTAATTTGCTGAAAGAGTTCTATAAAAACTAGAAGAGTGAAAAGAATTTTAACACAGTTAAGGTAATTATAAACAATTCATCTAGTTATTATTAGAATTAAATATAATTATTATTTAATATGTATTGCATATGTTTTGTACGTTGTTTACACTCCTTTTATTCGAAATCAAATTCGTAACAAACCAAATTCCTGGATTAGATTTAATCTACATCTTTGTTATAAAACTTTACGAAGTTTTTGGAATAATTTTCTTATTTAAGTTTTTCTAAATTGATGATTGAACTAATTAATTTGAGAATAACAGGAAATGATTTGAAATACTTTTAAATCCGACTTCTATCTGTGTAATAACAGTATCAATTAAAGTGTTAAAAAATAACATCCAAATACCTTTACCAAGTTTTCTACAAATACATCTTCTGCTATTTCGGAATATAGTCGATTTCTTTTTAGATTTTCTTTTATTAGGGAAATACTCTGAAATATTGAAATTACGTGATATCGCTTTTGCCTCGTCTAAAAATGCGTTAAGTTCTGTTCTTTAATTTTAGATTTCACTTTTAATATTATTGATTAAACTAAATTAAATCAGTCGGGAACAATTTTTTTGCTCGAAATAATTTATTGTTAGTATTAATTTTTGACAATATTGCAAACCGTACGACTAAACGTAAAATAAATAGCACTTCTTGTATTGAATCCAACAGACGGTTGCTGCTGTATTATCCGTATTTACATGAATAAATTCTTAATTAAAGCCTTACAAGTTTGTTCAAACTGCATATACACTGCTTTAACTGAATTCATTTTGTTTTCCAAAGAGTGTCGCATAATGGTTTAAGAGTAATGTGTAAATGCTTTTGTAGAATTTCACATCTTTTTTGTATATACAGAAAATAAACAATTTAAAAGTTGCATTATCCAAAAAAATTTAATATAACTTTTCTATTAGCCAACTGCGAGGTTGGGTTCCACTATTTAGCATTTTTATTAAAGTAGTACGTAGTGTAAAATGATCTACCTTCAGTATTCCTTGCAAAAATCTCCTTCTGTAGTACAGGTCCGGTTTTAACACATCATTCATTTATAATACTTTGCCACAAACCTGGATCATATATTCACTAGATCATATTTGTTATTGACCTTTTCGTAGTTATTTTCTGATTCAATCATGTTTGTATAAACATACGGTTCCTCAAGAAGGTTCATAGTTTTTATATTTGCATTACAAGACCGTGTAGTTTGTGAGGAACTTTCTTCTCCATTTGAAGCTTGAATTGTAACTTCTGAAGTCGAAGCAATTTCATTTCAGAATTACTTCGTAGGCAAGAAAACAGATCTACTTGTGACTTCTTGAAATTTAGCTTTTCTTCTTTTTTTTCTTTTCTGCTAACTTTCATTTTTGACATTCAGTGGGATATATTCTTAGCATGGACATGATTAGATCAAACAATATGAAACATTTTATATTATGAATTATCAAAATACTATATACAATCTAACCTAGTAGGTGAGGTAAATGACCGTAAATCTATTTACCTTATGTTTAAATTATATTGCCCACTTGCATTGGATTATAATATATCTATAAACTTCATATATTTTCAAACCAGTAATTTTTTCTTCTAAAATTTCCTCCCCTCTTCCTTCCGCGATTATTGTTCAGAATATAATTTTATTTCTTGATCATATTGGCGCTTGCTCAGTCCCAGGGCCCCGGTGCATAGCATCCACCGCAACCCCCAGTTGGCCGGCACTGATCCCACATTCTCCATAATGGATAATAAACAATTACATCTATATAAATTCCAAATTTTCCACATCTTCACAACAAATTATGTTCAGAGTTTTGTTATAAGTGTGAAATTTTGTTTATAAATGATTCTTAAAAATAATTGTTTAGTAATTAGCAGGGTGATCTGAAAATACAAAATCAAGAAATAATATTATAAAGAAATCCAGTGCCAAACAAAATAGAAATTTCTAGGCAAGTTATTGTGTAAGTGAAACCATAATTAACTGAAATTCAGAGCAGGAAAATTTTGTTCCCTATTCTGATGAATTGAATTTTGAATTCAATATTTATATCTCTTTACAGATTATGTAGGCCTATTTCTCGAAACTGAGAAAAAAAATTGCAAAACTAGAAGCAAATAGATTGAATAAAGACTAAACTCTCTTAAATTATTTTTATCATCAAAATAATTTGATTGCAAAAATAGCCCTCAGTATGAAATGTAAAATGAATTTGAAGGATAATTACTTCAATCTATGCTTATAAAATTAGCTTTGAAAGTGCTGGAAGCGGGGATGATTAAGAATGCTATAGAATGTTCAGTCCTAAATGCTTGAAAATCATTAATAAGATTTATTAGGGCGAGATAATAAGAACTGAAGGATTCTGAAAGAAGGACTAATTCAAAACTTTCCACTTCATTAATCAAGTGAATTTGTCGTTTAATGCATTTGAATTACTTCCTAAATATTGATTTGCAATACTTACACGCAAATAAAAGCAACAATTGTTCACATGTCTAAGTAAATACAACGCCGGGGAACTTCGCAAAGACATTAATAATCAATGCACGAATTTCCAAACCGCCAGTAATTTAATTTGGCAATCTGATTAATCGATATATTTATAAAGAATTAATTAATTGTATACAAAGACAAGGCACTACACTAATCAAAATTTCGGCTTCTGAATTTTGATGAATGCCTACACTTCAAATTTTCTTTTATAAAAAAAAAACTTTGTTAAATTCTGTTTGTTAATGGGTACGATTTTTAAAATTTGGTATGCGAATTTTTGTATTAAAATCTTAGATTAATACGAAATTTTATAAGAAATAAAAGTGAGTGAATTCTGTCTTTCTGTCTGTTGGTATGTAAAAAGCAAAAACAAAAGAAAAAAATAATGTAGATAGATATATGCCATTTGCAATCTGATTCCACTATTAGAATTCCCGATTTGTATGAGATTTTGATTTAAATCTATCCAAATGTTAATTGTTTGTCGAGTTATATATTTCTTTGTATATGAGTAGGCTTAGCTCTGAAACTCGCCAGAATAGATTTATGAATCCAAATACAGGATCTTTATATAAAAATTGTAATTCTTTGTCAAAATTAGAATTAAATCTGTTAATAGGTACGTCTGTCTTATTGTTTATATCTCTTTATGCTTGAGAATACGACAGATATGAAATTAAATTAACAACATAAATAAATTTCCACTGTGCATATGGATCTGCGTCAGATTTACTGTGTGAATCTATCAATTGAAAGAAGCTATGAAATAGGATAGGCTGCTAAATAGTGTTATAAATATTATTTTACAAGTATAAAATAAAAAATTATAATTACATATATGATAAACATCAAGAATCAAAGTTTAATCCTATAAGTTGTTTAAGTGTTAACATTATACCAGTATTTTATGATACAGAGAACGTATTTATGCGGTAACTAGGAAAATAAAGTTTCTCAATCTATCTGCTAGCAACCCTGTCCAGGGTTAAGGGCTGTAGACAACTGTCTAATAGGAAATCAGTCTTTGAATCCATAGAATCATACTGAGTTATACTATACTACTTTTTTTAGATATATTTACAAGTGGTAATAAATATGTAACCAATAAACATTGTTTGTAATATATTCCAATGATTTTTTTTTACTTTCCCATATACGCAATAAGTAAAGTAATCATCAATAAATACGAACTAGAGATTTTGACGAATCTCCACTTTCAGACCTCACTGAGTTTAAAAAACACATTTATGGAAAATGTCCGTTTTCTGCCTGTTTGTGACAAAGATTACTTAAAAATGCTTAGATCTAGAGGGATAAAAATTTTTAATCGGTTTTTATATTAAATTAGTAGATTTCTATCAAATTTTGAGCAAAATCTGCTCAGAGAAAATCTGTCTTCCCTACTGTTCGAATATAAGTTAACATGATACCTACGAAACGAAGAGAGCTATATAAATAAAATTCAATACACAAAATCAACATCGAAAGTCTAGACATCTATCAAATTCTAAGTCAAATCCAACAAGAGGTAGACCTCAGTTGGTATGCACTTTTAGAAACATGAAAATGCGATAAATCAAAGACGCAGTGATTTAAATACATCAAATTTGGTTTGTGATGCTTTGAATATAACTTAAGTTCTGTGTCCTATTTTTGTTTTAATCGTTTGAGAAAACACGTCGAAAACGTAAATTCAGTTTTCGGATTCTATTAATTGCATACCAGGAATTAATCGGAAAATAATTCACCAAATATAACCCTATAGATTCAGCAAGAATGATAAATTCCCCTCAAAGGTAAATATTTCGTAATTGATGTACGCTAATGCTATGTAATAGGTCTCTAGGTTAACAAATTAATCAAATAGTATGCGAGAAAGTTTTGGGGAGACGACAACCCAGGTTTAGATGAATTTCCAGGGCAAATTTCCATTATTTGAATTTTACCCCATGTAACAACAGAATTCTTGTTCTGATAGAGTTTAGCAGTTCGAAGGGTTTTGGATGTATTCTCGAAGCTTGCTGAATATAAGATCTAATTTTATATATAACACTGAATAGAGCAAAAGTTTCTAAACGGAAAATTTTATTATGTCAACACTTTTGATATCGTACCTGCTCTGCAATTTCTAGTATGTTTGAATCATTTTCCCATCTGTGTGTCAACGAAATTGTGAACTTCTCTTTTGCGATAAGGCTAAAACACCAAACCTTCATTTAAGATAACTTGCGCCATACTAAAGCTCAAGCTGTTTTTTGTAGCCATTTTATTCGTTATTTAGATTTTTTTTTGTATTTTCTTATCATTTCTTTTAAAATGCTCTATTATACAAATTCAATCCTCAAGACACTGCCTAGATCAATTTTATGACTATTAATATCTAAGAGTCCCTTTTCAGTCCTATAAATAAATGTTCTTTTCAGACCAAGATATTTTAATAGTTTAAAGACTTAATATGCTGATAACCTACGATCAAAAAGTTATTTGGCTATTATTCTTTTGGTTTCTCTGAATGAAATAATTCCTAACTTTTGTTTTCTGCAAAAAATATCTGGTCTAATAAAATCTGACTGCAAAAAACAGAGAAAAAATTAATTTTACCAAAAAATGAAAATTAATTCTTATTTATTGGAATTTTGCAGATCTCAATAGCCATGCTATAGATTCTTATCACTGTCTGACGACCCTGAACAAAGAACTTGACATATTATTTAAGTAAACGGCAAATTCCAGCGAAGGAATGAACAGAGAATATGGAAAAAGTAAGTATAAAATTTAATGACATATTTGCAAAACATTTCCATAAAATTTATCCCAAACTGTTTTCTAATAACTCGTAAATCCTCTTTCTAAATACCTGAACAAAATCAGATCTACCACGTGTAAAATCATGGCCAGTATATCAACGACCGGATATTTTATTTGAGCTCTCCAAGTATCGCAAGAATAAATCCTTTAGGAGTTAATTAAGTGTTCCTCGAGTAGTTTCCATGATACGCCCGATTTAATAGTCTCATAAAGATGTGAGCAATATCTCGTTCTCGGGAAAATATCGATTTTTCTTGTAATCCGGTATTGAAAGTGCTATTCTCCACAAAGAAGATTGGATCTCAGTACTTGTGGGAGTGAAATATCGATCGAGTTGGCTCTTCTTAATTGTTTGACAGGAAATTTAAATGGAAAGCGTGTTAACTCTTCCATGTGGAAGATACAGTCGGAAATCGTAGCAAATATGAGGTTTGTTTCTAGTATATCTCTTGTGATTTGTATTTTCTTATTTGAAATATATTCGAAAAATTCATCATTTTTTCATTATTTGACTTTAAAGAATATTTCTATTTCCGTACAAACATTGCACTTGTAAATTATGTTCCGTTTTATATTTCTGAAGAAGGTTTTGCATTTTACAATTGCAAACATCTATGTGTCACTTCAACTTGTAATTTCATAGCCTAGAACAAAAATTCTCTACGTGTGGTACCTGTTCCCTGATGGTGCATTACATCCATTTTGGAGACACGGTTTTTACATAAATTTTTTTTTTAAGTGAATGCAAATTGGTTCCATTTCGTCTCTGGCTTTCAGGTGGATGCCTAGCAGGGACCTTTTATCAGTAAGTAAGGTGTAGTGTTAGTGAACACTTCAGCTCAAGAAAGATAGGCTTTAAATATTTAAAATGTCAAAAACTCACGAAAAAATTATAAAAATACATAACTTATGCAATTTGTGTTTTAAAAGAAAATAATGGATATAAGCATATTTCCTCTAAAAATAAAAATGATAAAGCAAAGTATTAATATCATTTACTATATCTTTGCGAACATGGTATTTATGTTTTGCTAGTGAATTTAAAAATTATATATGATATAATTGCAACTAGAGTCTCTCTTGCACTTAAAATTTATATATATATATATATATTTCGTGTATCTCGGAAACGGATCTAACGATTAGGATCAAATTTTATATTTAGAAGGTTTTGCTTTTTAAATTTATCTATGTAGGTGTCTTTCCTAAAGAAACGCGATTTTACATACACAAACACAAATGTTATTTTAACTAACTCTTAGAACCTTTATTTATCTACTCTTTTGCTGACAATTTCATATAGCGCCATTTCGTAAATTTGTGTGGTACTTGCATTACCATAGGAGGATAACCTATTGGTACCTCAAAATTTTGTGAGATGGCATTATATGACATTATCCGAATACTAATACGTTTGGCTCGCATCAGTAGCAATAATACAATTATTGTGTTAACCAATCAACTTGTCGTATAAGTAACCTTTCTGTATCTAAATATTTTCGCCTATCAAATACGATTTTACAATAACTAAATAAATAAAAACTGCCGAGAGAAGCTCGGTCTCCCAGGTATTAAGTTTTAACTTTTAAATGTGGAATGTGTTACCTTTAAACAACATACCAAATTTTATATTCTAAAATATAACGAGAATAAATTGAAGTTCTAATGTCTGTTGTTGCCACTGAGAATGTTTTTACGCCAATTTGACTACCGCCTTTCTAAGACATGTTCATAGCAGCACTAACGCTGATAGAAAATATTTAGTTACATACATGTCAATAAACTGATATTTTATACTTGTGGCTGTATGCCTATGTCTTTTGCTTTTATGCGTAAGAGTCAATATTTCATTCCGTAGTGTTAAAATAAAAATTTCTACTCGAAAAGAAAGGTATTTAAGTCTATATTTATCACTGTTTTTTTTTTTTTTTTTTTTTTTTTTACTGAACTACAACACCATGTTGGCTGATTGGCAACAAGCTGTTCTTAAGCCCATAAACTATACTTAAAACAAAAAAAACCAAATATGATTTTTAAAGAATTTGTTCCATGAATTATTTTAAAAATTGAAAGTCAAGTAAAATCGATTTTTAAAAATTAGACATTTATGAAATAATATTTGCCATTCATTATAATCATTAAATATTTATTATATCATGCCACAAATTTATAATTTATTATGAGATAAAAAAAAACACATTATTTTATGAATGTAATTGAGAAATATAACTTAAAAATGCTTGATTCTTTGATTGTATTAACTCCCTTTAGTTTCTTCTGAGGGTACCAAATTGCTTCTTCCAAATTACTGTATTTCAAAATCTTATTAAAGCTGCTAAAATTTTTAAAGCTTGGCAACCCTAGGCCTAAAAATTTTAAACTTCTTGCATATTAACCATTTACACAGTATATGTTTTTTTCTCACAATTTTAAAGTTTATTCCAGCTTCTTAATTTTTTTCCTCTCGGCTTCTATGTCTTTATTTTTTTAAGATAAACTCTTTCCTTTCACATTTAATGATTTCCTATTAGAGGCCAAGCTCATCATAAAAGGGGTTAAGCTGAACTGAATTTTATTTACAAGTTTTGCTACAAAAGTAAAAAGATGCGAAAACAGAAGAAAAAAATATTTGAACTCATTGGAGAGTGCTTATAACCTTTTTATAAGCAACTTTCAGTCTTAAGAGAAATTCTATTGCATCAAGAAACGTCGACATTTCTTATTTAATGTGTGTGTGTGTGTGTGTGTGTGTGTGTGTGTGTGTGTGTGTGTGTGCGTCTTCTTATAAATAAAGTGAAGTTTTGATTGTAGTCGATATACAAAACTATATACAGCTCGATGCATAGAAGTTTTATTGGATATACAGAAAATATTTTTCTTTCCTTTATTAAAAATTCAATGTATCTAGGAGAAATTCAATGCTAAAAATATTCATTTAAAACGGTTCCACTGAATTTTATTAATATTTCTATCTTTCACATTTTTATGATTTTATTTGGGCACCTATATTTTTGGCAAGGAAAACTTGTTACTGTTTGGGGGCATTATCAAAAGCTCACTTTTAAAACATTTATTATTACTTTTTTTAATTAGGATTTATGCTCAAAATATTTTGAATTAAATTTTCAACACCTATAAACAGCATTATATATGATCTAATAATAACAGCCTGCCGTCCTGGCATAGAGATAGCGCGTCTTCCCCGTGGTCTGGGCGTCCTGGGTTTGAGTCCCGGTTGGGGCATGGTTGTTTTTCATCTGCTCTAGCTGTGAGATGTGTAAATGTGCCCTCCTGTTAAAAGGGGTTGTGAAAGCGAATGTGATGTGTGAGTAGCTAAGACGTACTCTTGGCCCTAGTTGGCGCTACTAAAACAAGAGACGCTCCCTTGACTTAAAATCGCTGATTTCGTCAATGAGCTTGTCCATGGGAAGTGTCATTATAAACAAGAACAATAAAATTTTTCCAGCCATTGACTATTCAGCTAAACTCAGTAGTTGCCAAAGAAAACTTAGGATATCCTACAAGATTGAAATGTTTTTTTAAAGCGAAAAATCATATTTCAGAATGTGATATTTCTATATTTGGCTACTTAAACTGGATTTAGAAGGAGAAATATTTTCTTTTCCTCATTTCCATTTCGTTGCCTTGGGCTACAAGAAGGCAGTTGTAGGAAGATATTTTATGATCACTCGTTATTTTATTTCACTAAACTATTCTTACCTTTTATTCTAAGAATATTTGATGTTTCTTTCAAAATTCTTTTGGCAAAATCAAATTGTATTCTCTTATTTAAATATCAAATAAAATGTCTCATATTTGTTTATATATTCTTTAAAAAAATTTCAAAAGGAACCCAATTTAGAAGTCAAATAATTCTTGAATTATTTTAATTGTAGAACTTCCGTTTGATTCTCTGATTAATATCGTTTAGTGCTGCTAATATTACTACTTCAAGATTCAGGCGCTAGTTAAAAATTTTACCAAAAAAGGGCTGTATCATTTTGGAAAGAAAGCCAAGAAAACTGTACAGTTGTACCCCGACCTGAAAAAGTCCGATAGTCTTTCTTGTGAATGAAAAAAAAAACATCTATGACTGCTTACCTTTCAGGGCAGTCGTTCTTATTTTGATCTCTTCAATTTTGCCTTTTTTAATTTCGCTAAACAATTTTAGTATCTTAAGTATAGAATCGAATCACATTTTGAAACAAATCCATCAAAGAATTGATCTCTTTTAGTTTATACTCTCGCATGCATGAAAATGCGATAACTTAGTAATTGAAATCTGATATGTAAATTTTAGTCATGCGTCAAATTTTGATCTAAAATATATACTCGCTTTTCTTTCCTATACTACGAAGCAAGAAGCACTCATGTGCGGGACATTGATAAAAATCTTATCTCTTATTGCGTTAACAGCCTTGACCAAGATTCCCAATTTTTATCCGGGTGGGTGAGAGATATAACTTTAATTAGAGGGGGGGGGGGGGGAAGAAAGAAACTTTGTTATTACTCTCGCGGTATTGAGCTGCACAAATTCCCTATTATTGTTCTCTGCGGTGATGTGATCATTCAAGTATACTATATAACCAGTCCAGATGAGGTAGGTAAATTATTCGAAAAATTGCATTAATAAATCCGTCCGAGGTTGCCTCAGATACGAAGATAAGAACCTACACGAATGCGTATATATTTGTTATCGGCAAAGTATGCAACGCTGGCATTCTATATAATGCCGAACGTTTTTAGGCAAAGTATGAAATATGAGAATTATTACATACTTTCCTTAGGCATTCTATAGAATGGCAAATGATATTTAGATAAAGTATGAAAAATCATTATGTAAGAGTCCTGATAAGATCATTACATAAATGACGCGCATTCATGAAAAATGTTATTCTGAATTTGGTATTGTATTTTGCATTTGGTTGAAAGTTCTTTAAACATTCTATCACGTCCTCCGTATCCAATTGCCAAATGAGCTTCGTGAAGTTGGTGAAATAACTCAAGAGTCCGTGACGTAATACTATATAGTACTTCTTTTATAGGATAAATGTGTTTACTTTTGTTTTCCACAATCATCCCCACATAGCGATTGAACAATTAATAGTCCCTGTGTTCTTCCTTAGAAGTCATTTTCGCATTTTGTATATCATTTATTAACTTCTGTAAATAGTTTTGGTTAAGAAAGAACTGCTTTTTGAAGCATTAACTCGATATTTGGACAGTTCATTGTTGAATCGTTGTTTCATATCTATAGACTATGACTCCCTCTGCAAATACTACAGCTTAATCTTCCGTTTCTATGCGGCGCAATATTTTTTTTTTTTTTTTTTTTTTTGCGTAACTTTAAGTACAGTTTATATTTTGGCACTCACGAACAAATCGCAAAATGCAACTGACAAATTCGGAGCCTGGGCCGAGCGTTTTAAGTCAAATATCTTGCCACGTGACTTGCCTCTGCACTATTTTTTAAAATTTCTCTTTTATTTTAATGTTTGACAAGGCTTTTATTGGCTGCTTTTTTAAATAGTGGTTTAACATTCAAAAGCATGTTTAAATTAATCATTTAAATGAAGAAAACTTTTCTTATGTTTTAATATTATGAACAAAATATGCAGTGTTAATTTAGAAAATATTACTAATCTATAAAGAAAATTAGGTAGCAGCAGTTTTTAAAAATCGCCTAGTTCGATTGATATTTTAAATTCAATTAAAATATGTTTTGCAGTAAAAAAATTTGTTAAATATAAAATTTTATACAAAAGTAGATTTAATGCTAAACATATTATACATGAGAGGATTTTGTGCCCCAAAAAATGCCACAAAAACTGTATTTCAATTTGTTTTGAAAAAAATGTGAAAACTACCGAATTTCCGAAAGACTACTGAGTAGAAGCGTGCATAGAAAATCACGAGGTCATTGTTGAAGTAGAAAAATATTTCATATCTTACATGAACACAGACGACAGGTAAGTCTTATACATACATAAATAACTCATATTAAAATTGAACTTGAAATTATACAGATTTCATATCATATGTATCTTCATTTGAACTTCATTTTATAAACCCCAGTTCTATGATAGAAGCTCAAAAAATGCATTGAAATTTTTTTTCATATTTGAATATTTGAGTATCAAGAGTAGTAAGTATTAATTTTTTTCATAAGTTAATATGAAAATATTTTCATATATTGAGACACGGAATAATTAACATTAGAATGAAATGGGTTAAATGTAAAATTAAAAATAAATCATCCGATTCTTATTAAGTTAATTTGAATTGTTAAGTTAACTTAAGAACTTAGTATCAGATTGAGAAAAAAGAAATCCATTATTTTTACTTCAGCTTCTAGACTTAATTTAGCATGTTTCGGATTACCAATTTTGGTCAAATATGCACTGTTTTGTTCGATAATTTATTGCCATTTTAAAGGTAGCTTCATACTGCCCCTCTCATAGAAGTCTTGATCCCTTTTAGCGAAAAACTCTAGCAATTGATTTTCACAATCTTCTCATGATGCCAATTTCTTATCACTAAGGAAGTTTTGTAATGCAAGAAAAAACTGTTAATCGTTTGGTTCCAGGTCAGGACTATATGGTGGATGCATCAAAACTTCCCAACCAAACTCGCAGAATTTCTGACGAGTCACTATAGACGTGGTCTAAACGAATTTACGGGTAATTTTAAGTGTAACTTCGGTTCAACGATAACAAAATTGCTCGTAATTGGTTGTTACAGTATTGGGACCAAAAACATTATTCACAATTTCAGCCGCATGGCTTGCATTTGCACCTTTATCAAAGAAAAAAAAACTGTAAAATGTATCGAATTTTTACTTTATTGACTTTTTAACCTGACCTTTTTAACACCCTGTAACTCACAATTGAAGGGACCAAACGAAAAACAGCAAAATAATATTTTTAGTGCGAAATGTCGCCTTTCCGAAGAGCATAAATTTGAAATTGTTTGATCAATAGTTTACGATATATCGATCACTGCAGCCATTTACAGAAAAATAATGGATTTCTTTTTCCCCAACCTAATATTATTAGTAAAAACAACTTTCGAAGTGGAATGGTTGAAAGAGTGAAGAATATAAGAATAGGGGTTATTTTAAAATAAAGTCTAATCAAGAAGTACGGGAATTAACAACACTTGGAATCGCTGTGATAGATTTGAATTCGTTTGAAAAGAGCTGAGTTTTGAACTTAAAAATAGTAAAATCCGCTTTTTGAGTTTATAATAAGCTTATCTCTCCATTTTGGTACCAAGATAAATAAATTTTTCAGTTCAGTTTTGAAAAATTTTAGCGAAAGAATTAAGATAAGATTGGAAATAAAGAGATAATTTATAACGATGATAAATGTCAAGTATCTTGATGTATTTATTAGCATTGACATTTCAATTTTATAGATAAATGTGAAGATAATGCTGATTATAAATAAGAATTCAAGATAAAGGAAGGTATAAATGATAAAATGTGATACTTATATTGAAAAAATAACATTTCCAATTATTTTTATATATGAATTATTTCAATTGCCTATAATGCTTAACATTATTGGAATTAAAATATCATTTAAAAAATTGCTCTTCCTTTCAACTATCAGTTCTTTCCTTTTCCAAAATTCAAAGAAAAAAAATTAATAATTGCATTTGCAGTTTGTAAGACAACTATTGTAATTCACAGGAATTTTTAGAAATTTTAGAAATTAATGTGTGTACTTCATGAAGTAGTACACACATCAATGATTATATATATTATTGATATATTACTCAGGGCGTTTATTACTATTGCGTACTTGAGTGAAAAAAAAATCAAATTTTACGAAAAAATTCTATGTTTCCTTAAATATTTAAAAAAATACCTGAAATGTAAAATATGTTTATACTATATATTACTATATATTAAGTAAATATCACTTGGAAATTGAAAAACATTTTTCCAAATATCATTATTTAGAAAAGAAGTAGTAGGATACTTAAGTAATTGATCCAAGCGACAAAATTATCGTTTGCAAAAACGTTTTCAAATTCTAATCTCATCATACGTAAACAAAAGAACTAAAATTAAGCCATTTCCTAGATGATTAAGCTAACATGACATCCCTTTTTATTTAACTAAAAGTAACGTGAATGAAAAAATAGCAAATATCGTTGATTAATTATCTACCAAAATAATGCTGACTTTGTCAAAACATTTGTAGAGTAATTTAGGGGTTCGTGACATATCATCACGCATGCAATTGGAAAGAACAATCATTATTTGAAGGACGCCACTTGCGTAATGACTACTTCCCGGGAAAAGGCAAGAAGTTGTAATAACACAATTCTCCGCCATTTTATACATCTACATTTGTTATGACAATTATCTTTAATTTGCATTCGTTTTTTTTACTACTGTTCTTATGATGCGATTACATTTAATTTCTCTTGTAACCAATATGTTGTAGATTCCAAGAAAAATCTATTTAAATTATTAAAAGAAAATGCGCATTAAATGAAAACTTCAGCTATCGAGTGCATGGCAAAAAATGGATATCAAACGCCTAAAGAATACTGTTATATATCTATGAAGCAATCGACCATGTATACGGATCTAATGCACATCGAGAATTTCATCCTCCAATAAATGTAGTACGAATTTGATTTAATTTAGTGATATCATCTTCCCGTTTTGGATGAAGACGGATACGATTTTGGGGAGAGCTCGTAATTTTTTAATTATAATCAAATGAATCTACAAACTTTCATTTTCACTAGAGCGAAGATTTGATTATTGACATCAGATTTAATGTATGCCATGTGCCTGCTACTAGGAAGAATGTTTAATGGAACCGGGTTTCGGACTTGGTACTTTACCATGGAGTTTGCAGAAGAATATGCGAACTGAGGTATCTTCCATATCATCGGATCATGACTCAAAATAAAGAGTTTTGTCCTTCAATACTCAGTTTCAAACAGTTCAGTTAATCAAACTAAACTAAATCAATCTTTAGAAGGCATTTTTAACCATCTTTTTTTTCTATTTTTAAATCCTTCCTATTTTGACTTGTTTGGCCGAGAGAACCTGTCATAATGTCGCCAGTTGGTCGACAGTTTCACACAGTTCCCTGTCATAATGTTGCTAAAAATGTGGATTATCTCGTGAAATATGCAATCTAGTAAATAAGTCCTAGTTGATGCCTGTTGCATCTCTACCTCTGCAAATGATCTAGAAATCCAAGTTTTCGGCTGCATGTTTTTTGTAAGATTTCTAATCCCTTTGAAAAACATTGAACGAATGTTCTGAATCTCCTATATATCATATGGAGATATTAAATTCATTAATTGCATTTCACAAGATTCAGATATATCGACACAAAATTAAAAAAAAGATACAGATCCAATGTTTGAATTTTTATTTCTAGTATGTTGAATATTTCTAATTATGTACGAAAGTAATATATGTCAGAATGATATGTTTCATTTGCTACACAGGTAGAGATATGTCAATTTTCAAACAACATTAAGCCAGTACATTGATATTAACAGTCTTTGTTTAAGTTACAAAGAAGAAATATATATTTATGCATAATATCAGCCATTTCCCATTTTTTTTCAAAATAATAAATATTTGGTATTACCTCTGAAAGAATTATCCATGACATAACAACACCATTTGTACATATATGGTCAATGACCATTACAACTTCAAAATACAAGAGGGAAAACAATTAGTGCGTTAGATTCTACAAATAGTGATGTGTACACATAATTGATCCATATATTATATGCATATTCTATCAGACAGAAATCCACAAGATGCGGAAATGAATAAAATTAAGTAGATGATGTATAAATTATTTTAAAAATACTGACATAAAGAAGTATACGACTTAACTGGATCAAGAAGGACTTAAGCATGACAATTTTGCGAAAAATAGTAATATTTAATCTTTTTTTCACTATACAATATTACATAATTAGTTAGGCAAAACCACTAATTTCTCAACAAGGAACATTTATAATATTTTATCGGACTCTGAAGAATGAAAAGCTCTCATTTACATGGTAGTATTTTATCAATTATCTCAATAGTGTAATGAAGAATAAAAGTTATTTATTTAGTAAAGGGTTTTTCTCAGAATCAGTTGTTCATACTGTAAAAGATATATTAGCTCTGCCTTAAAATATGCTACACATTTTTATAAGAGTTAAGCATAAAAAAACAAAATCAATTATTTAATAATCAAATATTTCATTTTAATCAATATATCATCAATCATCGATCAATAATTTAAAAATTTATTTGCATCTCAGAGCAAACATAAAATTACAATTCATATTAAATTTGGATTCAATTAAGTCAGCAATTTTAAAATAAAATAACACCCGTTATATATTACGAAATTAAAGCATTGGATGCATGTCTTTCTTGCATGCAAGATTTTAGAATTCATTTTTTACTTAATAATTTTTAATTTATATACCTGATCCTGATTTCCCAAAGTAAAGTTATTTGTAAAAAGTAACTAATAAAAATATTAAACTTAAATTTTTTATAAAATTATATTTATAATAATTATGTATACCCTCAATGAATCTATTCTACTTAATATAAATTTTAATTAATTGAAAAAGAATACCATGATTTCGGTTTAAAAAATTCTTTGGAAATGTATACCATATTTTTAGGCAGAGAAGATAGATGTTGAAGCATAATATGTTTAACGAAATTTCAAATATATTATTAATTTGAGACACTTTTTAAAATTTGATTTCTTAAGGAGATAGGTTTCTGCACTTAGCTATGGATTATATAGGATAATATTGTACGAGTTCACAATTTTACACCTTCAAGCCTTAATATTTTTTTTAATCATATAATATCCAAAAATAATAGCCTATATCATAGGACTTTCATTAATATCTTCCGTTCCTTAAATGATATAAAATTAAATCATTATGACGTGGTATGCTTGTCCCCTTTCAAATATTAATCGATAACAGTAATGAATAAATTAGCGATAAGCAATGAGTATATGTAGCAGTAAAATGCTTAAACATTTGTTTTTTAAATCAAAATGTATGAAACAAATGAACACTTATGAATATATAATACAATGCAAAAAAAGTAAATAAAACAAATTCTTTTTAGAAATTTCTTATCAAAAATTCAAAAATAATTTTTAGAGGAAGCTACATTATATTCTTTTTTTTTTGGACAGTGTTTCTTTAAAACTCATAATTCTAACGAAAATAATAAGTAATTTGAAGTAATATCTCGATCTCAAGATGAATAAATCCATAAAATTGAATTTTTACAGCAATTGGAATTTTTTCTACATTGTTAAACAAAAAACAAATTCGGTATAAAATTATATGATTAGTTTTTATATCATGAAATGATGTTTTATTTAATATACTTGTAATATTAGAATCAATTGTGTATAATACCTGTAATATCAGAATCAATTGTGCAAAATGAATGATGAAAAGTATTTTTTTAAACTCATTTTATCATATTCATCATATCAACCTAGATGGCTCAGCATATATGCCTTGAAAATGTTGCATTTCATTTCAGTTCATTTAGTAAATATTACATACATTTGTTGAAAGATTAACATACGCGAAAAAGTAGTTAGCAAGAGTTTTAGTTAGAGATCTCTAAAGATATGTATAGATAATTTGTACACAATGATTTTCAGAAAAGAAAACGGATATATTTACAAAATACAAAGCGTAAAGTATCTACTGTGATTTGTCTATGGAAATACAAAAATATCCATTAGATCTACTTTAATTTTTTTTCCATTTGTGTGAATGTGTTGACTTTAAAATGATTAATAATATTTATTTAATATTTATATAAACGAATTGGGCTACAATCACTGAAATGATATGTAAATTGAAAATTGTTATTAGGTTTAAATTCATTTCAGAAATAAATTTTAATCAAAATGAAAAGTTGAAACTTTTTTGATTAGCATTGCTTAAAATTAAATATTGTGAAAGATATTCAAAAAATAAAAATAATAATAAATTGAACTCTTTCCAGTATTATATTTAAATTTTAAATCTTATAAGTTTGATTCAAAAGCTTTGGAAAATACTTACAAATGAATTATAAATAAAATTAATAAAAATAAAAATCTCGAGCTAAAGAATTTAATTCCCTTTATTAGTATTTTCACAGAAAATCAAATATCCGTTGTTTTAAATATCCGATTACGTTCTTTCATTGGCCAAAATTTAAAAACTTAAATAAAAAATAATTAAAAAATATCTTTCAAAAGGATTTCACTATATTTATCAAGTAATGGATAATAAGAGCGAAGAGTGCATATGTTTTCTTTTACCAATACGATTTCGTTTAAAATTTTCACTATATTTAAAATTCCCTTCAACTTGATTTAGAAATTATTTTTTAATGTTAAATAAATATGTTCTGAGTAAAACTTATTATTTCATACATACATTTATTAAATTACGAAAATTACTTCGACATCTATCAAACAAATATTAACCAAAATAAAATTAAAATAAAAAAATAAAGAAGTTTTAATTTTATGATTCTGAGAAATGTTGACACTTTTAAAATCAAACATTAATAATCTACTATTCAATTTAAGATAATTCTACAACCATATCCTCATTTTTGGATTAAAGAAAATAGCTACCGAAATTATGAGAAAAATAAAGACTCTCTACAGGTAAATCCTAGAGAAACAAGTAAATGAAACATCAATAACAGTTGGCAATAGTACCATCACATCATATGAGTACATAGGACAAATAAATGAATAAGCACCTCAGAAACACATTTTTTCGAAAAGGCAAAATACAGAGCAACATAAAATTATGATTACATAAAAAATATTTTGAACACATTTTGCTTAGTCTTAAATACACATTCTTCCTCCCTACAAATATTTCTTTATGTACACATTAATACATTAAATTTTAGAATTCTTTAAATTGAAGATTTCACGCAGGTGATGAAAAAAATAATTTAAGAAAATATACTAAAGGGGTACTTTTCCATTGCAAGAACAGAATACTTTTCTATTACAGGAATCCCTGATCAAAATTTGTCAAATCTAAGCGATAGCTTTCATTGTCAAATCTCAATGACGAATATCGAAGTCAACCTTCAAGCTTGATGGTAAGTGGTTAACCAGGAATGGAAAAGTACCCTAAAATAGAGAATGTTATTTCTTGGAAATCCACTCACGGTTAACTAGCAGACTTCTTAACTATGCTGACTAAATTCATCTCGTACTTGTTCTGTCTAGTACAGATGACAAAATACACCGTGGTTAATATTTCATAATCAACAAAAAAAGAGAGAAGTAAGAGTTGTACTCATAATTATGAGCTATTTTCATAAGTTTTCCTGTTTTTTGTATTCAAGATTCAGTCTCCTGAACATAATCTTATCACGAAAAATAGTTCAAACACCTATAACATTGTTTTTTTGGAAAGAGACACATTTCACTCCATATTGTGTCAACACAAAGCCAAATTACGATGTAACTTATTTTCAGATTCACTCTTTTTCCAGGAAATAAATTCTTTTCCATTTGTTATTTCCTTAGCATGGCAGTAAATGTTAAAGGAGAAAATATGTAAACAGGCTTTGTGTCAACTTGCATCAAGTGAATCACAGAATCTTTCACCATTTGAATGCGATTTTTTTTTATTTCCTATAAACATAAACATCGATCAGCTCAAGCAAACTATATTTCAGAATGCTCTCTTGCTACAATCAAGCGACGCTGAAGACTTTATGTTGGCCTAAAGACTGTGATGGTCGAAAATGCAAGCGAGAAAAGTTGAATGAGACCACTTGACGCGTAAGTTAGGGCTCCATGACTGATTCCAGTACATTTGGGATTGTTCTCAGCTGAAAATAAAAGAAGAAATTAAATTTCAACATAATTTCGCTTATTTCTAGTATTAAACCTATACCCTAGACCGTAGTTCTCATAAGCATCACTCAAATTTTTCTCTATGGCGATAAATATAAATAATTATAAGCGTAACTTTCCATCTGAGTCTTAAAATTTTCCAATTTAATATGATATTCATGAGTACATATTATAATCAAGGCGATTTATTCATGCTAATTACAGTTACTAGGTATTATTATTAAGCATTATTATTAGGTTTTATTATTATCAATTATTATGGTTAGCATGAATAATTAATCACTTACAATTTAACATGTATGACATAGTGAAATGACAGTTTAAGTTTGTGATTCGTAAAAAGAAATACTTATTTTATTTTATTTTATTTCGAAAAATTAATTTTTGAAATAGAATATTTATAATTCGCATGGGAAATGTACGCCACGTACATGTATCGTGCTTCTCTACGAAATTGGAAATGGACACAATTCTAAGATAAATAAAAAACAAAAAATCTTAGTCTTGAAAATCCTTAATTCGACCTTGATAAAAAATGGTAAACCGAGACGACACATAGCTTTAATTCACGAGAAAGCCTGCCTTTTTATATCAAAAAGCTTATTTTTGAGTAAGTTTGTAATTTTATACACATCAAGGCATGTATGTCTCGTATATCTGAAATCAAATATTACTGTGACACAATTCTATGGTGAGCATTAACCGGTCATTTGATTCCAGCCATGTAGATTAAGAGTCTCTAGATTCTCTGATTTAATATGAATTTTATACATAGGTTTGCTGTATATATACTATATACGTAAATAACAGGTTAAATTCTAATTCAAGGAAAGAAAACTATTTTCTCTCTATATATAAAAGAAAACTATTTTATGTATGACAGAATACGATTTATTTTTTAAACAAATATAATTCTAAAGTCCATATTAATATGAGTTTTGAAATTTTTCTTAATTTGTCCTTGACATTCTTAGTCTTACGTATCTTCTATATTTTTAAGCAATCAGAAGAATTTTACAACAAAAATAAGCATTTACCGATTATCTAAATTTTGAAATTTTCCCAATTTTGATCTTAAATATACGTGTATAATATACTTAAATATACTTAAATATAGTTTTTCTAAGCTAGTAGAAGTATGTCTTAGTACTAAAATTATTACTAATCATTGTTCTTAGTCTTTAAAATTAACTTTTATTCAGTATAATAAAACTTTTTTTAGAGTTTGTTTTTGTCACATGGCATAGTTTTAAAGAAAAATTTTATATTTTTATGAATAATTTATAAATATACATTACACATGAGAGGGCTGTAAAATGCGCTCTATTGATCCAAATCATATAAAATTTTAACTACAGATTATTGAGATGATGTGCTTTACATTTACTAATAAAAAAACTAGTACAAAAATTCACTATTAGGTGGCTTTGTAATTAATACACATAAAACCATTTAATAAGGTTTATAATTGTTAAATAAAGTAAAATTAAAATTGCTCAATATGTCCTCCTTCATTTTCAACAATATGCTCTTATCGGAGAACCATATTTTCTATACATGACCGGAGTGAGTCTGCCGGAATATTAGGAATATGGCGCCGAATGTAGAGATGATGGCCTTCGACAGTAGATATTGTAATTCAAATAACCCCACAACCAAAAGACGCAAGGGATGATGTCCGGTGACCGAGGAGGCATGCTATAGGGAAATGACGGCTGATAACTCGTGCTTATGTGAAATGTATTAACACTTGCTCTACACGAATATTAATATGACGTGGCGCACTATCTTGCATGAAAATGATGTCTTGAAGGCATCCATACTGTAGAAGACTTGGGATTACAAAATCCCTTAGCATATCATGGTACCGTTGTCCTGTGACAGAACAGATTTGGATTCCCTTAGAAGTTATCTCTTCAAAGAAATACGGTCCAATGATAAAGGTAGCTGTAAAACCACACCATACTGTCACTTTTTCAGGATGCAAGGGTTGTTCCTGGATAACGTGAGGGTTTTCCTCTGCCCAAATTCGGCAGTTATGGGTGTTTATTTGCCCATTGAAGCAAAAGTGTGCCTCATCACCCCACAGAATGTTCCATGGTCAAGTTGTGTCAACCAACATTCGAGCAAGAAACTGAAGTGCAAAAGTTTGACGGACCTCTAAGACCCCGTCCTGCAACAAGTGCACAGACTTGATTTTGTATGGATAAAAATGCAAAATCTGCCGTACGATTTTTCGTACAGTTGAATACGGCATATCCAGAACACGGGAAAAAACTGGCAAACTCAAAATATTATGCGGCGATTGACTGCTGGCTTCAACGGGCGCGGTCGCAACATTTTCGACGCTGGAAGACAGGATATTATTATTATTATTATTATTATTGTCCTCTACCTGGAATTTCTGCATCGTCTTGCGTAGGGCACCTGGAGACATTGGACTTCTTCGTATCTGCTTTATACGACGAAATTCCTTTAGAGCTGCAACGGAGTTTTGATGATTCTGGTAGAACAATTTCCCCAATCGCGCTTTTTCTTGCAACTTAGGCATGACAAACAGAGAAGAAACTAATGTTCGTGCAGAATCCGTCTTCTTTTTATCAAAAGGAAAATTATTTTTCAATTATGTTTCACATTTTCCATATATGCAAATGTCATTTGTGTTACAGTACCATCTATTGATGAATTTTTATACTATTTTTAATTAATAAATGTAAAGCGCATCATCTGAATAATCTGTAGTTCATATTTTATCATATTTGGACCAATAAAACGCATTTTAGAGACCTCTGAAGTGGGTAACTTAATTCTTGCGATTATTAACAGTTTAATCAAGTATTACTTTAAAAAATACATTAAATATTTTAATTACCCCTCTCTAATTTTGCTTATAAGGAGTTACACAACAGATGTTCAAGTAAAATAGGAAATTGTTAAAATAAATTTTTAAAAATCTAATAAATTGTTATGATTTTGCAAATAAAACCTTTAATTCTTTTCCAAAAACAAAAACAAAATCTTTTAAATTTATTCGGCTGGTTATAGCTGTAGATTTGGTTAAATCACAATAATTAAAAATTTTATTCTTACGATGAATTCGGTTACAAAATATTCAGTTGCAATAATGTGATTTCAAAAAATTACATTACTTTGCATACAGTTATGTTATTTGTTTACATTTTTAAATTATAAAGTTAGTGATGTAATTAAAAAGCATGAAAGCCCTTTCCCTGTATAAGTTTAACTTAGGGAACGTTTTTATTTCTAGAATATATTCTTATGCACCTATATTTTAGGTCAGGACACTTCAAACTATGTACTTTAAACTATTGTTAAAAGGGTTTTACAAATAGACTTGACTCAGTCAAAATAATTTGTAACATAATATGCATTTCCCTGTCTTAAAAGCATATATAAATCTTTAAACATTCTTATATTATGCATTTACTTACTTATTAATAATATGCTTTTTATACTTATCATTATTATTATCATTATGTTATATCTTATTTGATCAAACTTTGTGTCTCGAAACCTGTATAGTAAAAATTTCTTCTGAATTATCTATTTATTTATTATTTTGTTTATATACTTTTTTTAGAGACAATGCAAGTATCTAAAGTACAATAAAAGAAAGACAATCTCTGGAATGTATCTCGGAGAATAAAAAACTGTACCCAATGGTAAAAAAAAGGCCCTTACTCTTTCCCCTAATTGCAACTTCGCGAAGAGGAGCAAATATTTTCCAAATTGATTATTTCCTTTTTGAGTGGTGAAGGAAAGTAAAGAAGAACAATGTGATAGAAACTTTGTGGCAATAAGTTCGAAATGAAAGATTCTAGAAGTTTTTGATTTTACAAATGTTAAAAGTTTTTTATCCTAAAAATATATTGAAATAAAGTTCTTTCGTGATTTGCATGTATAAAGTTTAAAGAAAAAGAAAGAAAGTAACATGGAATAAGTTTTCAGTGGTTTTCAGTTTGGTATAAATTTTAATTAAGGATATATGATTATAAAACTCAACAAACTGTCGTCTAACCTAATCTACATCCAATTATACCATGTTATGGATAGCTTAAAATTAAATGACGGATTATAACTTTCAATAATAATTATTTCATTCTTAATCATTGAATTAATATAATTTAAAATGCCGTATTTTTATATCTACATTATTGTGAAATGAAGATGAAAAAGATTATCAAAGTATGTGACTGCTTGTGTAAAAAGGCGCGGGAAAGTATGATCAAAAACGTCTGCAGGATAAATTAAAGGGCGCTGTTCACCAGTGCTGTAACTTGATTTCAATGCTAATCATTTAAAGTTCTGATTGAGGATGTAGATCATGCAGCGGCGATGAACAGTGAGTTGGTGGCATTTATATATTTATTTACCATCACCAACACAGCTTAACCATAAAGTGTTAAAAACTGATTCAGATGATAAAGGATATGAATTCATAAATGTAATGCAGTTAGAATACACATACAAAAAGTCATTAACCACTACCGAATTACATGATATGCAAAAAATAGCATCATGAACTATAAAACTTCATAAATAACTCAAAAAGTAAAAATTATCATTTCAAATCATTAAATTATTATAGAGTTAAAAATATAAATCTTGTAATAACATAAATTCAAAATGGAGATGACCCAAAGATCTAATATAAAAATAAAATCTTAAAATATAAAACATATTATAGCATGGATGGCTATTAAATCAATAAATAGCATTAAAAATTTCCACTTACAAAGAAATAAAAATTTCTACAAACATTAAAAATAATAGTTATATTATTTTTAATGTTTGTAGAAATTTTTATTATAAGCTCCTTTAATTATATATCTAACTGTAAACACAGAAAATCCCTTATAATTTTACAAAATTAAAATTTTTAATCATATGGTCATCAGTTTTCATCAGTAGGACTTTTTTTTATGAAGTTCTCGACTAAAAATGCAATTATAATAAAATCCTCATGTGAACCACATCCAGGAGTTGATATCCTGGTTAATTTTAAATCATATTTATATCATTTAAAAAATACAAGGCAGATGGAACACATACTGTTGAAGGATATATAGTGTTTGTGTGCGCATGCCCGGTGCATGCATACGTGCGTGTGTCCACTTTCTGTTTGCAGTTTAGCATAAATTGTGTTATATTATAGTAGAGTAAGGGACATTTTTTACTAATATAACGTAGCACTTGACAGTGTTGACTAATATTCCAGAAGGCTTAGAATGCCATTAGTCGGCCTCTTAACTTTAGTATGCCAGCATGGGCTTTGGCCCAAGAAACAGATTACCTTAAGACTTTTTAAATAGCTCCTGAGATTTTTGTTTTAGCTCATTTTTAAGGCATAACTTGAGACAAAGTCAATTTCAATTACTCCTTTGGCTCGAGACAAAGTTCAATTGCTCTAGTTTCGGTTAGAAAAAAAATGAATTATGCTAATATAACAGATAACAATACTCGTACATTTCGATAACTTTTTGATTTCTGATGTATATAATAATCTTCATATTGTTATTAACATTTGATCAGTCCACATTCACATCATAATCATTGTTTTTTTCTACTTTCATTAGATGTAACGATTTATTTCCTCCATTTTGTATATTCACTAATGGTGTAAACGGTGGAGATTATTCGTTTCTGTAACGTCATATTTACCATAAGAGCCAAATATGAAATTTTAATCTCAAAGTCTGACTTGTTATTTGAATGAGAGGAATTCTACTCAGATGGTGGACTTTATTACAAGGGTCTCCATCACGATTATAAATATCCTCAAAATATCAGCTACTTCGATAGGATCTATACAGAATCACTGTCAGAAGCAAAGAATATTGATAAGATATTTGAGAAGTTGTTCTGAAAGTATACATGTGTGTGTATTCTCAAGGATTAATGTAGCATCGAATTAATAATCTTAATTCTTTATAGACTTGTCATTTTCTATTTTATATATTTCTGAGTAACCACTACATTAAATAAAACTGTTTCTAATCATAAATTTTAGTGCACACCTTCTCCTAACAGTAGGATTTTTCCCCAATTCTACATATAATACGGGCAAAATAATCTATGCTGTAATTTAATAAACATTCTCAGTACACTTCTATACTTAAAGCAGTAAAATGGATTATTTGAGCATTCTAATAGTAAAAAAAAATATTAAAGAATAACCTATAATCAAATACATTTCAACGAGTTTGAAAAAATTTTGAGTACTTAGATCAGAAAAACCGTTTTTAGCAAATATAACGTTATCGATTCAATATTATAAATTACTTTTTAAAAATTTTAAAAACATCGGCTAAGTGGAACTGAATTTAGCTATTTCGCATGTATCTTTATGTATAATAATCAATCTTCGGCATAAAATTTCTAATATGCAGCCAAAAAAACTGTGATACCAAAATGGCACTTTAATGTTGATGTTAGAGAGTCAGTTAACTAACGGCAAACTAAAATGAAAAACATTGTCTAGAAATATATTTTCTTGAGCGACAATTAATCTTCAGAGATACTTGTTTGGCAAAGTTCCATGACACATTTCTGGAGACTATAAAAGTCATTTTAGGAATGCTCGCTTTAGCTGACACGCCCACGAGACCATCTGCCTTCAATTAATTGCTAACTTTCAGTCGTTGATTATAATGATAACAGTGATGAATTTGCACATTTCCTTTAAAAAAATTAACTGATGCTGAAAATTTACAGGCTAGTATTCTTTTCTTTTTTTAATTCAATATTCAGGATTCAGAAAGAAAAAAAATTTATATTCATTCGCATTCATTACAATGTATAGATGAATCATTGTAAGTTAAATATTAACATTTTCCATTGATTGCATTTAAAAGGAAAATTCACAATTTGTAATAAAAATTTATCTTTCAAATCATATTAATTTAACCAAGCTTTAAAGCTGCTACTACAAATTAATATATATATATATATATATAT
>JAPMOR010026619.1:1554981-1611812 GCA_026543865.1 Argiope aurantia | reverse complement strand
ATATAAATTAATTTGATTTCTTTTTTTAGAAATTTTTATTCTGGACGTACAAAAACTGTAACTACTTTACTGCACTCTAGTCAGCAGCATATGAGGTTAGTCCAAAAAGAAACTTAGTAATTTTAAAATTAGAGAGATAATCGTCAGCCTACAATCGCTACTTTAATAAGATTATGCCATTTGTTCTTGAAGTTGTTTTCTAGAAAAAAGCCACATAACTTTGTCATTACTTTAGGAGAAGTACAATCAACCTTCAAGTGGTTATCAAAATAGTGCAAACACCTGTGAATAAAAGAGACATTTGAAAATACGCTTCGCAATCATTAAAATATAAGCCTAATTACCTTTATTATTTAATATAAGAAGTATATACCATGGTAGTATGAGGTAGCCGAGATATGTGCACGCCTTGGATATTTGTCAAAAGAGTAAAATGTCAAATCTCACAGGCTTTCAAAGATAATTATAGGAAATTAACTGGAGTAACTACTACCTTGTTTCCCTGCTTTTAGCAGTTTCTAGAAGCATAGTTTCAAAAGTCATTGATAGCGTGGCGAGACAAGACCGGCAAAGCAAAATAGTGGACGAAAGAAGATGATGATTGAAAGAGATCGACGTGTATTAAAATGGACTGTAATGCTTAAAAAAACAACAATAGCCAAGGTAAGTGCCGATAAAAATCGGCATCTGGATTCTACAGTAAACGGGAGATAGTTGTATGATCAGACGAATCATCTTTCCCACTTTTCCCCCAAGACAAGATGGTTACTCGCTTGGAAGACGCCTGTAGAAAGTATAATGTTCATTATCTCTTTCGAACTGTCAAGCATGGAGGCGAATATGGGCAGTCGCATCATGGTATATCGGCTATATCGTGATTTTCTGCAGGCCCAATCGTAACCTTGAAATGCCTTTTCACTGGGGAGATAACTGACCAAATCCATCCTATGATGCAAACTTCGTTTTCTACAGGAGATGGAAATCCAAGATGACAATGCTCCTAATGATGCATTGTCCTATCTTGGTTTGATGAACAAGATGATGATCTGAAACAAATACATTATCCCATGCAATCCTCAGACTTCAATACAATCAAACCGTTATAGTCTATTTCACAGCATTCATAGTATATTTCAGCCACTCTGGAATCAATAACCTCCAGCGACCTCTCTTCCAAACCTTTCGCAGTATCTCCATTAGGAATGGTATAATATTTCTCAAAACACTATTCAGCACTTGTACAAATCGATTCCCAAGAGAATTCAAGCTGTATTACAGGCCAAAGTTGGCCCTACATCTTATTAATAAAAAAATTTGGTTCGTTTGTGGTGTTTCTATTCTTTCGATAACCACCTGTAAACATTGTGTGTTTTGGCAATGTTCACATTCTAAAATGGAAAATCGACGCATTTGTATGAAATTTCTAATAAATTTTGTAACAGCTTTAATTGAAAAATTTTATATATTGCAATGAGATTGCAGTTTGTCCCAATACTATATGAATGTTGCTGCAGTTCTAAAACAGATTAAATATTCATCAAAGAATATCCGAAAATTGGGCACGATTGGGCGCTGCATGATTTAGGAGCATCATCTGGTGTTTTTCGCTTGCGAAATATGATTTCTACAAATCGGTTAAAACAACCATAATCTAGAGACTCTAAAAAATCAATTTCACTCATTTTTTACTCAACAATTTGTAGGCACGAAACATTCAGTAAAAAATACTGCATTATCTTCTGACTTAAGAAAAAAACATTAAACTTGTCGCAACTAATCACAATTAATTAGGAGTTGTTAGATTATTCAAAACTCTTTAAAGCAGGTTGTTCCTTTCCAAACTTCAGTATTTAAATGCCCATTTTCCCCAAAATAAAAATTCACTTTGAAAAATATCAATGATTTAATAGAATATAATAGGAAGGAGAAAATTTGATGACAGAATCGCATTGTATCAAAAGGATTGTCGTTCCATGTGCGTCGCTTTGTTGTATGTTCCAATAATCCATAATTGAATAAATTACCCATCTAAAAGTTTATATAATATACAGAATCACTATCCGTAGAGCATGCTACTCTTGAGAATTCTTCTAATTCTAGAATAACGATAGCTATAGTCGCAAAAATTGATGCAGGTATAATAAAAATTGTCATGAAGTACGTGATGAAATCACTTACAGAGTTACTTAACGTTGAAATTTGTGAAAACGCATTTATATCAAACGCATAAGGTTAAAGTCAGTTTAAATATTGCAGAGCTTTATTGATTTAATACAATAGAATGCTTTACGTCGATTCATACCTAGTAAAGAATGTTTTAGAAAGACGGAACAACACTGCGTTCCACATGAATAAGGGGGATGATTATGATAAGACCTTGGTCTATTGTAGTCAAATAAGTCAATCATTGTGAATGGTTGAAAAATAATCTAATGAGAAAGCAATAATGAGTGCATTAATGAAAGAAAGATGTGTTACATGAAAATAAGTTAACAGTATACGTAAAAAACCATGAACTCTTGTACTGATATACCAAAAAGAAATAGATCTTTTAAAATAAATCAATAACTGGTAATAATACTTTTTTATGAAATTTATCTTCTGTAAAGTATTCTACTCTTCCAGTATTTGCATATTGTTTCTTACGTATCTTCCGTGAACTATTCTGCTCTCCTAGTATTTACAATTGCTCATTGCGTGTCTCCCTTTAATCGAATTGATCCAAAGAATGGCGTTGAATCAAAACGCTCGTCAAGCTACACAAAATAAACTAATCGAAATGATTTCTAATTTCTCTCAGATGAAGTCAAAAATGATGCAATAGTTGATGCAGATGTTACCAAAATTATGGCCGGCATTAAAACAAACATCTCAGCCCCTAATGGTAACATAAAATTACCCATTGACTTTCTTCTCCAGGTTTCACATTCCAGATAATTTTCTCAAGTTTGACAGTGCTTGCTTGTCACAAACTTTCTATCAGATGTTGAAGAAACCTTTGTATAAGCAGTAATCATTTTGAGTGGACCTTTTGGCTGTTGCTAATTTTTTTTAACTGAAATCGTCCAGTTTGTTTTTAATAGCTCATATATGTTATTACAGTTTGAAGCTGAACAAAAATAATGTAACTTTTTTACTTTACTCATCTAACAAAAAGTTTTATCTTAAATGAATAATTACATGCTTTATAAATTAACCTATTTAAAGCCTATCAATAACCTGAATTAATCATTAATTGATCAGTGGGGTAAGATTTATATTCATGATTATTTTCAATCTTATTCCAGTCCTCCTATGTCATACTTTTTTCTTTGATCAATGAAGATGATTCGGACGAAAAATACGACTAATGATCGGTGACACTAATACTAAGTCTGAGGTGACGTTTTACAGTATTTATTACCATACTCTTAACCTATTAAAAGCTCGATTCTCTATTGAGGGCTCAATTCTGTTAAGAAACCTTATACGATGGGCTCTGTCGTATGCTACTCGATAGAGTTAAATGAAATTAATCTTGTGACAAAGATGAACAAAAAAATTTGATAACAAATATCATTTTGTTTCCCAACCAAAAATTTTTCATTCATTGGAAATAAAAAAAAGTTCATTTTTGTATATGACTATAAGCAAGTCAAATAAATTATGAAAGGTTGTCTCTTTCAAAGATTTTTGAAAATAAAATGTGTTTTTATGAATGCGAAAATGCTAAGAATCAGCTTGCCTCCCTCTCTGTTAGATAAGAAATAGATTTTGGAAAAACAGTTCTTCAATAATCCATCAAAAATGTAATGAACTTCTGTTCAAAGTCTACTTACTAACAGTTTTCATTTTCTTGATTATAATGAAGAAATAGCAAATGATTTTCCTCCGATAGATTAAATGATTATTTGCTGCTGGACAAAGCAAGTTGTAATCGCCCTTTTTATACATGTAAAATTTAAATCCAGTCTATCCTTTGCATTTAAATAAAATTTCAATTTATAATTTATTATTGTTGCCATTCATTGTTATCCTCTTATGACTAATTTCTACTTTATTATTTGACAAAAAAATGATAAACTTGATTTATCTTTGTTTACTTATGTTTAGATACTAAATATTAAAGTCACTATACAAAGCAATAATGTAATCACAAGTTATAGAAGAACACACTGATGGTATTTTGATGCCATGCTTTGGTATACCTTAATTTAAATACAACAGTTTTAAAATAAGGTATACTTACAAGTATATGCGACTAGCTTAGGTAGATATTCATGCCAAAAGGCACATTCTTTCGCCCTCCGGGCTCGTCCAATTTCGCTGGTATTGACAGCCAACGTTAGATATTCACGACTGGTAACCGTGTGAACGGGCCAATAAATGGATTCATACTCTCCATCTGGTCTCTGGCTGGGATTCCTAAAAAAAAAAAAAAAAAGAAACATTTCGAGAATTTTTCTGAAATATTTGCCTGAAATCCATATACAGAATGCGCATTAATAGGATAAATTATCGATGTAATGATTGTTAGATACTTAATTTGATACTTAATTCAAAGCTAATTTTCAGATAGCACACCTGAAAATATGTTCTATAAAATATATAAAGGACATAAAGTTCAACATTATGTATACAGAATGAAATCTTAGTAAAAATTCTTAATTTGAATTAAAGCATAAAAAGACTTAATTGTAGGTTTCTTTGCTGTTAAATTAAATTCTGTGAAAAGAAAATAAATACAATCATTACAATTTTTCTATTCTTGAAATAAACAATATAATATCCATTTGGCTCCAAAAATTGCGCTATTTTTAACGCAAATTTTCAATAGTTCGCTCATATCATTATTAAAATTCTAATATATTTTTGACTCCATTTTACCGAAATTTTATATGTTTTAGGAAATGATTTTCGAAGATAGATTATCTGATCAACTATAATGTGCAGGGAGAGAAGAGTAATTAAAATAAAAAAAAAATCAATAGAATTTTTTGTAGCAATATAACTTTTTAAAAAATATTTTTTAAACTAGGAAAAATGTCATAAAATTTTTGTTACCGGTCCAACAAAAGAAAATGGCTTTTCAAAATGAACCATAAATTTCTTAATTTATGGTTCAATTTACAATTTAATTTTTTCTTATTTTAACAGCGCCACCAGCACATTAAGGGGCACCTAAGAATGACATTTTATGCACATCATCATCCCCCCTCCTCCCTTGCATATGATACAAAATTACGTATCTTAATATTTTTTTCCGAAGCAATATTTGATACCATCAATGTGTCTTTATTTCCCCCTCTTTTTGTGTCTGTTTTACTTTAAACATATGAGGACTAATCGGAATGGTGATTTTCCACTTGTCGTGCTAGAAATGTTTACCTTGTTCCTAGAAAGAATGAGAGTCCTAAAATCTATTTGACGTTCATCTCAGTGCTAATTCGGTGGTGAATTAATAATATTGGGTAGAGGAGAGAGCATCGAAACAGCATTGCACTTAATCCTCATTTTGCCAAAATACACAGTTTAATAATCATTATGATTTTAAGGCAATTCTTTTATTTCAGGAAAATATTCCCTTTGATTTGTTTAGTCCAATTCATGCAACAATTTGTGTTTCAATCAGAAACTTTTGGATATTAACAAAAAAAAACCATTAATATTTCCATATTTTTTAATTACATATTAAATAGCCTCCAAGTTTCTTCTTTAGAATTATAATAACATATTGTAATTCTAAAGAATAATTATAATATGTCATTATGCACATATTATAACTTTAGGTGCATGGTTACCTAATTTAAAATATTGTAAGGAGTGTTAGTTTTTTATTAAAATATTTATTGATAATTTGGACCAAGTAATGTCCAAATTCGACAATATCTCCTTGTTAGTGTTCTTGAAGGAATTTCAAAAAATCCCAATTCCAGTGCCTTCATAATTCATATGATGTCATAGTAACATACTGTTCATGTCGTCTAACATCAAATAGCATATTTTCTAGATCATATTCTACTTTAAGATGTCTAGTAAATTGTAAAATTACACGCACAAGGCACAGTTCAAAGTATCGAATAAGAATTCAATGATTCCAATACAGCCATAATGGCTACAGATTACTTGGATATAGGAGACTTTTTGTTACTGTCTTAACATTTCCGAAATATGAGATAAATCTGTGATTATATTTTGAGCCTCAGTAATATCTTCTTTTTTTTTAACAATATTTATTTTTTCGTCTTGTGTTGTTTTAATTCTGGCGAAATAAACTAAAAGATTTATACGTAAATAACAATGTATAACCATGATTAGTACGATAACAATTTCATTCCTTTTAGATAAGAGGATTATAAATAACAGCAGAAAAGTTTTGGTCAAAAAAAATTCTGTATTGAAGAAATATAGATAAAATATAGATAGAATTTGAAGCTCTTAGGTAGTACCTGAGCAGAAATCTGACATAGCTACAACAAATGAAAGATATATTGTTTTCCTGCTTGATTTTCAGGAGGAACTGAGCCTCATTAGTGTAGCAAAACCTCCATAAGAAAGCCAATCTCATTTGTGAATTTTCGTCCAAAACACAAATCAGTTTCCAGTTTTTGAATAATAATATTTAAGTGCACAGTCAAAGAATCTGTAATTTTTCACTTCCGATTCTTATTTCACATCACATTAACTCACTAGGTCACTGATAGTCCTCTCAAAAATTTGAACTACAGTTCAGAACTTTAAAAAAATTCGTACAATTTTTTAAAAAGTGAATTTTCCTCCATTCCAAAACATTTGCTTCCGTAGTTATTTTCCTTCAAAATAGTTTCTTAGTTTCTATGTTCCAAGACAATTAAACTAATTTTCATAATCAGTCTTTTCATTAGTTATATAAATACAGATATTTAATTCGATAACCCCAAAAAAATCCATGAACTTAGTTGAATTTTTGAATGAAAAAATTAAAATTTAAGCATTCAAAATAAAACTTAATAAAACCTATAATTTTTTTATCTTCTGTATAATCTAAAATATATATAATATGACATGTAACCAACTTAATAACTCTAATTTTAAATTGCAGTTAAGATTTGAAATTAGTATAATCAGCATTTAAAGTTTTGCGTCAAAGTAAACACATTATGAATTTTAAAAATAGCAGAATTTTAATATCATATTAGTTTTTTTAACCGCATATCATGTTCAAATTAGTGCTGTTCCCTTTTTGTTAGATTTTATTCTGATCTCATCTCTTTCATTCATCCCAAAATAGAAAATCAAATCGAACAATAAATAATGAACATTAAAATAAACAATAATTTCTGCTTAATTCTTGAAAACTATTTTTCAAATAGTAACGAATCCTCAGTTAGTAAACTAAAACTCATTTTGAGAATGGGTTTTTAACTCACAAAGCAATAAATAACGCCTGTTGTTTGGGTGCGAAGTTGTTCGCCAACTAATCCCGCTCCCCGTCGTTAAACAAATAAATTCAAACTGCTTTTGTGATTCCACAACACAAAAGCTGTTTAAAATTCCATAAATAAATTTTCCTTGCAGTGCATGGAGAGCAACCACCCCTATACATCACTGTAAATAATGCACCTCCATGCTTTACACTCTCTTCGGTCGAGAAGGTAAAGAAATCGATAGAATACAAGGGATCGGCATGGGGAAGAAAACAAATAATAAAAAAAGTATAAAGGGGGGAGGTGTAGTGAACCAGTTGTTTTCCCTCACACAATAGACCGGAATGAAGTAAGCGGAAGCGGAAGAGAGAGAATGGGTGGGTTGGTTGCAAAGTCGAATCGGATGCAGCTATTTACCTTGGCAGGCAGCTATAGAATGAATTTTTATCCGATGGGTCTCGATCAAGCAAAGACTGGGGACAGTCGCTAAAAATAGCTGGATCGATCTTAAAATTTGCTTCAGTTTGCGGTTTTAGCAGGGGCAATGAGATTACGAACGATCGGGCACTTATGTCTGCTTTCAAATTTCCCCTTGTGATGGATGCTGACACTTAAAAGGGATCCGGTCGTTAAGAAAGGTAATCATCGAACAGGTGCCTTTTTCAGAACTTAGGATGAAAGAAAGTGAGGCTGCACGTTTTCTGAGTGCTATTGCGTTTCCTGGTGATGGTTTTATGTGAGCTCGTTTCCGGTGTCTGCTGTTTCTCTTTCTTCCCTTTTAGAAAGCATTTGGAAATACAACAGCATTTTGGTTAAGAGAAAAGGCATCAGTGAAATCAGTCTGCAAATCTTAAGATAAGGGAACGAAAAAGGAGTCTGAAGTGTTTTTTACTTTCTAGTATAGGAAGTTTAGAAAAAGTATTGTAATTTTCAAAAAATTCAAAATCAAGATTTCAATGAGTGTTTACGTTTCAGACCTCTCAGAGTCCGAAAAGGATATTTTTGAAATTATGGTTATCTGCCTGTTCATCTGTGAATACGATAAATTTAAAAAGTTTTGAGCTCGACGGATGAAATTTGGCTTATGGACCTTCAAACTAAACTTGTAGCTTTCAATCAAATTTTGAATGAAATCCATTCAGAGGGAGTCTGTCTATCCAGATGTTGGAATACAAGTGAACGCTATAAGTACAAAACGTAAGAGCTATATAAATAAAATTTGGTAGATAATTCTTAGCATTTAATAGATTTTTATCAAATTTTGAACTACATCTGCTAAAGAGTTAACTGTCTGTCAGTCTCTGTTGTCGCTTGCATGTAAACGCAATGGCTTAAAATCAATGAAACTAAGTATAAAATCTTGTGACTGCATTGTAGTTTCGTGTCAAATGTTGGTCGCAATGTATCTGAAAAAAGGGCGTTCAAAACACATATTTGCAAGATACATTAAGAAAAATGTTTGATTCAAGCCAATGATCCATATTTCGCAACTACTGTTCGTCAATACTACATGAGACATTCGCTTATCCAAAGTCTATGCTTTATACAAGGACTAGAATTTACCCAAAATTCTAGTCCTTGTATAAAGCATGGAGGAGTGATGCATAAGACCTTTATCGGAGAATATGCGTGAAAGTTTTGAGAATCCCAGTACAAAAAAACAATCTTCAAAATAATATACCGGAATAGAACAAACGTTTCTATGGCTTTTAGTAAAATGTTATATAAAAACCATTTGGATTAAATGTTTTTTCAATAATATACCACATGATAGAAAAGTATTTCATGTACTAAATAGTTACTCTGTGTAATAGAATCGTCATAAATTTTTCTTAGGAATATACAATCTCTAAAGGCTTCCATGTAAAGCTAATCACATTTGGTAAACTAGGTAATATCTAGAGTATTGACTTTGCTTAATTTCATTGATATTTTTTATACATTGTTGATGATTAAGTTTCCTTTAACAAAACACTTTTAAGCCTCGAACTGTGAGCAATATTAAAGCTGAAAGTGAGAGATATTGTTTAACAGTGTTACACCTGTTCTATTATTATATCATTGTGCATATTCACGATCCTAATGCAGTTAAATCCCATTATATCATAATGCTATTAAAAATGTAATTGTTGTTTAATTTTTTTCTAACTCTCTGGCACTGTAATTTCTTCACTTTCTTATTGCTCAAGTAAACTACAAAGATATTAACACAATTTTTCTTCTTTTGCTTTCAACAATGAGAAAAAATCACGCGACCGAATGTTAATAATTTAATAATAGCAGTTTAAATTCTATTATAACAGCGAAATCAAAAACTTATATTACTTATTATAGTTTTAAAAATTGTCATTCATTCATTTAAAATTTTTAACAGAAATAAAATTTTGAAATTCAATTGAATTTGTAACGTTAAAAAGGTAATTTTAAATTTTTTTTAAATTGTATGAAAATTAATTTTGAACAATAATATTTTCGGGAATTATCACCAAAAAATACCAAAATCTCGCTTAATTTTAAAATAAATTCTAGTTAAAAATTTGAAGAAAATAAAGTTCTCTAAGGCTCATATTACCACTGTCCAAAATATATACCACCTGAATTTAGTAGTTCTAGGTTAAACAGTAAGTCCGTTCGCAGTGCCAACACATACACATACAAACATTCACCATTATCAGTAGTATTCTCCTTCTTTAGTTAAGAAAATGGAGGCTCAAAATGAATTGTTAAAATTTCACTTAAATTCTTACTATCAAACGGAAAATTTAATCACCCTTTTATATATCCCATAACTAAAATATAAATTTGAATTGAACACGTTGGAAATAAATATCGCGAAAAAAGTATTCACTATTCATATTAATTTTATTTAAGATGGAAACTTCTAGACCCTGTACTCTTCAAATTGTTGACATGCATCGAAGTTGTGAGATAAAGCAATGATCTTATGATTTTCGAGCTGCTTGAAGATGAAAGTTCAATATTTCTTAAACTCTAATATAATGTCTCTGGTCTTAAATGAAAAATTCTATCACTTTAGGTATGATGTTCTTTTTCTTCCGAATTTCTTATGCTAGAACTGTCAATACAAATCATTTCTTCTTCAAAAAGACCCCACAAAAGGATATTATTTTCTCTTCATTCTATCTCTTTCAAAGGAATGCTAATAAGATATTATTTTTTTCTATTCAGTTTTAAAAAGAGTATATAGTTTTTAAGCCATGCTCTCTAACTGTAAATGTGCCAAAAAACTTGATTCTTTGAATCCAATTACAAAATATTCTACCTGAGATCTATATCCGTCAACTATGCTCATTACTCCATGCTTCAGTGTCTATTATTTTATGTTTGCACAAAACTTGTGCTGATATAACTTTAAAACATTTTGCTTCAGAATATCACGAGATTAGATTGCTGCAAATTTATTTGGTGCTGCATTAAGTTTTTGCTTGTCTTTCGTATAAGCAATTTAGTAGAAAATTACTGAATATTTTGGCATGGATTCTCATTAAACCATTAAAAAATGGATTCTTATTACAAAAACTTTTCTAAGACTTTATGGGTTTTTTACAAAAATAGTCTACTTCAAAAGGAAATTTATTTAACCAAAAGTGATTCCAAGAGAGGATGCTAATAAAAGAAATTTTGTTCTTTACTTTTAATGTTATAGTTTTTTTTCAGTGTGCCTAAAAGCTAGAACTTTTTGGTGAATTATCATTAAAGGTGTTGCCAACTAGATTAATCTAATAATCATCAAAAAAGAAATCATTACTGATCACTGGCAATAAATCAGGTTATTTTAATCCTTCGTCAGTAGCGTAATCTAATAGATATGCAAGAAATCTGCCTCTATTAGCATTACGATTTTCATTTCTTACAAAATAATTGTTCACATTCTATTTAGAATTAATTATTTAAGCTATAAAGGAAAAATATCAATAACAGATTAGCTTCTGATAGGAAATAATTTATATCGCGAAATACATTGGACTACTTAAGGTACAAAATAACCGCGAATATTAAAATGGCCCAGTAAAACAGCGAAAATGTTTCGATTAATCTTTTATTGTATAGTATCCGATATTGTACTTTCTTAGATACGTTGATAATTTTTAAATAACATCTTTCTAAACTTTTGAAATTTTTTTTTTAGTTTTATAGATAAATGTAGGTAATACGACTAAATAAAAGTCTCTAATTTCTTCAAAATGAAAGAATTATTCTTTTGCTGCTAATCTCTCGTCTAAAAACTGATATATAAAAAATATCTGCGCATTCTTCCTTGAAAATTAAATAGCAAACCGCTTAAAAGCCCTTTTCCCTTTCGATATCCTCCTTTTGTTTCTATCGATATCTCTCAATCTTCGATTTACGTCAAGGAATATGCTTCCGCCACTGCAATGTTTTCAGATTCATTCGAAACTGGAGGGCTTGTTTCCGCTTCCTATCGATTCTGGAGCGACATTCCAATTTGTCTCCGTGACTCAGCGACGACAAAGATAGGATCAAGAGAGCTGAGTAGAAGAGGGGGGGGGATAAATCGGATGGAAAAGATCCCCCCTTCTGTCAGATAATACGTGTAGCACAATCGAGACTCAATGACCGGAACCATTTCTCCTTAGGAGCCAATAGGTGGATGTAACACGGTTATCTGTCACCCGACGGCCATTTGTCATGGCAACGGCGTGTAGGAGTCTTGGGATCGAATGTCAAGGAAAATGTGATGGGAATGCCGAAGAAAAAAATAAAGGAGTGTTTCAAATTTAGCATCAAATTCAGCCGGTTGGTTGCCAGGAGCGAGATAGATGCGTGGGCATGTTGTCTCAATTGCCTAACAATGTATCATAATTCCATCCGTGTGTGTTTTAGAATAAAAGATGAGCATACGCTTGCATTCTTAAAATGTGATTTTGATAAAGGATTGATTTTATTTTCCACGTAGAAAAGAAATTTTAAACACAACTTAAAATTATTTTTAAATCAAAATGCTTCCATTAAGAATTTTTTTTTTCAATAATAATTGAATGAAATTAATAAATAGCGTTCATTAAATTACCACTAAGAATTTTCTTTTCTTTATAAAGACAGGAATTCTTACAACTATCTTAAAGAAGGAAATATATGCTATATTAACCAACACTTTAGAATGTTTTATATTTGTTTTAGCTCATTGTATAAAACAGAGCATAAGTTGTACAGTTCCATACAACTGGCTGGATCACGCGAATGATTTCAAAAGTATGGAACTACTTTGAAATTAACCTTTAGCATTATGAACTTATTTAATATCCTAATTAAACGACACATTCTATTAGGGACATTTACTGTTATTTTAATCTTTATAATGACAGAAAGGTCATTTGAGATATTAAAGTTTTTCGAGGTATTAATTGCATTTTAAATTACTTAATGCTTTCACTTAACTGCATATTTAAATAGTAAAAGTTCAATTAATAGATGCACGTGTCAGATACTTCATTATAGCGCAAGAAGTTAATAAATGATAATGAATTGTAAAAATTCTTTGGATGAAGATGGATCATTTCGAATTAATCATAAAACATTAATCATAAAACCGGAATTTATTGGTAGCACATAATACATTTTAAACCACTAGAAAGATCTGTAATGATATAATTACGAGTAGCATAGAATAAGATACAGGTTAAGGTAATGCTTTACAAGTATTCGATATATTGCATTCCGTTACCTGACAAGGAAGAATACTTTTTCACAGATTGTAAGCATCAACTCTGTTATCTACCATAAGAAATTATGCTTCATGCTGTCATTCTTTGTCTGATAGCTTTATTTCCTGGCCATTTATAGATATTCTTGCATATCGTTACTCCATATTTCATCTTATCCTAACAAATCGCTCCATTAACGATATAACTATTTGATGATTATAGCAATTTGGTACCAATAAATACAAGTTTACCTAACAAAAAACATCAGCAAATGATATCTTTTAAAGAAAATGATATCCTTTTTAATATCATTACCAAATTATTGATTTTTTTAAACCTGAATCATCTTATGTTTAATTGTCACCGAAAAAACTGAATATATTCGTTTATCATTAAAGGAAGCTTCATATTGATATGAAATACAATTGTCTTAATAAATTCAAAAATAACCTTTAAAGTACAAGAAATGTTTCATTACCCTGTTTTCGCAAAATTCGCCCAATATCTCATCATTCTCCGGCTGAGCTCCTCTTCTGCCTTAGTGTAACCGAAAGCCGGGTTGAGGGGTTCTCCAAGAATAAAGTTGATTTCGTCCGCATGCATCACCCCCATCCACTTGGGCCACAAGTGGATGCTAGACCGGTGATTGAAAAAGTACATGTACACATCATTTCCAGTCTCTGCGTAACGTTGTGCCATTTCATTTACACTGCAAGTGAACTGGTAGTCACCAACGAGCTTATCGATAGCATCCCTGTTTTTAATGGTGTCTTCTGGATTTGTCCAATCTGTATATTCGAAGATGATCGCTTCTTGACCAATTTCGCCAACATAAGGATTAAGTTGCTTCACAGAATCAATGAATTCTTGCCGGTTGATATAGACGTCTTCTTGGTTCTTGAATAGATCGGTTAGATGGTACACAATGAAGTATGTTCCTTCTTCGGAGTTACTACCAGCCATTACATTACATTTTTTAAAGTTCTTAGTTGCCAGAGACTGTTGGGGCGTCTCGTCTAGAAAAGCTCCGTCAACAACAGGTACGAAAGGGAACTCCACCACTCCATAATTCCCCCACTCATTACTGACCATCTCGAAAGGATCTTTTTCTCGCAGACATGCTACGACAGCATCCATATCCGACTCGTCATGCGGACATTTAAGTGCTTCTGCTAGCAACAAACCTCTTTTCATGTTCTCTTTTCGATCCATAACTCCCCATGGAGAAGTGGCAGACCCACTTTGCAAAATAGCTTGACTGAAAAGGTGCCGACTAAGAGGAGATAGCAGATGGAGGCCCACACTCACAGCACCAGCACTTTCTCCGAACAGTGTCACATTATGAGGATTTCCTCCGAAATGAACAATATTGTCTCGTATCCACTCTAGCGCCATGAGTTGATCGAACATCCCAGCATTTCCTGGAACATCCGGTCGATCAAAATATAGGAATCCTAGAGAAGCCACTCTATAATTCACGGAAACTATTACAATTTGTTCTTCCGAACAAAGGATTTTCGGATCGTATACCTCTAAAGTAGTTGTACCGCTGTAAAATCCTCCACCGTAAAACCACACTAGCACCGCTGCATCTGAAAATATACAAAATAACTTATTTTTGATTTTCACATTTAATTAGAAATAAGTTTAAAAATAAAGCCAGTGTAATAAAACAAAAATATATAACTAGAAAAATGAAACCTAATAATAAAGTAATTTTAAAGCCTAATTTCAAAATTAATTTGTCTGGTGTTTTTTCTTAAATACTCATCAGAAACTCAGCAATCTTTTAGAAAAATACAAAAATTATGAATCTATATGCAATAAGCTTTCTCTACATGTGTGTAATTAATGACAAGTGTGAAATCATTAAATCAAATGTTAGCAATCTGAGTCACAACATTTTATGATTACTTGCCCAATAAATTTCCTCATAAATCTGTAAACGATATGCATTACAGTATATTAATTCGTGAGTATCATCAAATAGAACAGATTTGGTCGCTATGATTCAAGAATTTAAGATATCATTTGGCCTGTATATTAACTATTCTTCTCATTTCAGGAGATGTAAGGACACGATAAATTAGAGTTTGGAAATATAAAAACCCAAACCAACTGCAAACTGGACAAAAGTTTTCTGGGGAGATTATACGAGTCTACATGCCCATATTGTTATACAAGACAACAAACAATATAATATAATAAGACCGAAGTCCATTTTACTATTAAATAGCCCTACACGATCTCACAGGAACGCTATAACAAGGATCGTTTATTCATAAAACAAATCGTTACATGTTCGTCGAATTTCTACACCTCACAGTAAATACTAGATATTTAATTAGTAGGATCGTACAGAAATTATAGTCACAAACTCCCTCATTGTGCAAACAAATTTTATGCGGCAATGAATTGCATAGAAATAAATAGCAGGGGACATAGTAGACATCACGCCATGAACAGTGTCGAATTCTCAGAAAGTAGATGGTGAAGGAATGATAAAAGAAAGCGTATTCTTCTCACAGACTTCATTATAAGTATAGAGAGTAAGGATGAAAGGTAATTATCCCAGTTATTATGGGAGTTTAGGAAAAAAAAATTTCAGGATGTCATATTCATTGTCGACATTCGGAGAAATTATGTTTGTTCATTAACTAAGGTGAAAAAGTGCGATCAAGATTAAATGGTTTTCAAAATTCAGTAGAGGATAGCAGAAAAACTTAGCCATAGATTTAACTACAGAACGAACTTTCTGCAGGAAATGTGGACATCATGCGGGCAAACAAGGACATAGCATTTCATAAATTGCAGGACGATACTGGTCTTATTGCAATATGAATGAAACTCCCAAACTATTTTCCATATAGAGTGCGTTAATACGTCTATGAAATGATTCGCCACTATCATCTGAAAACAGAAGAGCACAAATATCTAATTAATGTGATATTCAAGTTTAGTGAATACAAAGTCCTATATCTAGTGACAATATTTGTATTAATTAATTATAAATATATTATTATGTAAATGAATTAGATGTTTAAAATACGATTTAATGAATAACTGCTATCCTTTTTATGGAATTAAAATATTTTATAATGAAAAAAAAAGAATTTTCTATTTAAAATTCTTTTTGCACAAACAATATTTGCATTATGTTAAATATTGTTTGTGAAATATAGAAATAACTCGAATACCAATACATATTTCTATGCCTATAAGAAATAGGTACCAATACTTATTACCAAAAATATTGCAAAAATAATATAATCCATTTGAATGATTGCAAAAGTTAACCTTACATTATGAATTTATAAAAAATTTTAACAGCAACTGAATAAATTTCTTTAAAATACTTTGTATAATATGAAAAAAGATATATATTTTTGAAAAAATCCATTTTTGGAATGAAATTTTTTATTAAAACTAATTTGTTAAAAATAAATCTTTAATTAAAAGCTGATATTAAAAAATATTCTCTCTTTATATAAATGTAGTAACAAATGATTTTGTAAATTGATAAAAAAAATATGTTTCAATTTCATTTTAAAACAGTAAAAACAGAAAGGACTCATATTTGATCCTATAAGCAAGTAAGGTAAATGAAGATTTAATAGAATAAAATATTGTTATTAATTACGCGCATTATTATTAAATATTAAATGCACATAGCATACCAGTGAACATTAAATATTAGAATTTGGATTATTGTTGTGACACACCTTTCATTAGCTATACAAATTTACAAAAAGAAGTTGTCGAAAATTTTCAGAAAAGCTGCATTACATTTTTGAATTTAACTATAATCTAATTGCAGATATTCCATATAGATTTTATCATCCTTATAGATAATGCATTCTCTATTTAAAGCTGTGAAAAAGTCCTCGCGCATATAGTGTAAATGCTTCGAAAAAGTGAACTTAATATCCATATTGAATCTAAACTTCAAATATAATACAAATAATTATTACAAATTTATATTTGTTTTGACCCTTTGCGGCATAGTGTTCCATTGCATGGAACACCTAACTTTGCTCTCTTCTAAAATCATTAAATTCGACTATAAATGGAAACAAAATGTTTAAGAATCACTTTTAACCTTCTTTTTTCATAAAAGATGACAATTTAAATCAAGCTGATCCATAATTTTCAGATATAGTACATTATATAAAAGCTTATGTAAAGCTTGGAACACTGCGCCCATCGTGTTACTCAACGGAATGTAATGACGGATTTTTTTCTTTATTTTTTTCGAGGAAAATGAACTCAATTCAGAAGGGAAAGTCAGAATTCTTGGAAATGACAAACCTTTGCTATGGTTCTAAAGTTTTGGGGGTTCCCCCCCCCTGCATTTTTTTTTTTTTTTTTTTTTTTTTTTGTCTGTAGCTGTTGCATCTATTGCTTAGGAGCTGCGTGGAGTTTTCTACCCTTTCTTTTGAGTTACGCTAAATGGATCATGCTAAATCTGCTACACAGATAGATAGTGCTTTTTTTTATTCAAATTCTTGATTTCACATTTTTGCTCTTCACTGCAATGCCACGTGGTCCAGAGCTCTAGCGGCGCAGTGCTCCAAGTAATGGAACACTCCAAAAATCAGAAAGATAAGTACAGTCTTTACAAAATTTAACCTGTGTACTCTTATAGGTCTAAATAGGTTATCTACAATTTTTTTATATGAGCTTAAAATTTAAAGAATAGGGCGCCGCAAAGGCTTAAAGAATGTTCTTGAATAATTTCTTCTAATTAAAACAGGTCGATGTTTCTTGAATTTGGTTAAAATATTTATAAATAGCTCAGTTTATTTATTCTGAAATAATTCATTAAAAGCAGAGAATATTTTCCAAATGCCAAAATTCTTCTTTAGAGAAAGGGAAAAACTGGCATTCAGTCAATTCCAGATTTAAGTAAATTGTAAATTTAAGTAATTTTTCAGTTTATTTATTCTTAAGAATGTCTGAGGAAATAATTCCTTTAAAGCAGAGAATATTTTATAACATCCAAAATTCTTCTTCTTTAGCGCAAGAAAAGTTTCGGAAAACTAGCGTTCTCTCAACTCCAGATTTAAGTAAATCTTACAGTCAATCATTCCTTTCACTATTCTGTCATTACTTAAGCAAATGGCATTGTTAAAGTGGAACAGAAGAATTCAAAAGCATTTTCGTGATTCAGTTTCATAGAATTCTTGTGTGATAACAAAGCTTTTTATTTTTTATTTTTAACATGGTGATCCAAATCACAAGCATGAAAATCAAATATTATAGGATATAGTAGCTCAAGGCCTCCAATTTCCTGCGTTTAAAAGATCAGAACCTTCAATTTATTAAACCCATTTCTGGGCACATAAAATGCTGCGATCCTCCTTGACTTCAACAAATTCAAGATATTTTACGCATTTTCATAAGTGGATTGACAATTTTGTGTGAGTTTTATTTAATATGAAAAATTCCCTGACTTAAAGAACTCCTTTATTTTTGTAGGTTGTAGAAAAAAAAATTTTGGAAATAATTTCAAATAGAAGGAATTATATAAATTTAATATAAATGAAAAGAAGCAAAATTATCAAATTTCTGAACATATACTTCTCGAATGTTGAATATTATACATTTGAGCAATTTCCAAAGTCAGTTTAGTTTTTGATTTTGCTTATTTAAACAATTTCTTCGAAAGATTAATTTTGCATCCTTGTAAAGAGAAAGCTCATAAAATTCTGAAATCAATCAAAGTTTAATTAATAATCCTTTAATTAATATCGTTTTGGCAAAAATATAAAGGCGCATTAGAAATTGACAAATTCGAACCTGTTTAGAATACAACATATAATATTTATGAAAAAAATTCGATTTAAGAAAAATTGGGTCAAGAAACGTTTGCAACAAGAAATTACCATTTTAAAACTGTAAATGTTATTCTTAATATGCAATAATTTTAATAAATAACTAACAGTCTTTGACAACGAGTTGTTTAAGTTGTTGGCCCACTATAGTAATAACTTAATTTAGTCTACAACTCTATTGCTAGTTGATTAAGATGTTAATAACTACATCTTAATCAACTAGTAATAGAGTTTGTAAAACTTGTTCTTGGGATTTGCAAATTATTTTAAATGCATAGATGTGAATAATAAATATATAGTTAGTAGTTTAGATACTAGTTATAATTAAAAATATTTTAATGGTTTTTAAGAGTGACAACTTCAATAATGAAATAAGTAATATTAATAAACAAACGTGTTAAGCAATTTGGTTGCAACAACTATGCAACAAAACTTCAAATTAATCAATAAAATTTACGTCTAATGCTTCAAATTTCTTATTAAAAATTAAGTATTTTCATTGCTTTTTTTATTCAATACATTATACGACATAAAATTCTCGAATGAAACAAGCCTTTAAACAAATTGTTCATTCGTGATCACTGAGAACACAAGTCAAGGATTTTTTTATATAAGAAAATACCTCGGAAATAAAAGAAATTATGTGCAAATTTAAGGGAGAACTTCAGCTGTTTTTTTAATTCTGATTTTAGCAGTTATTGTTATTTTTTATATTCAATAGAACACAAATAAATCTGAAAATAATAACTTCTGAATTAATGAATTGAACGTTTGAATTAATGATTTCTACGAACGTTAAAGATATCTAAGTAATTTCAATTATTAATTTGAGCAGAAAATAAATGCAACTTAATTTTCTCATTATTTATTCGTATTTATGTAGAGCAAAGAAAATACGTTAAAACGAACAATCTTATTTATATTTAATGCTAAAAAAATCCAACAAATACATGCATGTTTGCATACATGTTTTTCATGCCTCATGGAAATTAAATATACATAAAGAAAAAGGATGTTGCAATATTTTAACCAAAGTGTTAATGGTCTCTCGAAGCGCCTTTTCAAAATGTAACTTAAGTGCAGCGGATTTCAAGATATTAACTTTTTCCCATAATGGATCCATTTAATTCCAACTCTGTTACGGACCCATTAGGTTTGTTCATTTACAATCGGACCGCATTAACAACTTCTACTGAGGAGAAAGTCAATTTCGCTTCATTCATGATGACAAATTTTTACTTCCTTCCATGTCCTCCACATTCTCGCATTAAATCTTTTATGAATGTAAAGAAGAGCAAATGGCTTTTCTATGTAATATTTCGGGTAATATCTAATGCGAATGCATTATCGAGCACTTAAAAGAGATGGGACCAAAGTAATGTGAAGAGAAGAGCGCTTCAGCTTTGGCCTTTCATTCTTTTTCAACGATTTAATTCAGTGTGTCTCATAATGCACCTAGAATGGGGAGGTGGGATAGTAAAAGTGATATATGAAAACATTTGCGTGTTCTTTCGAATATTTCCGTTTGCCACGCAACTCACGAAAATGTCATTAAGAAGAACTAAGAACAAAAGTCAGTAATATGAGTAAGATTTAATACTCCATTCCGCTCAAATTCCCATTGAATGTTAAACTCGCCGTTAAAATTTGACAGTAGTAAATTCTATCACTTATTCGCTGATGCAGTGTACAATAAAAATTTAAATGGAAGTCATATGAGGAATATTTAAAAAACTAACAAAGGAAAAGAAGTTTGGAGAGATATTTTAATATGAATTTTAACCAAAAATAAATAAAATTCTTTGTAATAAAAATGATATACTTTCAAGTTTCGGGGAAAAAATTGCTTCACAAAAGATGTAAAAATAAATTTTGTTAAAAAATTTCTCATAAAAAATATAATTATTTAAAATAAATTAAAAAATTAAATAGAGTACTTCAAAAAGAGTTATGATTTAATAACCATTTTCTTGCTAACAGTGGTTATATTTCCTTTTCATTATGAGGGAATTGCTTTTAAACAAATCTTGCAAACTGAATAGTAAGAGAAAGTTTTGAAAATTTCATCACTTTTGTGTTAGGCTTTAGAATCGGAATATTTCATCCATTAATAATTGTGTGCATACGAAACATGTAAAATTAAATGTAAAATAACATGTCTTTATCTAACAATGTGCCTATATTGTACCTACTAAATATAGAAACTGAAAGAACACCATTATATTTTCCTGAATGTATTTTAGTATGTCTAAAAATATCCAACACGACGTATGCATCCTATTAATTGGTTGAAAAACATGAAAAAGTGTTTTATTTTAAAAAAATTTATAAAATGCTTAAAAGAAATCCAGACACAATATTGTTTTTGATCCTCTATATTATTTCATCTTTTCTCAATTAATACAAAGCCTGCAATAAGTTATCAGAATCTTAGAAATTTCAGCAGACGAAATGCGCGTATACAGCTTATGGAATTGCAATATCCCACTTTCTTTCAATATATAAATTTAATCACTTATTAATTTAGTTTTCGCATGTAATAAGCTAAAATCATTAGCAATTTGATGTCTTGAAATTTTCATCAGCCAGATAGCAGGGGGAAATACCAAGAAATAATTTTTACTCCCCGCTGTGTTTCTCCTACCAGGGAAAGCTTTATTCCTCTCTTAATGCTGTTAATTTTCCTTTGTTCTGTTATTGCACGCACATATGCAAAGCAGTCACAATCTTTTCTCTCCCTCAGCCTCATTTCTTTCAGAAAGGTAAGCGATCCAGGTTAAGCAAATGAAAAATTATGATATAAACATTTTTCAATCAGGAAATTTTTTTCGCGAGATTAATTTGGAAATCAATAATAAATCAAATGAAGAGAAAGTTATAACAAAAAGGTTTGTTAAAAAATTGTTGCAAATAAATTTATATGAAAAATTTTCTATTGTTTCCTAGATAATTTCTTCCAACGGAATTTTCTAAGAAAAAATTATGGAAAATTTGAAAGTAGGCTTTTTTTCCAAAATTTCTGCAGCCTTAGTATTATACTGTGCAATCGAATTTAACAAGAAGCTCTGAATTAAGAAAAAAATAGAGAACACGGGTAGCTTCGAGGAGCACTAGTTCTGAAAGAATCTCAAATAAGCATTTTTAGGACCATATATGGCATTACAAAACTCAGAATAAAATATAGGAAAGTTGAAAGTGTGTAACTTTATAATAAGCATCCAGCAACAAAAGCATTCATATTGAAAAGCAAGAGAGTGCACCAACACAGATACCATAACATAAATTATTCATTTTTCTTTTTTCGAAATATTACTATTCAAAGAGAAAATATTGCAATGTAAAAACTTTAATTCGAAAGTTTCCCGTCAAACTTTTAAGGAATTTGTATTTTTCAGGTCTTCCGAATTCTTGCATGAGGTTTTAATCCCTAAATTAAGGTTTCTTTTTAAAGTATTTTTGGACGAAATCCATCATTTATATCAATTACCCTAAATGATAAAAAAAAATTCAAATTGATTGCATCCAAAATTCTAATGTAGTATGTATCAATGTAAATTATGAATATGTTCAGATCAATAAATTGTTTTTCTATTTTGCACAGTATATCGAATTAGTACCTATATTTCGTACAGTATTTATTCGAATCATTACAATAAATATTAGATCTTTTGGAAGGGTGTAGATTCAATCTGTAAAAATTTCTCAATAGCTTACTAATAATTATCAAAGCGTTTGAAGTGTATATACTAATTTTTTCCTGTAACAAACTCAACTAAATGTGAACAAGGAACAATAATGTCTAAAATAGTTATCCATTATTCAAAACATGATGTTTAAAAAGTTCATAAAACATTTTACAATTTAAAAGAATTTCCATGGGAAATCTTACTCTCAGGCTTTGGTCTTGGCACCCACACAGAGACGGTGAGACAATCTTCACTCAGAGGCGTATTGGCGTTCCACAAAGTTGAGCCCTTGAAGTCGCCAAATTGAGTGTCATTGATCTGAAAGCAAGAATAGGGCTTTTCCGTAGCATTCAAAACCCCGTTCCAGGGATCGATTGGCTTCGGATGGCGGAACCTAAATTGAGAACAGGGACTTACTCAATCAGTACATTGAAACATTTGTTAAAAAATAATATTTCAGAATTCTTGAAAAGGACTATTTTTTTCTATAAATGGGACATTAAATATTTTTTAAGATTGATATAAATAGGGAAATAATGTCATAAAGTTTATTAGATACAATTAAATTGTCTTGCTAATATATAAATTAATAATTAATAAGTAAGCAAGACTTTTCCCTACAGTTTGAGATAAGGAAATGAACCATTGTTTCAACAAAACACGACTAATTTAGACCTTTTTTTACGTTAGCGTTAAATGATGGCACATAATCATCTCAAAATGATAATAATAATAAATCAATTGATACTTGATTTGATTTTTAAAATCGCAATATATAGTCAAATTCTGATTGCATTTTTTTTTTTTTTGAAATTTCTGAAGTTATTAAAAAACGGCAACCTTCAATCAGATGTGATAAAATAACCTACCAAAATCATTTGAAAAATGGTTCAATTGATTGATAAACATATTTCTACATGATCTTAAATATGTCACATTAGCTAATATCAGGGAAATAGGCTGGTTGTGAAAGTTCCGGAATATGATGTTTTTATAGGTAATTTAAAAACATCTGGAACTAGAAAACTAATGACTTACTGGAATGGAACTAAATTGATCATTTGATTGACACTATACTTATTGCTATTGTGTATAAAATCTGTTCCCTACTAATCGGGCTCAAGGTACTTCTTACTTGTCCGTGGGGAAGTGGCAAATTAAAAAAGTATTTAAAAAGTCTTGGAGCTTTTTTTGAACGTATTAGTTAACTGTTATCACTCACTTTGTTCAATAAATTCAAAAAGATATTAGTATCATTTCCCCAACAAAATGAAGTAGTATTTCACTTCTCCTATCTAAACAATCTATCTCAGAATTAGAAATGAAATACATTTAACTACCAACCTATATTGCCCTACAGGCGGCATTGCATATGGAATTCCAAAAAACGCGTCCACTTCTTTACCATGGCCAGTGGGAATTGTCACACCTCTAACCCGGCCTTTTGTTGTATGAATAATCAGACTATCATCTTCAGCATCTCGGACTGTGCGAGCTGCTACCATACATTGTAAGACTAGAAACAGAAAAGCGACGCTTCGCCAGAGAGGACTGCAGAAATCCGTCATCGTCATTTTTCCCCTATGACATGCGCTGAAATTTAAGAAAGAATTGCAATTAGTGAAAATTTGCAGTGGAAAAATATTTTGATAATATCTATATTAATAGCAGCTAAAAGCATTATTCACACATAATCCTGACTTTAAAAAATAACCAATAAATATCTCATTCCAAATGCTCAATATGACGTATTTTAAATACCATCTTAACCTTTATAGGCCAGCAAATTTAACATCATCTTAATCTTTATAGGCCAGATACTACATACAAATTGCTGCAGGCGTGATATACTTCATAGGATAGAAGCTAGAGCTACCAAATTTGCACATAATTATTTTTTGGATATTACGTACTAATTTAAAAGAAACTTGTAAAAATTTTAATTAGATTTGTAATTAAAAAATTACTCGGGAAATGCTAACATTTTCTCTCAATAATATTTAGGCATATTATCGCACAAAAAAATTATACTTCAATTTAAAACTCAAAACATTAGCTTTTATGTAATACCAAATTTCACTTGTGTATAATTTTTTTCTAACTTTAGTAATTAAAAAGTATTTAATTTTAAGTAAATATAGCCATTTTTTAATCATATTTTATTACAATACTTCATTGTTTGTACTTTATTACCATTTTATATCATTGTTTTATTTATTGAATTTATACAATAAGATGATTTTGTGTGTGTCCGCACGCGCGTGTGTTTATGTGTATGTGTGAACGCGCGTGCATAATGTATGTGCAAGTTATGTTTAGAAAATAAATGTAAATTTTAAAAATAATATTATAGAAATAAAGAAATCATGCTACGATGTAGATAGATAAACATTATGTAGCAATATTTCTGGTTAGATATAGATTGCTTTAAAATTTTTATATGCAACTACGCCTAATTAGTAGTTTTAGTCAGTAATTCGAAAGAGAACATAATCAATAATGGACTATTGATAAAATATCTCACAGTGTTTCACTGTAGTGTAATGTTCGAATGTGTACGTATAGTGACATGTGTATGTTTAATTTAGTTCAAAATTACATTTTATAAAGTTAACCCTTATCATATTTTAATTGATGCCTTAGATTCTTATCTGAATGTTACAGACTAACTTAATTTGACGCGATTTCTGACAGCAAGGATTTCATTAGTCGGGTTTACGAATTAGGCCTGTTTAAATAAAAAAAATTCATAAAGTTTTTGTACCAAATAAATCTTTTAATATATTTAATGTCTTTCCTTAATGCTTTCCCTAATTTCCTCTCTAAAAATTTTTGAAAAATTTCACTAAGCCGTTAATTATTTTAATATGTTTTTTTGTTTTTTTTTGCATAAATAACAGACAGTGACTTATTTCATCCTAACCAAATCCAGTAGTTGAATTTCTGAAGTGTGAAAAAATGTCTAACGTAAAATAATGCGCAATAATAAATTACATGCAGTCAAATTTATAAACGCCATTTCCATGTTTTTATAATAACTTTTTGGATTATAAAGCCTTTCATTTTAAATAAAAAGCAAAAATGAATTTAATTAAATAGTTTTCAAAGATGATCTTATCATTGTATTAAAAAAATAGAAAATATCGTTGTTGTTTTTTATCATTTTCTATTTTTAAGTCTTTAATTCATAATATTTATATATAAATATTATAAAATTTTGAAATCTTTTTTTGAAATTCAATACCAGGTGGCGGTACTGTTATAAAACCTAAATTGAGGTTAAATACAAGGACGAGTAGATAAATAAGATTAAATAAGTTTAAACAACGAATTTCATTCTAGAATACGCAACAGCATGAAATTCCCAATCTTTAACATATCTGGTAACGAATGAAAAATCGATTGCAAATTCACCTCTTTACAGATACAAACAAGTCAAATTAGATAAAAATTTGTAATAAGGGTCTTTTGGAGATTAAATATCATTTTCTTAACCGGATAAATACGCGATAAGGAAAAAAAGGTTGGTGGCAAAATATTAGCTTCAGAACGAAAGTCTTCTTTCAAGAATCGGCTGACATAAATCTAATTTGAGATTTTGGAGTGTTTCAGAGATCTGAAGAGTCAGATACCGATTCAGGAATCGTTTTCGTCATCCCACCAGTGTTGAAATTTTCTAATTCTGTATGAATGTGTTTTCAAAAAACGATCCAAATAAAAATGGGTAACTTAGTTTTATCTAGCTTTTCAATATTATAAACATCATTTTTTTAATTATAAACATTATAAAATTTTATACGTTCTCATAAAAAAAACCATAAAAAAATTAACGACCTTATTTTCCTTTTTTTCTATTTTCTGAATATTTCCTTTTTAAAATTCAAATTACTAGCGTTGTTCCGTTACAAAAACTCGTACTAAATCACTTCTTAAAAAGTATTCAAACCTCAGCACCGCATTCCTAGAATATTAGCTAACAAATGATTTATGCTTCAAATGTGGAAAACTTTCCTCGAACTTCCGCCTGACAAACTGCTTCTCTTGAATGTTATGAAATTCTTAATTAATTGCAGAATGCTTGGCATTTTCCGTATTTAAGATGCATTTTAAAAGCTTTTTTTTTTTTTTTTTTTTGCGAAAGGACAATGAACGAATGATTTTCCGATGTTTGAGTACTCAATCATGTAGTTGGAAGATAAATGGTACAAATAATTTTCTTTTGTTACAATTGAAATTTGCATTTTAAATACAAATTGATATGATTGAAAATGCACTTAAATCCTATATTCACATTTTAAATTAAATATTGATTATTTTTTAACACATTTACTTCTAAATACTGTCTTAAGCTTGATTCCTTTATCTTCAATTTTATTTTCAAAATTTACTCTTAGTTATAACTTATACACCAAAAAAAATTTCAATATCGCTGTAATGCTCTGAAAAGTAATAAACAATGGATATTTTTTCTAAAAAAAAAAATTCATTACATAAGTTATTTTAATGCATTTTGAAATCAGAGTAGAAATTGTTCTCAAATAAAAGTGGTATCATTAACAAGCTTTTTTTATTATTTTAGCTTGACTTAAATATGAATTTTATGCAATAGTATACTGCAAATTTTTGAGGAAAAACAATAAATTTTAATTAATTTTTTAATAAAAAATATAATTAAAACTCTGAGAAATATTTACTTTTCGAGCACCTATGATCTAGGAATTTCTCCTTGCCAAATTTGGTATATTTAGATTCAAAGGTCTACATTTAAGAGCATTTAAATAATATTTCCATCATACACATCAGAAGACGCAATAGATCGGATTTTATGTAATCTTTTCTCACAAATAGCAAAATGGACTTGCTTTAAAAAAAAAGCCGGTTGGAATGGTGATTTATTTTAGCATATCGACCATATAAAAGGAATAATATCAACACTTATTACTCAATACTGAAAATCAAACATAAATTCATAATAAAAATCGCAGTTTTTTAAAAACTTTTTCGTGTACGGAGTACGGAGAAAATATAGTTATCATCTAAAAATTTAAACTTGAAATTTCGACAAATCGCCTCGGTTTAGTCTTCTCCGAGTTTGAAAAACCTATTTTTGGAAAATATCTTACTCAAATACACTTTCAGCTAGACAGTTGAAATTTGGTATACGGTTTTTACACCAAATTTGCAGATTTCTGTCAAATTTGGAGTAAAATCTGTTCTGAGGAAGTCCATCTGTCTGGTTGCTCAAATATAAGTTAACCCAATAACTGCAAAACGGAAAGAAATAGATAGATAGGATTCGGCATAGATATTTAATATCTATAGTTTAAACATTTGTCAAATGAATGACCATCAGACCATTTGTAGGTCTATAATTTCAGGAAAATGTAAACACGATAACAAAAAAGAATTCAATGACTAAAATATATCAAATTTTGATATGGAAGTTTGTGGCAACAAAAGTTTTGTGTTAATTTTTTATTTCAATTAGTTGCGTAAATTGTGTCTAAAACACAAATTCTATTTTCGGATGCGAGTAACCATATGTCAAGGATTATTCACCAAAAATTTCGCCAAGAATGAAACGATAAATTCAGTAAAATTGTTAAATTCACTCCAAAAGTTGATATTTCTAAACTATTATCCACCAATGTCAAACAAGGTGTCCTCTGGCATGACACGTTTATTAGAGGGTATACGAGATAATTTGGGGGAGACTACTCCCTCTGGTTTATCCATTGAATATAGCTAAATTAAAACAATATTTTGCAAAAATTTAAATATTTCATAATGTGCGTTGCATTATGATTATGCGCTACAGTAAAATAATAAACAAAGTCATATGCAATCCTGTGGAAACTCTCCAAAAGAAATATATAATAAAATTTAAAATATATCTGATCATGTTTATTGCATTAAAATTACAAATAACTATAAAATTACCAAAACCATACGCAGCCGTGTAAACGGCTACATACATGCCGATATAAAAAAATATATAATTATTTTAAAACCATAATATTTATAATTTCATATGAATCTCAATCATTGTCATTCTTTATAATAAAATTTTAATCATTCCCATTCCAGAATACCTCGAACAATCACAATTAAAGTCACTTTATTATCGCAAATCCAAAAGGAGCTTATTCCATCTATATTTCTAATTTACCACCAACAATAACCTTTCTGATAAATAAGCTGAAGAGAAACACGGGTAGAAAAGAATTATCTCCTCCCCTTCCTCCCTCCCTGAAGCTAACATTTCTGACGCTTATGCTAATTAGTTCTCTCGGAAACACGGCCAAAATGAAAGAAAACGTCCCTTGATTACAGCCCGCTTGCCGGGTGAAAACTGGAGGAAAAAAAGACCCAGAGGTTCCGGGAAACGAGAGTCAATCGATGACAATTAATTAGTAGCTAGCGAATTCCCAGTCTTTGTTTGACAAAGGAGAATGGAATTTAACATACTAAACAGCAATCCTCGAGGCTGAGCCCCGGGTAAACCACAACAGGGACCGGCTGCAATTTGCCCGACTATCAGCTTGTCCTTTTTAAAATACGAACCAATTAGACGCATGAGCAGGTATAACAGAGGTTTAGTGAAAATAATGCGCGGATAATTTGAGTAGTTCAGGGTATAAGTATAATTTAAGGGGATTAAATGAACGCCAACGATAAAAAGTGTATTATCATAATTATTTAATTAGTAGTGATATCAAACAATTCTTAAGCTTTCCTAAAAGGCTGCATGATATCAAGTATTAAAAATAATGTTGCTTCATATCTTGCTAGTAATTTTATGGAAAAAATTAATTTTCATTCACTGGAATTCATCAAATAATTTTTTTGCCTAAATTCAGTGCAATTTTCATGTGACATATAATAATTAATTAATAAAATAATTTACTTATTATAAGTTTAATTTAAAATGAAAAAGTTAATTAAATATATTTGAATTAACAAAATTATATTAATAAAATAACTTAAATATTTTTGTAAAAATCAATTTAAATTAAATGCATTAAAAATAATATTTTTTATTTTATTTTAGTTCATTTTTTACTCAACAGTTCAAAGTTCATTATATTCAGTTATTCCCTTCTGTCTTAATTCTCATTCGTTGATATAATGACACAGATATTTAGACAGATATGCATAGTTCTTATTAAAAAAAATCGTGCAAAGGAGAGTTCACAATTAAAGCTGAAATGTAGGACTACTTTAAAGAATTTAATTTTCAAATCGAAAATATCCTTATCACGATAAATTTTCCCACTTACATATATAAATTTTAATTATAAATTAAAATAAATATTGTGGTTAATTAACTGTGATATAAACTCATAAAAAAATTTAAATTTGCGGGGGAAAATGGGTTTTTTTGGCAGATAAACACTGTATAATAAACCAAAGGATTTAAAGCATAATGAATACTGAAACGCTATTTAAGAATTTATTACAATTTCTTAAAATAATATGTTTAGCCTGTTTACTTTACATAAAAAGCATATGAATTTTTCGAAAATTATATGCCTACCAGTAAAAATTAATTGCCAAATATGTAAGGAATTAGTAATTATTCATTTTATTAGCATTATATAATATAATTATACTATTGCGTTATATAATAAAATTATAATATTTTTTTTTATTCTTTCAGATTTTTATCCTTATGTACAAATGACCAAGTATATGAATTGAATAACGACAATATTTGGCATAAATTCTGAAGGAAATTTTATGAGCTACCAATATGAAAAATATCGAAATCTAAAATGCATGGATAGTATATAAATATTTTAATTTATTAATTCTTCTTTACAATACAAAAATGCATTTACTAGCAAATACGAATTACAATAAAAAAGTAACTCATTTTGTAAATGCAGAGGGTGTACTTTATTTTAATTTATTCCCTAACTTTATTTAAATGCACACTACATTTGAGACATATTGAGAGTAATAAAATTAAATAAATAATAAAATTAAATCATTGAAACAAAGAAAATAAAATAAATGAATGCATAAAATGCGAAGAAAAATTGAATCGGTCATTTTGAATATGAGACAACAATTTTTTTACAAAATAATTTTTTTCACTGTTTCGCACTCTTTTAACATCAACTCATAAATTCCAAATTAAACGAAACAATTTCACTCGTGAAAGCATTTTTAGATAATTGCCATTTCAGAGTTAATTCTGAAGATGCTTCATTTCTTAAAATGCGGTTCTCGTATTATTCACCAAGTGCACATTAATTATCTATACTTGGAATATCTCCCTACAAGTACAAATAAATTCAAAGAAAGAAATGCCACATATTGAGATGATGTTATATTTGCAATTTATTTACTAGACTTTCTTAAAAGGAAAATATCAGCATTAAAATTTACGAAAGAGCTGTTTCTCAAAAGCAGAAATGTCATTTTGTAATGAAAGACTGTTATGAATTCTATTTCACCAGTGAAGTAATCAAAAATTATGATAACAAACTCTATATCGATAGAATCTTGTAGGAAAGATTTCTGTTATTGAAGAAACTGAAATAAGATGTTTTTCTATTATTCATCCCAAATCCAGGAAACAGTTAGCAAAATTTCCTATCAGTATTAAGAATATGTAGAATATCAGGAATCTGTATTAATGCATATTAACCAATTACAAAGACTGCACTAATGAAATAAATAAATAGTCTGCAATTACAATAGATGAAGCATCTGAACTATATATTTCTCTCCAGTTTATCTTGCCTATCTACAGAAAATAAAAAAGAAAGAAAAACGAATTATCATCCTCCCAGACTTGATTATAGGATAAATTTCTACCATTTTTATTTCATATGAAAACTTATATGATCCAGATGTATCATCTAGAGGTCACAAAAAATCCCCTAACTTTCGTTTTCAAGAAAAATTTCAAAAATACAACTTTAGTGTGCATTCTTAAAGAAAAAGTAGTGCAACAAAATTTCCCAACTACAATAGATATACCGATTTCGAAAATTTTCTTTTCATAAAAAAAAACTAATGGCTTCTAGATACATCATCAATGGTTACTAGCCTTCGCCCAACTGTTAAAAATCCAAAAATATTATCTTCGAAATCAAAAATATTAACTTCAGTCACATTCTTTAAGGAGAAAAATTTTTGAAGATTTTTATTTCATTATAAAATGTTTTGTCCACAGACACTCCATCAGTTGCTGCTTGCCTCTTCCCCATCCCCGTTTCATTATCAAAAGTTTAGAGTGATAATTCAAAATAAAATTTCGGCAGAATTCCAAGCCTTAACAACTGGTCACCAATTTATACATTTAAACTAATTAAGAAATTCAAACAACCAATCCCCCATAGCCTTAAAGCAATCGAGTTCTTTCAAATTTTATTTCATATGAAAGCTCATGACATTTAAATTAATCATTCATGGTCAAAAGTCTCTCAACAAATACCCATCTTCAGGAGAAATTTCAAAAATACATCTTTAGTGCATGTTTGTTCTCTGTTGGGATAAAATCACGATGTAATAACTAGAAGGAAAACCAACACAGTTACTGCATCTATTTAACCAATTTTTATGTCTTTTGGAGTTTTGAGACATTCAGATACGGCATCACTGGTTACCTGCTTCCTAACGCATATCTGTACATTCATTTTCCAAAGATAATGCTAAGTAAATCTCCGACACAACTCTCAACTTCAACAACTGAATTCATTCAGCCACTCAGATTTCGTCAATTTTATTTCCCAATCAATTTTCCCATTTTTTAGCGCATAGTTAACCGATTTGAATGTTTTATGTGTGTTATGCTGATATAATTTGAAATAATACTTCATTTAGTGTGATAAGGTGTAAAACTGGTTGGCATTAGTAAATGAATTCTATTAATATAACGGGTGAACATATGGTCGCCAAAGGCGGCTAGTTATATGTAATAAGATAAATAACATGAAATATCAAGGAAAGGGGGGAAAATAAATGTAATGCAAAGTTTGCACTGGTTTAATGTTATCTGCATTGATATGACCACGTAACTCAATCGAAATAACAAGAATATGAATCCAGTAAACTAGAGCAGTAGTTCCAAATTTTCTTCTTTTTTTTCTTTCCATACTTCTTGGTTAGGACTTTTTTTCCATTATTGAGTACTCTTCATTCTAATATTCCTTCACCACCAAACTTAAGCCATTGCGAAATACAAAAGTACCTCCATAAAATAAGATTCAAATTAAATTATATTTAATCTCAACTCTAAAGCTCTGATAAATATATCAAAATATTTTTAATCATATACACATTAAACGAAAATATTCCTTCCATAATTGATATCCCTGTCAAAAGAATTAAATAGTCAATCTCGTTAGAAAAATATTCCATCGGAATTCAAAAAACTCCCTTTCCACTCGAATTTGAGGAAACCAATTTTATAACTTTTTTTTATTTTGATTCCTACATTTTGTGTTTTTCGCCATTACTAACATTTCTCTCGCCTTCGTTTAAGCAGTTCGTCCGTATCCGCGGGCGCACATGCCACTTTTTGAAAATTTCTAAGGAATGAGAAAAGTGACAGTACTGCTTAGAACAGGAGTAGGATCTGTCACTGGCAAAATGCCTGGATTCCATGGTCTTTGAAGGGCCTCGAGGGAAGTTATGGTTCCACAATCACGAATTGAATATCCTATACTTTGAATGTTGAACTTTGAAGAAATAATCAATACTTGCTATTACTGAATTGAATCATCGAAATAAATTATTTTAACCTTCATGCAAAATACTGTCATTTAAAAAAAAAAGATTATGAAAAATAAACATATAAATGAATATGAAAATATTTATTTATACCTTTTAAATTGCAATATCTCTTAGATTAATTAAAAATAATATAAAGCCTCATAAAATATCTCGAGTTCTTTAATGAGGAGTGATAATGATGCATTTATATTTCCGAAGGTCCTATCCTTACAGTTTCCGGAAAGGGAATATTCCATATTGTCTGATGCCATAGTCAAGTATAATTAATATGTGAAAGTTAGAGGGTCTGAATAATAAGTTTTCCAAATGACCTCCTTGAATTCTTCAAATGTCATTATATTCGAGAAAACATCAAAAATCAAAATTAGTGGCATTATCAACACATTTTTAGAGATAAATAGAAGCACAGTAAAATTAAATGTTAATCGCCCCTTTAAGATTTAATATACTATTAATATTTACTGTTCGTATTTACTCATGATATATTTCTTTTATCCATATATATAAAATTATCGCGTTTTATTTGCTCTATATTAACAAAGGTGCTACACAGATTTGTGGCTTTTATAATATCATTGACTCCTGTGTTATTTCTAGAGATGTCTATTCCACCCTTTTATTAATTCAGAATTTCTCAAAGCTGAAAAAATTTGAAATATACAAAAAAAAAATGTCAGTTTAATGAGTATACGACTTTCCAAAAAATCCCGTATTGCATTATGTACTAGAAATAAAAATAAAAAGATTTTTAAAGAAAGCGAGGCTAGAGCAAAAATTTAATGTCATCTTCTTTAAACAAAACTTTTATTCACAATATATACACATGAATTTTTTTTAAATAAACATCTGTAGTTCACTTTCATTTCTATTTTACCTTAATGGTAATTTATTATATGTAAAAGGAAAGATACAGTAGAAGTACAGTTAGAATAAAAGAAAGTAAATTTAAGAAAAGGAATTATAAAATCATTTGTTTGTCCTGCAGATATTTGGATTTATAGTATACAAACAGCTGAACTTTCTTACGATTCAATCGGCATGTTTTTAATCATTTTTTATCGAAAAAATTGAATTGAAAATTAAATGTAAATAAATAAAACACTACATATTACAGAAAAGAATATACAAATATGTTTTTTTTAATATAATTTCAGGGAAATGTTAGTTTTATTTCATAGCATGCATTTTCTCCTTATTTTTACCAATCTATGTACAAATGTCAATTAATATTGTCTATTTTTTTTTCTTTTTGCCTTTAAGAAAAAAACTAACTCTAGTGGACAAAATAGTTATATCATAAATATTAAAATCGTTTACAAAATACGAAAATTGCCCTGAGTCCTGGTATAATAAAATATCTTTTGCATTGCAGTTACTTTTTTTTTCAAACACTGAAAGAACAGAATTAATTCACATATTGTTTTCCAAAATTCTCTTAGTTCTTTTCTAATGAACTTCTGAAATATTAATTCCTGATATGTGCGATCAAAAAGCCCCGAATTCTCTTTTTTATTAGAAAGGACTTTTTTTAAAACAAAATTATTCTTAAAATGGGAAATAAATAAATTTATGATATTTTCAAGCATTTATCGTCATGAAAAAATGAACCAAAAAAATTAAAGTTAAATGCATGCTAAAATAACACGAAATAATTTTGATATAATTTAATGATGATGTTAATCACATTTAGTTAAATGAAAGTGAAGTGATTCATCAGATCAGCTAAATTCTCTAAATTATTTCAACTTGAACGGTAAATAGAAAATTTAATTAGTATCTGTAATGTTTTTAATGCATCAGATATTTTTCTCCTAATTATATATAATTTTTTCATTACATTGCCTACTTACTTTCCCTTTTAAATTTGGCTGAAAGGAGTTTCATATTTTAATGAGTGTCAAACAAATTTCTTTTTATTTTCTTTTTCAATTTTTTAATAATTTATGTAATTATATTTTAATAAATGAATTCATTATGTGATATCTGTTTTTACAGAGAGAATTTTGTATCTGGGATATAATTTTAATATAACTAAACATATTTGGTTACAGAAAACATCCAAAACTAACAAATTTTCACTTTTTACCTTTTCGTATACGAAATATAGAGAAAGTGTTATAAATGTCAAAAAATTCAAACTCAAGATTTTATTTAATCTCCACATTTTAGACCTCCTTAAATTCAAAGAGAACACTTTTGGCAGAATTTTTGCCAGTGAGAAAGACAACTCAAAAATTCTTAGATCTCAACGGTTGAAATTCGGAATATAGTCTTTACAGCAAATTCGTAGCTTTCAATCAAATTTTGAATAAATTCTATACACCCGAAATCTGTCTGTACAACTGTTCAAATGTAAGTTAACACGATAAGTACAAAATAAAGAAAGTTAGAGGAACAAAATTCGTTACACAAATTTGACAGATGCTGTCAAATTTTGAGCCAAATCCAACAAGGGTTTGATAGTCTTTTAGTCGGTACTTTCAGAAACATGTAAACGCATAACTCAAAAACACCTTGATTTAAATATATCAAATTTGGTACGTGATTTTCTGATTACATTTGTAGTTTTGTCAAATTTTGGTTTAAAAATTTGACAGAGTTGATTGTCGGTTGGGAAAAACACGTTAAAAATACAAATTCGATTTTTCGGGTACTTTTAGCTGCATGCCAAAAATTAATCGCCAAGATTCACACGATATATTCAGGCAAATTGTTGAATTTACGGCAAAAGTTAATATTTCTTAACCATTTTTCTCCAAAGCCATGCAAAATGCTCTCTACATTACCCAAGATCAACAATTTTATGCGGATGTTGGGAGACAAAACTTTTTTATAGAGTATGCGTGAAACTTTTGCGAAGACATTCCTGCTGGTTTAGTATCTTTTTATAAATATTCATAAATCGCTGATATTATATTGTTTTTTATCATCGGATATAAAATATTGCATCGAATTGTCAAATGTAATTAAATGCAAATAAAAATTTATTCATACTTAACTCACACATTCACTGGACAGGCATTTTCGCTAGATTGAAAACTTAATTTTTTTTTTATTTCCATACATTTTTACAGATGCATCGATTATCTACTTAGAAAATCAGGTTTTTTCAATATAGACACTAATCATTAAGAAGAAGACAGAAACAACTCATCAGCTTGTGGTTCTTTGATTCAGTTATGTATACTATTAATTTTCGTTCGTCTTGCTCTCATATTCTTCGTCTCTCAATGCAATCAATGCTCTCAATGCAATCAGGCTGCCAAATCACTCGAAAATTGCAAGATCATTTTTTTCATTTATTTAAAATTTAAATTCTACGTTATAAAGAATCGCTCTTATATTTTCTTATGCAAATTTTCTTTGCAGTCTAAGCCTAACAAAATAGAAAAAATTTGTTTTTACAGATACTTTAAAATCTGTAAACTCTCCACTGATGTCTTCAACTAAAAGATTTCTTTCTTAACTTATTGAAATGCAATATTGTAATTGCTTCTCCGATCACAATAAGGAGAATTATGGAATCTGTAATCATCTCTATCTAAACTCAATTTAAACTCTGCTTTTCCTCTTAACCCAAAAAATAATACTTATGAGTTAATTTCAGAAAAAATATAATCCAAGGTTTTCGTCTAACTATGTTGACTTTCTTCAAAGATATCAGCCTTAATCGTAAAAGGAAAAAAACTTAATGACGTAACTCTCTGATAATTTTTGTTTCTTCAAAATTAAATATTGATGATGCAATGTGCTGGGACATTCTTATAAGTTCCATACTGCAATGCAACTCTTTTTTTAATGCAATAGCATAAAATATAATTATGCATTCTAAACATGATCTCCTTAATTCATGATCTTTCGCAATTACACTCAATAAAAAAATAAATATCAAAATAAAGCATATATTCAAATTGAATTTTCGCTTATAATACATACAATAGAGTTTGTATTTTTATTTTCTCGTAAATTTAATATACTCTGATTGTAGAGGATTGTACGAAGTATATAAGTATTGCAATCGTCAAAAAATTTGAACTTGAAATTTTGATGAATCCCCCCCCCCCCATTTCAGATTTTTCTGACTCCTTAACACATATTTTTGGCATTATATTTGTCTAATACCGAACACTATAACTCAAAAACATTTTTATTCAGACGGATGAAATTTTGAAATGCGGAAATAACATAAAATTTGTACATTTCTAATTTTTAATTGAATCTATCAACAGAAAGTCTGTCTGTTCAGCTGTTCGAATATAACTTCAAACTGAACTATAACTTCAAAATGAATTGACTTAAACTGATAAAATTTGGTCAGGTCAAAGCAGATTTAACATCTAAAGTGCAAATACCTATTAAATTTTGAAACCGGACTTACCAAGGAGTTGACCGTCTAATTGGTATGTACTTTCACAAGCATGTAACTCAAAAACGCAAGACCTTAAATAAATGAAATCTGATATACGATTTTTTATTATAATTCTGTGTTCAATTTCATTCTTCAATCGATCAGAAAAAGAGCGTCCTAAATATGCATTCGGTTTTCAGGTAGTTGTGTATTAACCGTAAGTCATCCAAAAACTCACCAAAAATGGCACATTAATAGGTTTTTTCGTGACTATTATTCATCAATAGCGGGTAATTAAATACATTTATTAGAGAATATAAAAAAATTCGGGAAGACTACTACCGTTGGTTAATTTAATTATTATTTTTTTAACATCATATATATTAATTATATGCATATAAACTGGATTTTTGTATTTCATTTACAATTTTTATAGCATTTTTGAATATAGTATATATATAGTATTTGAATATAGTATATAGTATATAGAATATAGTATTTGAACACAAATAGTATTTCAAACCAGAAATCAGTAGGAAATTCAGAAATAGCTGTATATTGAAGAGGAAGAAAGGTAATAACAATATTGGTGTTCTATAACTGAAAATAAATGTATTAAAATGGACACTTACCAACTCCATGATATCACTCATATAAAAAATTTTAAAATATATGCCATGGTGATCAATCAGAGCTAAATTTTCTTCAATATCTTTTTATTACTATAAAAAGTTTTCAAATGCATTCAATATTTTTAAAAAGTTCTCATTATCAATTAGAATTACTATTAAAATATCTTCAAAAATAGAAACTTTAAAAGAACAATGAAAATTCGATTAATCTTTTAAAAGAAACAATAGAAGCATATGCAAAATCAAGTGCAATAAAAAAAAGCAATATTTTATACAATGGATTTTTTTGTCAATTGCTCAGGAAAAAAATTATAATAAAAGCCTTATTTAAAAATATTTAATTATGAAATTTTATAAATATAAATTAGCTATTTATTTTGCATTTACTGCAATTATTGTCAAGGTCATATTGAATTCATAAGAATAAATTAATATAATAATTAATATAAATTAATTAAAATAATATTTAGATTCTTACAAATTTTGTTGAATTGTGATGAGCAAACTTCTACATTCCAACATGCTACCACCTTATTTTACATTCTGTGCTAGTTTTGAAAATATCCTTATTCAGGTAAGCGTATAAAATAATATTTATAAGATAACTAAAATTGTTTTTCTCAAGTCAGTAATTTGTGGCATAAGTTTCTGTAACACAAATAGGTCACATGTTGCTACAGCAACAACAGAGCAACAAACCTTGGTCTCACAGGTGTTTCTTCTGGCTATTAACCGGTTGAATAAAGAAATATAATTTGAACATGGATTTTATAACTACTTATCTTTTTATGAATGTATAATCGTAGCTAATATCCGATACAGCATGCCTTATTTACAAAACTTCATCAATAATCTAAAACTAAAACTTTCTAAAAACTGAAATACATTTATAAATATTGTGTTACCTTCTTTAATGCTGTATTTACTTTACGTATTTTGACAAAAAAAAGGGCGTTAAAATAACTAATAATACTTCATTCTTCACATTAAATATTATATGTATAGTGAATTCACTTTTTTAGTCAAATATATTATATACATATTTCAAAAAAATGTAATGCACTTTAAAATATCGTCACCATATATTTACTATAGATTGACTTAAAAGCTATAGTAAGAAAGCTCATAAGAAATATTCATTTCAACATTAAACCATATTGATTAATTAAAATATGCAGATAAAAGGAATTTCAGAATATTAATCATAATCTTTGAGCTTAATAAATATATACCTACGATACTTAGTATCTTAGGGATTCATTTACTAATATCATAGAGAAAAATTGATGAAATAAAAAAGAAGGATCCTTAACACTCAATAGCCAAGCATGCTCTTTTATTACTAATAGAGATCTATGCACTCTTTTTAAAGCTCTGTAGCTTTATAGAGTTGCTAGTTATAAGTGAAAGAATGTTATAAAAATAATAAAATGAATCTCAGTTAGAAGTACTAGTTCACTCCATCACTTAATTTTACATGTATATAAAAAATATTTCTAATATTACAAAATCCTCATTTATTAATTTATCAAAGCTATTTCTGTCTACTAATTTGATACCATGAACTGAAATCATTATTAACATGTGTAAAAATAATGTGTAGTATTAATATGCGTGTTTTCGTCTAAAATTCTTACAACTTATTCCCTCTCTCCATTAATCTTTTTACCCCACATGTACTGGACCAGAGGGATCTATTTACTCTTCGTAAAAAGAGATGCAAATATCGGTCTCCCTGAAAAAAATTTCCATTTCATCGTACAAGGAGTCTTTTACAGATAGGTATGCTATTTCGTCTTATAGCAATAATAACTGAATAAAGGAAACGTTTTATTAACTAGTCAACAAAAGGATAAAATACTGTGTGGATGATAAAAACAGACAACATATATTTTTTTCCAATATTTTGAAGACGATGGACAAGACCTTCTTATTTCTCAATCAAAATCACAATCTTAATCTTGAATATTATAACTTAAAACGAGCAATTCTTGTGTATCTATATAAATTCATATCGTGTATTTCGGAAACGGCTCCAGCGATTTGAATCAAATTTTATATTTAGATAAGGTTCTGCTTTTTAAGCTTATATATATAGGTATCTTCCTGAAAAACTCTGATTTGACGTTTAAAAAAATAATGATTAAATACTGACATATGGTTGGCTATAGATGACCTACATAAGCGTATCAGAGACGGAATTGTGGTTAGGGCTTCGGAATCCTATGCAACTTTCTCCTGATCGATCCCGCGCGTTTGCAATTCAATTAGATTTTTCTTAAAACTTGCCCGTGAGATAGGATTTTATATCGTTTTTTTTAAAGACTGTCGAGCGAAGTCAGGTCTCCCAAACACTTCTTAATTAACAATAGATCTTAAGATAAAGAGTAAACTATCAATTCTAATTCGACGGGAGAAATAAGTTTGTTAAAGTACACTCATGTCCAAAATTAAGGTCACAAAAATGTTTTTCAAAGTAATTCTAAATGTCTACCAGTAAAATTTAAACAAATTATATTTTATATATTGTGAAGGACCGGTAACACGATATTAACCTTTGTTGTGGGAAAAAATGTTGTTTAGCATTAGTTTTTGAGGAACTACTGAAATTAGACCGTTTAGGCATCTGGGATTTTTGCCTGCAATTTTGTAAATATTGCATTAAAACAAAAAATTTAGCCTTCTTCCAGTGAGAAAGAGTTCTCATAATTCTTTAGACGATTCCTTGAGATGCAGAGCCGTTGGCAGGCTTGAAGCTGGGCAGTCTCAAACGGAGGTAGCTTGATGGTTGCAAGTGGCACCGAAAGTGGTATCCAGGTTGTGGAATCAATTCCAAACAAGTGGTACTATAACCAGTAAGGCCGGCCAAGGTCGTCACAGAGAAACGACGCCTCCACAGGATCGCTATTTGGCATTAAGCACACGACGGCATAGGCTGACAATGGCTCCTCAATTTGCTCGTGACCTTGCTGCTGCGTCTGGAATAAGAATTTCCAGACAAACAGTATACAGACGTCTAGCAGAGAGGGACCTTTATGCTCGGCGACCAGTTGAGTGCTTCCCTTTGACTGCATTCAACAGAAAAGCCCGGTTGTTGTGGTGCCGAACACATCAGTCTTGGGCACAGCAAAAATGGGGGCGTGTTCTTTTCAGTGATGAGTCGAGATTTACCACACAGAGTGACACTCGTCGAATCTTCAACTGGAGAGGGCGAGAAGCTCGCTATCATCTCTCCTACGTAAAAGAAATCGACAGATTTGGTGGCAGAGGAATCCTTGTCTAGGGTGGCATAATGTTGGGCAGTCGTTCACCACTGCACGTCTTCGATGCGGGTACTGTCAATGCGCATCGCTATAGGGATGAGATCCTTAAAGGCTATGTGCGGTTGTTCTATGTTGCTTTTGGCCCAGACTTCATGTTTATGGACGATAATGCACGTCCACACAGAGCCCAGATCGTTGTTGATTTTCTTTAGGAAGAGGATATTCAACGCATGGACTGGCCCTCGAGGTCTCCTGAACTCAATCCTATTGAACATGTTTGGGATGGTCTCGGAAGAGCCATTGCACAGCTTAAGCCCCCTCCTAATACCCTCCAAGAGTTAAAAGCCGCGCTTTTGGAAAAATGGACTTTGTAGCCCCAAGCATTTATTGACACCATCATAAACAGCATGAAAGCTCGTTGTGAACTCTGTATAGCAGTGCACGGTGGTCGCACTCCATATTAGACAGGCTTTCACCGAGATAAATGCGTTAACTCTGATTCATAATGTAACCCTTTTTGATATACCATGTTTCTTAACTCCCAATTAAAATCTTTTCCGTGCTGTTATGTATCTATGTTCTTTCTTCTATTGTAGTGTACCTCTGTGCCAAATTTCGTGGCAACACAGTTAATAGTTTTTTCATTTTTCGCAGATTTTATGTTTGTGATCTTAATTTTGGACATGAGTATAAATGCATCATAATAACCTTTGGTTAAAATCTTAGAAGTCAAGCCATTCTTTTATTACATCTCTCTAAAAAAGAACGAAAGTATATTTCTAATTTTATCATTAACTAACATCATGCCAAAACGCATACAAATCTCTATTCCAGATTTTATTCTTCGGTATAAATTCTTCATCAGTACGAATTGTTTGAAAAAAGCTATTCTGTTCATAGCATTTAATTTGATTTTAACGGACGTGAAATCTTCCAGGACTCTCAGTGCATAATGAATTTGGATTTAATCTCAAGCAAACTTCCCAGTAACGGCATCAAAACAGAATTATAGCTACATGTATTTAATTCAATATATTCGCTGATATATATTGTATACGTATATGTTGTGATATATACGTATATAATACATAAAGGTCAATGGTTTATTTCCATCTCATACATTAAAATTCATAATTAGATTTTCAAAAATTTCCTCATTTTATATAGCCCATATGCAAGACAGAGCATGTATAAAATTTGCACAGAAAACTTATTGCTACAATAATACTTCCAAAATATACTAAAGATAAAATTAACACAGATAAAGTATTAACACTGATAGTTTAAGTTTTATAAAACTGATTACGCCCATGAGACCTTTAAAAGTAGTCAAACGGCATTAACTGTCGGACGGACTGTTATCTCAACACAATAACTATTAAATTTCTGTTGAGTCAAACATTTTGTTTCCTTTATAAATCAAAATTCATGAATCATAAAATTACTCACGTTCAACGTAACTTCCTGAAATATTAAAATCGCTACTCCTGTTTAATTTGTAGTCGGCCCCGTAAGAATGTAGAGGAAACGGCCAATTTAATGAAATCCCAAGCCTCCAATCAATTGCAGCACGCTGGAGAGGATGCACATCAAACTCGAAAAGCCATCCATTGGAGTCGAGCGTTATTAAAACGTAGGTTCACCTCCTCCAACACGCAAAAAGAAGCCAAAACTGATGTTAAAAGCTGGTATTAAGATATCACGTCCCGCCTTCCAGTTGAAAGGGGCTTTTCATTTCATAAGAGGGCAAAAAGAAGCCATTAATTTTGGTATCTCTGCTTATGATGGCAATTAAAGTTTGATGAAAGAAATGATTTAGAAAATCGACGGACATTATGATAACAGAACCAATTTTTAATGGCCACATATTCTTGAATAAATATCTATAATGGTGAATAACTTTTTATATTATCTTTCTTTCTGATATTCTTAATGTTTGTCCCCTTATTCCTGGCATTTCTTAGATCATTTTTATACACAAGATAAAATCTGGGCTTTTACACACAGAACAGCTGTTTAAATGATTCTCTTTGACTCACCATTAAAAAATGAAATAAAGGCTTTATTTTGTGTTGAATATAAGGAATATTTATAAGAAAAAGGCATAATGTTTAGCTGAATATTTCTTGGGGCTGAAATATATATCCTAATGAAATTTATTTTAATATAAATCATCCACTTGTTTTTCGTATCTATCCTATTTCAAACTCAACACGATTGTTAAAAGGCTTTCATGTCACTGATGAAGTCCGTTTCCGTTTTGTATCAAATTAAGTGCTGAATTATGTATTCAACACACGCAGACTTAGTAATTTTCCGACTCTGCTAAGCACATTTATTTACTTTCTCCTCTTTATATCATATTCTGCACGCTATGGCTTATCAAAACTTTGTTAGAAGAAAAAAAATTGCAATATCGTAAACAGCTGTTTAGCAGGTAGAAAGTATTTTAAATTAAAAAATCATTTTTTTCAAAAAATAGCACTTTTTTTCTTTAAATAATAATGGTGCTTTTTTTTTCATTTTTAAAGAGTTTAAAATATATTATTATTACATTCATGTGCTCTTATACTGAGAAATAACAGAAAGAAATATCGTCCCTTTTTTTTCAAGTTTTTAATTCTTAAACAAAAGCTAGGTTAAAATTTAACCCTCTATGAAACATATTTTGAAGAATTCTTAATATAATTGTGTAAAATGGGGTTTTTTTATTAAATAGAGGCTTGCTTTAATGCTACGAATATTTCCTTCATTTCGGACATAGAATAATAAAAAAAAACCAACGATTACCAAAAATACACTGGTGTGCAAAACTTAAGCAACAGGTATATTTTTTGCCATAACTTCACGAGAAATCATCTGAGAGACATGAAATTCAGAAATGAGATACAGCATTTTGTTCTGAAAGAATGACGAAAGCATAGTTGCGCAGGAATGAATACAATATTTACAGTATAGAATCAAACAAAAAAAGGCTTTATTTAACTCATAGTATCGTTACACATGATTGTCTGTCCAAGAGGAAGAACAGCAAGCAGATGTTCCTTAGTATGGGGTATGCCCTCACCTTACTGCAATTGTTACTTCGCACCGTCTCCCCATACTCAGCACCAGATTGTCCAACAGTTCTTGAGGTAAGAGTGCCCATTCCTCAATCAGCATCTGTTTAAGTTGTCGGGTGTTCCCAGGAGGATGTAATCGTGCCGCAAGGCGTCTCCCCAAAGCATCCCACACATGTTCTATCGGATTTAAATCAGGGGAGCACGCCGGCCAATCCATTCGAGTGATATCTTCACTTTCCAGGAGCTCCTCAACAGCATGAGTCCTGTGTGGCCGTGCATTGTCATCCATAAAAACGAAGTCTGATCCAATGGCACCTCGGAATGGCACATGGGGAAGGATCACCTCCTGACAATAGCGATCTCCAGTTACAGAACCTCTGTCGAAAACGTGGAGCTCAGTCCGCCGGTTCATCATAATGCCTCCCCAGACGACAAAACCAGGATCACCGAAACGGTCTCTTTCCGTGATGTTACTGGGATGAAACCGTGTCCCGACATCTCTCCAAATCAACTGGCGTTGGGAATCGCTTGTGGCACTAAAACGACTCTCATCTGTAAAGAGGACACGACTCCATTGATGAGATGTCCAGTTTTTGTGCTCCCTGCACCACTCTAAACGGTGCCGCCGATGGGAAACTGTCAAAGGGATGCAGCGTTCAGGACGGCGGGCGAATAGGCCACCTTTGTGAAGGCGTCTGGACACAGTAAAACGCGACACTTGTCGCCCCGTTGCTGCACACAGTTGCTGAGCAATGACGCTTGCTGACTGGTTTCGGGTTCTTTTCTCCTGCAGGACGATATATCGGTCATCCACTGCAGTTGTTTTCCTGGGGCGGCCACCACCAACCTTTCTCACAGCTGTATCTGTGGTTTGGAAGGCTTTCCAAGCGCTCGAAACGACACTTTTTTTTATTCCGAACTCTTCAGCTACACTGGTCACACTACGCCCCTCCTCCAGCTTTCCGATCATTCTTCCACGTGTGAAATCGTCCAGGTGATTTCTTCTAGCCATATTTCACAAATTAACTCACGTGCACTTGCAGCGAATGTTTTTAATTGCGTCTCCGTCCTTCCTTTTATTGTAGTGTTGAGCTGCGCGCGCCTTCCGCACGTGTTTTGCGTACGCTCACGTCGCCTGTGATGTTTTGTTCCTGATATTTGCATACGCATGACCTTTCTCTTGAATTACGTGTTCATTGCACTGATCGCAAGAACTCCTTTTCTGCAATTTCATGGCTATCTGCTTAAAATTTGCATTGTTGCTTAAGTTTTGCACACCAGTGTATAAGGGTTTCATACATGATTCGCTGTGGTCTAGTGGTAAGTCTCAACTATGCGATCGAAGATCTCCAAGTTCGAAATTGATTGTACTGAACTATCCGTCATAAGCATGCGTCTGGGACCTAACTGTTGGCTAAATGTTCTCTCGTTGATGCGGTGGGTAATCTTCAAGAGAGAGGCACTAGCATATGTGTCATTCTTATAGCTTGACCGCGGTTCAACGTTAAGAGGCTCGTTGCAAAGTAGTTACTATAAAAAGTAGCTTGAATGTATTTAAACTTCATTTGGGTACTTAAGAATAAGAAATAAATATTTTTATCAAAAATCAAGGGTAAAAAAACATAGCACTACGAATTTTGAATGAAACATGGTAAGGCAGTTGGAATATTGATCACTTTTATAATAATGTAAACATTTCAAAACGTGGCTTGGCAAATTTTCAACACATTTTATAGATACAAAGTACTTATATAGGTTGGATGCATCTTCCCTCAAATTCTGTATGTGATATGCAATTATTATATATTCTTACAAAATTTATACATCGGCAATATTTTCAGATTTAATCGTATTTTCATTTGCTTTGCTGCGTTCAGTTTTTAAAGTCCGTTAGTTTAATATAATAGCGGTGACATTTCAACTTTTAATAAATATTTGAGAGATTTCTTTATTGTGAATTTCAAACGGCCTAAATTTCTTTATGTGTGTATCTTCTGAAGTACGGCTTTTTAACTTTTAATGAAAATGTAGGAGTTTTTTCTTACGTTATTAATATCCCTTTTTTTATCTCAATGCTTTCGTTGCCTGACGCTGGTACTTATGATGTTTTAATCCCCTTGATATCTGATTTAAAAAAGTATCATTTATGTTTTTTTAAATACAACAATTCGAAAGCTTTTTTAATTATTTTCTTCACTTGGTTATTAATATATATGATAATTCCTAATTATAATTATTCTGTAATAACATAATTTTCTATATTTCACTACTAGATAGAACATCTAGCAAAGAAAATTTGAATAAATTTAGGCAATTGATAATTAAGTACCAAAAATATCAAAATGTGATAATGTCATCGAAAATACGAAAGTATACGAAATTTTAAAATTAAATCTATTAAGAAATTCATGAAAACTCGATTATGAAATTTAATCTCTATATATATGAAGCAACTCAAGTTAAATAAAAGAATGAACTGTAATCAAGAGAGAAATTGGATAGTTTATGTAATGGTAACAATAAAAGAACAAACAAATGGATATTTTAATACCTGTTATAAACAATTTTATTCTTTGATATAAATTTATTATCCAGAATTATTTTGTCACAGTCGAGTTTTTAAAAATAATAGACATTCTTTGAGTTATCTAATGCACATATTTTTTTTAAAACTAAGGCATAAAGATCAATAATAGCCGACTTTAGTCCACTCTTTTCTAAAGATTTTTAACCTTATCGAATATTTTATGCAATATATTAAATGATGTTACTATTTGTAAATTCCTTTACATATTTTATACAATTATTCAATTGCCTCTCCTATCTTCGAATAAGGCACTGGAGTATATTTATTTCAAATAACAATTGTATATTAAAGTATGCATCAATTAAATAATAATTAAATGCCACGAGGTTTGATATTTTCCTTCTTTAACAATTAAGTTTATTCTTAAAAGTATTTATCTCTTTCACACTTTCATTAAATTAGCATATAAATGAAAACTTAAGAAATTAATAGCGTTTTTATTTGCTTTAAATCCTCAGCTCACTCACTCAAAACACCGGAAGTCCTTTCAAACCAGTTTGCTGTTTTGATAATTATTGGAGATAAAATGAATTATTTCAAGGTATCCCTTTGGGACGTCGTTCAATTTAACGTCCGCTTTCGAAAAGCACTCGTTTGTTGGATTTATAATTAACATCTACATGGAAAGGGAAAGCCATTATAGCAAGTCGTTAAAACCTCATTAATTTTTACGTGGTCCGTTCGACACATCCTCTACTGAACTCCATCATTAGTGTCAAAAGTTTTAGAAAGTGCGATGTATATACAGATTTACGAACATGAAAGGAAAGATTATTTTTAGGCAGCTATTTCAAAGCAATACTGATTGAAATATAATTTTGCATCACCGCTCAGAAAATGAAAATAATCCTCGTATTGATTAATGAGACAGGAAAATTAACCGCCAGTGAGTAAATCGAAAGAAAAAAATAGGAGAAATACTACAGATTTTGTAATAATATAATTCCGATTCCAAGAGCTTTTTCAAATCTTATTATATTTTTATTATGTTTATTAAGATATCCATATACAGTGTATCCACTCTGACCTTTAAGGTAAGGCTTAGTTAATTTTTTATGGTTGTCTTTTTCTTATCGAAGATGAACGGAATGAACATATAATGCATTTCTAGAATGAATTTATTTTTTATGATCATATCGCTTTTTTCTATAGCCTTAAAGATGTTTCTTGAAATTTCTCTTCCGCTACACTATTTCGGCCCGGGAAAAAAAAGTCTATCGTAATACATTAAAATAAACATTAATGTATAGGATTTAGAAAAATATTGAAATAATAGTAGTTAAATAAAATAGTTTAAATCTATATAAGATTTTACCTATTATTTGATCAATACAATGTATGGATGATACCTATTTTATGCTAATATGTGTAGGGACATTCTATTTCTCTATAGTTTATTATCATACATAGCAATTTTTTCTCATAGTTGGATTAATTAATAATTAGCATTTCTAACTAGATTTAACGGAAAAAATTTTTTAAACTAAATAATCTAAATTTGGACCATTTTTGCTTTTTATTTTTTAAACGTGCATTAATATTAATAATAAGTTTTAATTTTTCAAATATAGTTTTTTTTCTTTATATTATAAAAATTATATTGGTTACTTATTTTAAGGTAAAAACAAGTATTTAATTTTTTTATTTCGCCTTTGGTGATCAGATGGCTGGCCGGGAATATTAATTGAATTAAATATAAATTAAATCTTTTATGCATAACTTGATATGATAACCATAATGACTTCAACAAAATAATAACATCATATTATGATTATTTTTAAACTGTTAAGCCTTGAATTGTTATTCTTCAGGAAATAAACAATATCTTTCTTCTTTAGTTTTTAACACAAAATGGCTTGAATTTCATTACAACAATAAAGCCCATTGTAAAAAATTAGGCAAAAAATATTGTCAACATTTAGGACAAAGGCTGTGCGACGTTTAAATTGAAGAGATTTTATTGAAGAATTAAAATAAAAAGAAAATAAAATATTTTTTATATTAAAATTTTATAAAAATCCTTTTTATACCATTTCAATAAACAGAATATTTCGAAGTTACAGCAAACACTGCCAAAATCTAGTTCAGTAATTATTTTAACATTTTAAAAAAACATTCTGAGAAGCATATGCTTATTTCACAAACTTATTTACGTATTTGTCTAATTTAAAAGTTCTATGCTAAATGATTTGATCTGCATAGTGTCGCAAACATAACCTACATACCATTTTTCTTAATTATTAGTAGACATAGGAATAATTGAAGGTTATATGAATCATAGTGTTATCATAAACTTCAATTATTCAATTATTTTAATGCAAACAGTCTGTGTAAGAAAAATGTATTGCATAAAATATATAATTTTCACTTATTTATAGATTTATCACGTGATTTAATATTTATTATATACAATCAGATATAGCAAAGCTAAGAGGAAAAAGATCTCATAATTCTAAATATAAACGCTATGCATACATGATTGTTTAATTCTTACAAGTGAAAAAGAAATTTAAAATATAAGATTTACAGAATATAAATTTTAATAGAATTGAAAAATATTCATTTTGTATTCATCGCATTATTCAACTAGTAAGTTAGATTAGAACCACAATGAATTCATTTACTTTTCATTATTTTTAATAGAAATAGGATTTTACTTTACACTGCTAATATGAAATTCGACGGCCCAAATCAATGTTTTACATTATATTCAAATTTTACAATACATAAACCCTCGTTTTTCTTCTTTTTTCCTTAAAAGTTTCCTTATATTTAGAAACTTACGAATGCAAAATGTTTTGTAATTCGAGGAAAAAACTTTTGAACTACAAAGAGTAGTGTGTATTTGTCTCCAAAATAGACAAAGGTAGAAAATTTTTCATTTTTATTGCTTTATCTTTTTGTTGATATCTTTTGTTTTTATAAAAATATGTTTTGAGCTATATAAGTCAAAAAAGGAATTGAAAATCACATGCTTTTATTTTCATGTCTTTTCATTAAAAAAAATTAACCCCAAACATTATTTGAGCTTATGACATGGAAGATTCAATAAATTTTATATAAATATTACCTAGTGCAATCGCTTTATATAACTTGTTTCATGTATCGTGGCTTTAATTTTTTTTAAAAAAATTCGCTTGAAGGAAATATAATTTTGGATTATTCTAATAAGAATCCATGCCGCAGTGGATCTCAGTCGTTCAGCTAGCTTAAACTTTAAAAAATACTTAAAAAAAGTTACAAAAAAAGAAAGCAAATTTAAAAGGAGGAAGAAAGGAAGATTACACTTTTTTCTGTACCATTCTGATATTTTTGGATCCTAAAAAAGTTTTAAGTTGTTTAATAAAATGTTTCTTATATTTAAATATTCTATTTTTTATTTTTGTGTTGTCCTGTTTATTTGTAACACTTAATTAATAATATCTCAGATTTGTTTTCGAGTTCAATAGTCTAAAAGATCTAAGGAAATATTATAGTCGTGCATATTTACCTAAAAAAATGCAGGAAAAATATAATTGGCTGAATTTTTAATAATACTATATCGATAAGTACTTGAAAATAAACGATTTTAATAAAATCGGTAAGAAGAAATGTTTAAAAAATTTATTAATATGAAAAATAATGCCACTTCAAAAATAAACAGAAAAAAACCCCATTAATTATTTTTCCGTTTAAAACCTAAGTAAATTCAAATTAATTTTAAATTTTTTTTTCTCTCAATTCACTCATCCACGAAAAGATTTAGTCCTAATTTATTAATCCAGACTGGTACATGTTGTCCATCTATTAATAATTATCCAGTGAAATTCTTCAAAATTTGTCAAATTTCTACCCTTGAATAAATAATTAAAAAATGTATTTATCAATAAAATTTTAATTTAGTGCAGCATTAGTGGAGCTCTATTTTTGTTTCCCTTTAAAAAAATGGGGAAATATTTGGGTAAAGACAAGAACTGAGCTTTCATATGAAATTACAATTTATGAATTTGGACCAATAGTTGAGGGGGCTGAGCCTCTTTGACTTTTTTAATTATTTTAAATTTATAGATTAAAAACTAAAATTCAAAATTGAGAATTCAATAGGTATTTATTAAAATAATGTCTAAAAAATGCAAATATTATGATACACTAAATGTTCTAGAAGGTGCTCCTCACAAAATATAAATTGTTTATTAGAATTTTGCTATTTTTGTACTTCGCCGCGTTTGAAAGCATAAATACATTTATTAACGCATGTTCAGTACGTGCGGTAACGTATTCATAGCAAGTTCACGAATTCTAGACCTGTCTGCACAGAATGCGCTCATATGCAGATTTGTTCCTTTTGGATCCATGGTAGGTCAAACTTTTATATGTAGCTGTGAAGAAGATATTTGAAGAGCTCAAGAATCGTTATTTGAAAACCTTTTAAAATTAGGAAATCAGTCTCTCAACACCCCTCGTGTTCTTTCCACAATTTATTATTTATTATATTAATTTATTATTTATTTATTATTTCATTATATCATTTATTATGTACTTTATTCCCTAGTTATTATATTATTTATTTATAAAATATTTTTAAAAATATATTAATTATTTTTTTATGTTTTCGAAGGCTTTTCTGATTAACTTTATAAAAAAATTGTATTTATTATAAATACCTAACATGCGTTTTAGTATCAAATTTTAGATAATCGCAGTTGTTCAAAAAAAAGGCTTACCTTGAAAATTTGCCTTCAAATTCAAATCGCTTGCTTGTGTATCTAAACATCTGAAACATTTTATATGAGTGTATAAGTATAAACTTCTAGATTTCATTGAAAGCAAAATTCTCAGAAAATCCTTCCTTCAGCTCTGTTGGTTTGCTACTTTTCCAGTGGTGCATATAACTTCCTGGATGGTCCTTGATTACGTGACTTTTCTACAACATGCATTCAATTCTCTTATAATAAATAAATAAACAGATAGGCTGTTCCTGGAGAGAAAGCAAAAGAAACAGAGCACCTGCTTTTGAAACTTTTGCTGAAGGCATGCTGTCACTGAACCGTTCTCTCAATGCAATCATTTTATATCTCTGCGTGCTTCTAAAAATAGCGATGGAAATTCTGCAAAATTCCTTATATTGAAAAATTATCCCAGAGCTTGGGGGAAATTGTTTCAGGTTCTGTAAAGTAACAACGTCAACGGGTTGTGATTGATTTTTTGGGAATATATTAATAAAATAAAGTTTGCAATCGCCAATTTCTAGACAGATACAAAAAAACTAATGTGAAATTCGAGCTAAAAGAAAATATAGTATACATATGCTTCAGCAGTGTAAGAAAATAATAAAGTTTTTAAAAATCAAAGAAGATTCGAATCTCTTGTCTTAAGCATCGTAATAATAATATTTTAAACGTGATGATATTCATCTATTTTATTTAATTTACATACCATCTATAAAGTGCATACAAAAATTATTTAATATTGTTGTAATGTCAGTAAAGATAATTCCAGTAAGTAAATGAATAAAAATCATTATTATAAAATATGGTTAAAAGTATTTTGAAATATTTTTTAAATTACAGAAAAAATTGTACGGAAATAAAATTGGCCTTAGTAATTTTTTTTTGTATTTTAAAGTACTGAAATGATTAGTTTTGAACAATAATACACACCAACAAAAAACGATAAAAAAAAGATAAAAATTTTAATTAATTTTTGATAGAAAATACTAATTGAATCTTGAAGAACTTTTCTTAGTGATCATTTACTATCCAAAATGCAACTATGTGCCACATGAAATATTTAAAATTATAGAGTATTTTGAATGATTTTTTTCCTCATGCAAGTGGCATCACGCATGTAAATTTACAGATAGGGGCAAGCTTATAGGGAATAGAAGCTTGAATACTTTTTTAAATTTGTATAATTAAATGTTTAATCTTCCTTTGAGATACCGCATTCATAAATATTACTTTGATATTTGAATTTCATTTTTTTGTTCCAATTTATTTATTTTTTCCAAAGACAGAAAAATTTAATTTTTTCAAAAAAAAAATGAATTTTTAATATTTTAACATTTCGAAGCAAAAAAGTACATGAATATGTTATGAAAAGTCATGTAAAACTAAGAAAAAATATGTCTTAAATATGTTTGTGTAAAAGTCAAATTTCGAATTAATTTTAAAAGGAGATATCAAATATCTTCTGCTAGAAAATAAATAAATAATGATAAATGTTAGCACCTATTCAATGTTCAACAATTACAAACAGTATTAAGAAAGATGTTGTGAAGTGAAAGAACTTTAATATTTTAAATACATTTTATAACTTAATGCGATCAAAATGAAATATGTGAGAATGCTTAATTTAAACAGATATTATTGTCAAACGTTCTTAATCAAGATTACATTCTCTTTAAAATTTAGACCAAAATATATTGAAGTAATATATTAAAATTTGTATTCTTCAAAATATATTAAAACGATATCGTGATATTCTGTATAGGTAATAACATTTGGTGTAAACCAAACAATAATGCAATGTATAAATTCAATTAAAGACCTTAATTATCATTTGCAAAACTCAAAATTTCTTTTTTCAAAGCGGTTCAAATTTAGCTGCTGGCTTTTTTTTCATTACCATATGTATGGAAATATAAGAATATTTATATAAAAAATCAATGCACTTAATTTAATACATTGTTAATTTTATTACTACTTAATAGCCTATCTATATCCAATTACGTCTATTTGTAGCCAAACTAAATACAATATGCAATTGTTTACACATACAAGTAATGTAAAATTCAAAATTCAGTATTCAGAAGGTAAAAGACACAAAGCATGAGATGCAACCATAGTTTTGCAGACTTGCAAAAGTATGGTTATAAACGTAAATCAAACAAGGCAGAGGACGCTGTTTGCCAGCTTTGAATTTGGATTGAAAGGCTTGATTTTTTTTTTTCTTTTTTCTCCTTCCTCGAATTTTTAAGGGGACTGGCTTTCATAACTATGGTCTACTAAAGGTAGAAGCAAAGATATCCATAACCACTACAAACGTCTGAGAAATGTAAGAACTTTTTTCATGAGCTCATTAATCCCTTATGAAGATTACATAATTATGAATAATGAAAATTTCGAATAGTTGCAATTAAACGAATTGGATATATATGAAAATAATTTCCATGTAAAGAGTTTTCACAGCTTATTTATCATTCATTTCAGCATCTTTCTGAGTTTTCTACCTCACCAAGGTGAAGTTTCTGGTTATATATTCTTTTATGAAGAAGTGGGAATAGGTGTGCACAATACATCATTTAATAGTTTGAACGATTAATATTTGATTAAAGATTAATCATTCGTATGCAATTTAAAGACTGGAAATTTTTTCGTATTTCAGCTGTCTGGTGATGAAGTGACAGAATTACGCATATTAACAATCTAAAGGCGCGACGTGCACAAAAAATTTCATATTCAGGAACATAAATATTTCTTTATTAAATATTTCTAAAATTGAGTTCGTTTCGATTCAGTATTCAGCCACAAACTTCTTATGAACTGCTACCGAAAAAAGGAATTTAAAAATAATATATAATTCTTTGAAATTTCTGAACCCTTTATTAATTATATTTAGTTTTTATCTCCATGAATCTTAGCATGTCTTAGCATGTTCATTCCCTTTTTTTTTCTTTCCTGGAATAATTATTTTCATTATTTTGAACAAATGAGTGTTTAAAACAAACATTAACGTAGCACTGTGCTCCAATAAAATTTGCACAGAATTTTTTTAAAATTTAGTATAGGAAATGGAATAGTATACAGTACATTCTTGAATTATTCTTAAAGTAGTTTAGGCTTTCGAATTGTTATAATAAAAATAATGCCGAATAAGGAATTTCCTAAATGATTTTTTAATGTTAAAGAAGCTGGCACATACTGTTTTTAGAAATTTGTTAATTATCAAGCAATGTCTTTTTGATATCTGGAACTCCCTTTACAGCTCATTTTCCAACTCATACAAAAGTGTATTTGTTACATGTATTTGATTATAAGAAGAAACTTTGAGCTTAAAAATTCAGATAAAGCCCATCACCTTTTTTTTTTAAAATTTCCAATTAATAAAAATGCTGTAAGCATTTGGGTGATTTTTTACATCTATTAAAAAAACATTTTCATTTACATTTGTCTCAGTTTGCTTTAACCTTTTCTTCTCTCTCTCAGAACAAATACACATGCAAAAAAGGGAAGAAATTTTCGCTAGTGCAGAAGTAAAAGGTTTAATGTGTTGTCTGTCTGGGCTTTCGGATGCTGATCATGAATGATTCTTTCGGGTAATGAACAAATAAAAGAAATATTTCAAGAAAATCGATAACCCTTTGTCATTTAGGTCAAACAGTAGAACATGCTTTTGAATGTTATTGCGAAGGCCATTATCTAGTGGCCTTTGAACCCTTATGGAAGAACTATTTATTGGAAGCTCAATCCAAAGTTTCAATTTATAAAACAAGGGAATAAAATAATTCCAAATAACTTAAACATAATTTGAAGGCCTATCAAATTCAAAACTGGACCATTGAAGAAAAAAAGCGAAATAATAACAGTATTTTTTAATTTTCAGACAATTTTTTAAATGAATATTTGAATAAAAGCATTGGAAAATATAGATTTGAATTTGTTTCGAAGAGACATCATGCAAAATATTTTATAACGACAATATTTTTATGTAAGATATTTTCACAAACTTAACACAAAGGCAAAGAAATATAAAACAAGAAATATTTCCAGCAAAATTTGAAACAAATAGTATAATTATATATAAAAAAAAATCGTTGCATCATGCGTTCTATTGATCGCCAGCTTATTTCATCAATTAAACATATTTTCAGATATGATATTTACTCAGATGTAACTTATAGCTGAATTTTGGAAAACAGAGTTAAATATATTTGTTACCTCACTCAGAATGCCTTAGACTTTATTCAAAAAATCAGATTGTTTAATCGTCAAACAAATCGATAACTGCAAAAGATCTCCATGGAATGACTATTACTTCCATGAAAACTATTCAGTCGAAAAAATGTAGAAATAATTTATTTATAACATAAAATTTTTTATTATATCTATTTTTTTATCGTTCAATTTTTTTATATTTATTTGTTTCTGCATCATATTTCTAAATGGGGTTTCATTTCCTTCCAGTACTGCCCATTTTCATGTATCAGTACTCAAGTATATCTCAATGAATTGAAAAGTTTAGTCTTATATTTCAATTTAAAGTTTCCTATTTACTTAAACATCATTTATTAATGCAGCAGAAAATGCAGTTCCATTATTGCCATTCATTGAAGAAAGTAGAAAGATATTAAAAATCTTTAAAATTTTGTCAAAAATTAAATCTTTTAAATTGTTTTTGCAGTACATCACAAATTTTATAGATTTTATATTAAAAAGAAATAATTAATAGACGAAACCAACAGAATCCTTGCAAAAAAGTAATTTTACAAATCTTATTTCCTTGTTGTTTTTTCCTTCACCGATTATCGTTCTACATTTCTGATTTATGAAGTACATTATTATGGACTACGGAATTTGTATTTGCATTCCGGCAAATCTAATTTCACATTTAATAGTAC
>JAPMOR010026619.1:1512088-1548524 GCA_026543865.1 Argiope aurantia | reverse complement strand
AAAATAATATATTGACCTTCGTGACATATAAAGGAGAGTCAGTTATATATATGATTTAAATTGTTTGGCAGTTCTTAAAAATGTGTTTTTTATAGGTAAATATTTATTTTTATGTGTTCATTACTAATATTCCCAAATTAATTGCATTTTTTTATTTCATTATGGAAAGGCAGGGATTTTTTTCAATAGTACGAAATTACTGGACAACATAAGAGTTTTCAATGAATTGATCCTATTTAAGCATTACAAAGATTTCTGTCATTCAAAAGATTATTTAGTTTTCTTGGAAAGAATACATATTGGATGGATTCACTACTTACGTTTGGGGTTCTTTTTGGTTTAATGGTCGATGCAGAAATAAACAATCCTTTAGTAACAAAAGACGATGACTTTTATTACACACGAAGAGACGAATACACAGACGACAATTATATACAGCGAGACGAAGACAGGACGACACACAGTAGCACACTTCTACAAACAGTAGCCCACAAGTCGTAATCGGTAGTAATAACAGCCATAGCACGCAAAGCGGCCAGACATAATTCAGCACGAGAGGGAATCTTCGCATCTTCACCTACTCTCACGTAGGTCTCTCCAAACGGCTGCAATTCTCCACTGTCTCCTCGCTTTAGTTGGTATCCAGCTGCCGACACACTACTACACGACTGTCTACTCCTCACAGGACTCGATGCTGCTTCCACAATAAAAAACAGGACTCGGCACTCAGCTAAGTTCAGCAATAGTTTGGGTTCCACATAACGCTGGCAATTCGCCGGACTAATCCAACTTTTCCGCCGTTGCTTCGCCCTTCTCTCGATGACTCGTTTCACAACTGACTACAATTCATTGCAACTTGAGACTTCCGGCATTTTATAGTTCTCAGGGGGCGGGTCGAGAAGTCTCTGGGCGTATCTCAGTTCCTATTGGTTGGATTGTTAAAATACTCAAAATTTCCAGTAATTTTTATTTTGTCGCCAAATTCGTTTCTAAGCTCTGAGATCACTGACGCGGCACCCAACAGCGCTCACCGTAAACCGGACTTTCTTACGATGACACTATTCATGCTAGGAAGCAAAATTATAGGTCTGTAACAATATTTTATCTTTCAGCTAACCTTTTAATGCACAGCATTTCTGATCAATATTTTCAGCATCTCGACATTTTTCAAACTTCAACGAAAGTCTGTTACTTTTTAGAGTGCTTATTACGAATTTAAAATTAATTTAAAATTTATTTTCTCATTATTAAATTTGAATTAAACTTCTAATCGAATTCATCTTCTAATTAAAATTTATCTTTGCACATATATTTTTGACGTTTGAGCCTTAATGGTAACACAGAGCTTGAGCCTTAAATGGTAACACTGGAATCACGAAAACTATTTGAAATAGATTCTCGCCACTAGTCAGAAACACAGAGACACTCTAATGTTTTAGATTAGATTCTTCTATCATTATGTTGTTTTTAAATATATATTCTGTATTATAGCGACTTTAAACATCCAATAAAAAATGCACTTAACATCGTTGCATTGCAGATGTGCAAAAAACATTAATTAATAAAACAATGAAAAATACTGTTGTAATATAAACATTTTTTAAATATTAAAATTAAAGAAATATTATATGGATATAAAATTAATATCAATGAAAAAATTAATTTTTTTTAAATTTTAAAGTGGTGTAAAAATTATTCTTGTAAAATAATATGGTCCAATATGTAGAAAATTAGCATTCCAATAATTTTTAATTAAAAATCTAATTAACATAATGAAAAGTTCGTTTTTAACGAGTATCTACTACGCAAGAAATAACTGAGATCCAACGATCTACCCTGATTAGCGTTTTGAATAATTTTTTATGCATGTCTCATGAATCTTTACATAGTTTAAAGATGCTGACCTATAAATTTTATTATATTAAAAAAAAATCTACAAATGATACTTGATTTTTTTTTCCTAAACAGCAGAATAATATTTCTGAATATTTAAAATATTCATCTGTAGAAAAATAAAAATTAATGCATATTCTAGCTAGCTAACATATGGAAAAGGAAAATTTTAAAAAAATAATTAGCCAAAATGTATTTTGACAATTTCCTGGAGTACAAAAAAAATAATGAAATCTGTGTGCGAAAATTAATAACAAAATGCTCATGGTATTGTTTCAAAGATCTTTTTACTTTTGCATTTATCTCTTCTTGATGGAATAATAGGGAGAACAATGCAAATACAACAGTTAAAATATCAAATTTCCCTGCAATAAGTCATACTTTGTGCTCCCCCCGGTCAATTCCGGTGTTCGTGTTGCCAGGCAATGATGGGAACCTTATTGTCTTGTTTGCCGTCTCTGTTGCCTTCTTTTTTCTTCATTTCACTCGGGTAATGAAATATTGAAACTTTCATTCGAAAGCATGGCGGAGGGAAGGAAAGCAGCTGGGGCGCATCTTTGCGAAGATTGGATTATGGCGGGAAATGACGTAATCAATAGAATGACGTCAGTCCGGGGCTGCGAAGGAAAGCGAGCCCTGGCTCCACTTAGATAATCTTTTTCTAGATTTACTAGGTTCGAAGTCAAGTTTGTGCACAAAAGCTACTAGTTTCGACTTAAAATAGTGAGAATTTTAAAGCAAAATAAATTTTAGAAAATAACCAAAAAATTCTGGATTTCAAAGAAAAAAGAGATGCTACATTTAATAAAGTTCTTGCACTAGTTAAGAAAAGTCTATGTTCCACGTATAAATGTTTAAAAACTCAGTAAATTCAGGTCTTAATTTAATTAATGAAATGCAATTTTCAATTACAAAGAGCAATGCGTTCATGAATTAAATTGTTGCATATTTAATATTTAAAATGGGAAAAAAAATGTTTGAATTTATTTTATCCTTCTCAGTTCTGACTTCGCATGTAAAGATGAAAAATAACAATTTTTAAAATATTCTCCTCATTAATTGAACGTGTTTCCAGATTTTTAAAGAAATGCTAAACATATAAAACTATTTTCATTTTTTTTATTTGATACATCTAAAGTCCATAAGCGTTCTGTCGGAAGCAACTATCTTCTAAAAAAATTTTTTTAATCAGATATTAACTTGGTGATTTTTTATAGGCTACATATTGCATTATGTGACTTGCATGATATAAAATAAATCCTTGAAAACGCTCTAAAAAGGCATACTACTGTTCTTAGAGCTAAAATTTTTGGCCCACAGAAGTAAATGCTTCCTAAAAAGGGTTATTTCAAAATTTTAATTAATTTTTTGATTAAATATTAAGGAGCATATTATAGTATTATTGTATAAACATTATTTTTAACCCTTTTAATACTGCTTTTCAACCGTTGGCATTTCATTCATTGTAATTTTATTTCTGTTCAAATTTTCGATCAGTTTTAATAAATTTTAAACATATTTTAAGCATATTTTATAAAAACATTTTACATTGCTACAGTTCATGTGTTTATTACCCAAGTAGTTTGCAACAATAATAAATACTTTTTTACGTGCATTCTATTGCTGCTATATAGATAAAAATAAATTTTAAACTTTCAATACAAATTTTCAACACAAATTTTTACAACTTCAAAAAAAATTTAAATAAAGGTAGACAAATTAAGCCTAAAGCATTAACATTACGATGACGTTCTTTTACATTTTTTTTGTTGTTGTTGTTGTTTTTTACTGTATTTGATGACTTTAGAAGTCACATAAAAATAAAAAGCTAATTTAAAACAATAAATTATAAAAATATTTTGCAATAAAATATAAAATTGTGAGTAAGCAGTATGAATATTTTGAAAACTCTGGTGCACTAAAGAAAAATAAATATTAGATTTTCAGTATCTTGCAAACTAATGCTTTATCATATTTTAAGATTCTGGAAGTTTTTATAACACAATAAAGTTTTCAGATTGAAATATCTCTGTAGAAACTGCCTGACGTAAAAATATTTACATGCAGAATGATATGTCAGATTCAGTCAAGCCATTATATCGAATTTACCAAGTCAAGCCATTATATCATCTTGATATATTTGATAACAAAACAAATATATCAAGTTTAAAATATTATTGTGCTACCATGTTTTGGTCTAGAGGTTCTAATCTATTTTTGCATTTGAAAGCCTAGAAATCTTCTCTTTAAAATACATCTCTCAGGTGGTATTCGCAGCAATCTGCATGATTTCGGTTACATGTTCTTTTTTTTTTCCAATTCTCTCTATCGAAAATTCGTCTATAATCTAACTCGTCTTAACAAATGCTTACTTAATTGAAATTGCATTATTGATTTATTTTTATTTTACTTGAGTTGAATAAATGATCAAAATTTGGGCCATCGCAAGATTAGTTGACGAAAATTACCACAAATGAAATTATTTATTGCTATTTAGATGTTCATTAATATTATTTAATATAAACACCCGAAATTATACTAAAGCGTAAGTAAATAAAGGTTCTGAAAATTTTCACAATATTTTAACATAGAACAATACATTTATATCAAATATCATAAAAATAAAATCCTGATACCGTCACAACTTTATTTACTATTAAAGTGAGATTCTCAGCAGCATCAAATGATCTCCATTTTCGAAACTTCTCGGAAAAATTGCACCAAATGAGTTTTTTAACAAATTGCCGAAAGATAAATTTCTTATTTACTGTTATTGATTTTGATAGAATGATGCAACAATTGATTAAACATAGAAAGAAGAAACTTGAAACAATAGATCAAATAATTTAAAATCTCTATATAATGCTCAATGAACGAAAATAGAAGCATTAAAAGTGAATTTTTCTAATTTATGGTAAATAATATTTAATTAATACGCGATCAGCTGTTAAATTGTCACGAAACATTAAACAGAACTTTCCTAACATTTGATACTATTTGTTAGAAAAATCTAAAGACGTTTATTAAGTAGTTTGTATTTGAATAACATACGATCTATTTATGACATGGATATATTATTACTTTTTCAAAGTATTGTAAAAGCCAAAAAAAATTAACTCGGGATTTTTATAAATCTTAATGTTTCAAATTTCCCTGAGTCCGAAAAACCACATTTTTGAAGTTATGGCTGTTTGAGCATAATAACTCAAGAACACTTTGATTTGGACGGATGAAATTTGATAAATGAAGTAAATTTGTTGATTTCAATCAAATTTTGGAAGACATTCATTCTAAAGAAGTCTGTCTGTTCGGTTGTCCGAGTACAAGTGAGCACTATAATTAAAAAAACCTGAAGTGCTAAATAGATACAATTTGGTAATCAGGTCCAGTATCTAAAATATAGTTATTTTGAATCAAATAGATCAAGTGATAACTCTGTTGTTATTTCTTATGGCACTTGCCACGGACAAGCCCGCTGTTACGAAGACAGCGATTTTAAGCCGGTGGGGGAGCGTCTCTTGTTTTTATAGTAGCGCCAACTAGGGACAAGAGTACGAGTTTGCTACTCACGCATCACTCATTCGCTTGCACAACCCCTTTTTACAGGAGGGCACATTCACACATCTCACAGATAGAACAACCATGCCCAAAACGGGACTCGAACGGAGGACACCCAGAACACGGGGTAGACGCTCTACCCCTATGTCAGAACGCCGGCAGTGATAACTCTAAAACACAATGCAATAAATACATGAATCTTAGTATGTGACTGTGGTATTACAATTGTAGTTATATTTCAAATTTCCGTTCCAATCGGTTGGACATATATTTTGGATTCTCGTTGTAGTCTTGTGTATTAACCGCAGCCAAGTACCAGCGACTAATCGCTAATAAACAGTTAAAGATCGATATTTCGTAACTATTATTAACCAGTGCAGTACAATTAATACATAGATACCTATTTTTTTTTTCTATGTCATGAAGCAGGTAACTTGTACGTGGGGAGTTCTAACAATAAAAATCTGTACATTAGTGACATTATACAGGTCCACAATTGTAGTTGAAGGGGAAGGGAATTAGACAAAGCTCATTTATTAAAAAACATGCGAGAACGTGTTAGGTATACCATTATCGCTGATAGTTCATTAGTAATTAATTCCAGTGGGATTATTTTCATGAAAAATTCCCAATTTATACAGAAAGGAAAACACGATTATTATTTTCACAAACTTTTCATTGCAAAATTTGTTATACCATAACTACCTTGAATCATTCTACTTACTGGCCAATCAGCAATCTTTACTATATTTTATTTCTCCTATCTGATTAAATAATGCATCTTTTTATATAAATGTGTATTCCGGATCATAAAGAAGACTTTTAAAGGCAGGTAAGATAATGAAGATGCACATTATCGCAAAAGGAGAAATATCAGTTTAAAAAATAATTAGAAATTTGGAGCTCTAACTCATACAGCATATATTTCATACTATTATTAAAATTTACAGTAAATAATATAGCAAAGACAACGTGATAAAATAAACGGGAGTGGTTCTCCCCAAAACTTTCTTGCATGCTCTCACCTATCCAATATGTCCAATGCCATATAGAGCACGCTTTTATATGGCAATGGCTTTCAATAGTTACGAAATATTAACTTTTGTCTTGAATTTAGCATTCTTACTGAATTCATCGCGTCATTCTTGGCGAGATCTTTGGCTAGTAATCCTTGACTTGCGTTAATAATATCCAAAAATCGAGTTTGTGTTTTTGATAATATTTTCTCAATGGATTGAAACAAAAAGTGGACACAAAGCTACACTTGTAGTCACAAAATGCCATATCAAATTTGATATATTTGTGTAACTGCGTTTTTGAATTATAGAGTTTAAATGTTTCTGACAGTACAGACCGATAGACAGTCTTAGTAGGATGATAGTGTTAATAGGTGACCGATAGATAGTGTATTCGAATACCATAGATAACCATTCGGTGACAATAGATAACTTTTATTTGAACAGCCGGATAGACGGATTTCCCTTGAACAGGTTTTATTCAAAATTTGATAGAAATCTGTGAATTTGGTGTAAAGACCGTATACGAAATTTCAACCGCCTACCTCAAATCGTTTTTGAATTATCTTTGTTACAGACAGATAGACGGACGGACGGATAGTTTTTTTTTTTTTTGTTTTTGTTTTTTTTTGGGGGGGGGGGGGGAAGTCTATGTGGAGATTCGTCAAAATCTCTAGTTCTAATTTTTTCGACGATAACTATACTTGCTCTATACTATGTATAAAATGAAGCAATAATATCGTCTCAATGTATGAGTATATGAATGCAATATGCAAACCAATGAAGCGCATAGCTATAAAATGTACTTTTTAAATAATCTATGGAATTTTACGCAAATACATCTGTTAGCACTGAAAGTTTTAAATTTTGAAAGCAAATTTGAAATAAATTTTGAAAAGTGTAAATTTGAAATATTTTGTGCAATAATATATTACGAAATAACTGATAAAAAGTTTTAAAATTTTGCATTTTCTTAGATTAAAGGTTTAAATAAAAACAATTTAAAAAGACCTTTCTTAATAAGTGCTTTCTTAATTTTTGCTACGTGTTCTAGATCCAACGAACTGTAATGTAGAATGTTTGGAACATTTTCTTCCTAGCTACTACAAAAGCATGTCATTATTTACAGAAAGTTTTCCAATAAATAAATATTATCATAATAATATACATTAGCATGCAGATTCAATTCATGAACAGCAATAATTTTTTCAAAGTGTTTGCGATGAAATTTAGTGACAAGAAATGGAAATTTCATCATTAAGTAATGTAATTTATAAAGGAGCGCATTGCCCAATTTAGCTCATTATTCAAATATATTTCCCTACAGAAGATAAATATTTTTGAACTATCCTAACATTCATTAAACAATTCAGCAACCGTTTTCGTTAGGATTGTACATTCGTTAATTAGATGAAAGACATAACTGTCTAATTCAATTAACAAAATACTAATCTTACCCAACTAATTAATAACGGTATTTAAATTCAGTGGAAAACTTATATGAGGCAATGCAAGGCAAAATTTACAAAACGACTCAGTTTTTCTTTTCCCTATATGAGCTTAGAGCTTAAATTCTTATTTTGAATTGAATGAAAGGACGAATGCTTACAACTTCTTTTGATTACATATTATTGCTGTTTTGAATTGAACTAAATGACGAGTAATTCAGAATATCTTCAACGTAAGGAGACTTACAGTGCGTTGCGCAATGAAATTGTAAAATGCAGCATCTGACGTCATGAGTTTCAGATTCGTTATTTTCATGACTAGAAACAAAGCTCCAGAGGCGTTCTTATGTTGTGAGAAAGTTTAATTTTAATTTATTTTGAAAAGTGATTTAATTTATTATTAGCAAATTTATTTAGGAGAATCAAGTAATGTTTATTACAACAAATTATATTTACGAATTCAACTTTCGGAAAAAATTTAGAAAACTGTGAAAAATGATATCGGTAATTAAACAATTTGTTATTTTTATAGAATGCATGATTAATTACGATGCCCGTTATAATGTCTAATATTATGTGTATAAACGTTTATGTGGAATGTATAATTTTCTAGGCTATTAAAATTTTAAACAAGATGATAAAAACGAAAAAAAATCTTTTTTGTATAAATTTATTGTAAATCAGATGCCTTTGATGACTAGCTTATTCATCGAGGGTATTCGTTACTCTTAATTTCAATTAAATTTATATTTCTTGATGATGAATGATTGATTAATTACAATTAATCCTCAATTGAGTATCGTCATGATTGCTTCAATAAAGTATTTTCAAAGTATCAAATTATGATAGATAATAGAGCGTATTATTTTAATTGACATACACTCTTTCTGTTTATTATCTAAGTTAATTTTCTCGATGGTGTTGAATTTCATGATGCCATAGTACTAAATAGTGAAATAGTACCATAGTACTTAAAAATGAAACCGCTATGGTAATTTGTCATCTAATTATGATCTTAGCATTACTGTGATTTCACATTCTTTTCCATTATTAATATGCGGATAATAAACAAAATCTCTTTTTTTTCAATAATGGTAGAAAATCATGTGATTAAATATTTATAAAATGATGAAAACCATTTGAATTTTATTACATTAATGAAATGCATTGTAAAAAATTATGCAAAAAATTATTTTTAAAAAACTGTTTAAATTAAAGGGAAGAAATTCCACCATAACTGAATTCATATCATTAAAAACATAATTTCTAAAATTTTAAAATGATGTTCAAATCATTTTTGTGCAACAACATTTTCAAAAGTTGTCGCTTGAAACTCCAAAAATCTTAATTACTTTTAATTAATTAAAATTTTGAAAAAAACACTCACTGAAGAGACATTTTGATCGTCCAAAGTGTATTTGTTTTAAAAAAATATATTCTTTGACAACTCTAAGAGCACCAGCATTCAGACTTAAGCATGGATTAACCCATCCTCCTTTATTACTAAAATAAATTATCGTAGATGAATAAAATTCATTCCCTCTGTTCAATAATAATAATAGAAAGTGGATATTCAAATTGGAATTACAGACGAATGCAGCTGCACGTCATGTAGCCCAAAATTTCGAAGAATTTAATCAAAATCAATGCTCCATAACATCTGCAATTTGTTTCGGCAAATCTTTCAATTTTAGGTTAACTTTATTCTTATGAATTACAGTTATTCTTCTAATTTTATCTGCTGATTTGAAAGATTTTTCTCGTTTCAACTGAATATCAGGAAATTGTAAGATGGAAAAAGAAAGTTTTCAAATAAAGGTGGAGTTGTGATTTTCCAGTACTTGATGCAGCAAAAGAAAAAAACAAAAAGTTGCAGAAATACGCAATTACGTTAGCTTCAAAGCAATTTAGTGCAACAGAATGACCACATCATGTATTTGGAAACATCATTCAGAAAATAATTATCAAGGTGAATCTTATGCTAATATTGATTATTGGAAAAATCAAAGGTACGGTCGTAAATGATAACTTAGACGTATTCTTCTTAGCAGAAGAGACACCATAAGATCAACAACTCACACTATTGAGGCTCCCAAATCTTTATTCCAAATTTTGAAAAAAGAAATATCCATAAAACGATATTTAAGCATCATCAAACCATTTCTTCATAAAGAAGAATAAGGAAACAAAATTTCGCAGCCGAAAGATCTTACCTACAAGTTTAAAATGCAGTAAAAATTACTGAGAAGTCGAGAAACTATTTGAATACTTACATTATAAATTAAATACAATGCTATTAATTTATTGTTTAATTTAAACTAATTTTTTGATAATGGATGTTGTGTTCTTTAATTTTTTTGTTATTATGGAATCGAAGGAGTAATTTTTTATTAATATTAAGGCGATTTAAATAAGCAATTTAAGTTTCTTATGCAGATAAATTTGTTTTCTTCAATCTTGCAATTCAAGATTTCTGAACATTTAATTAAAAAATAACTCCATTTTAATTTCTGCCTTGCACAAAATTAGAAATGGATTGAAAAATAATCATATTATACTTACAATTCTAAACAAATTCTGTTTTCTACATGTGTTAAATACGTGTTAACGTAATTAAGTTATTCTAACGTAAAGAAGCATTAATCTTCCCTTTTCTCAGTTGTTGATTACATTTGCTGTTTATCTTTGGTGACAAACTGCTACTAGCTGTAGTCTGGATTTCATCAGCCGCACAGAAAACAAAGTTCATTAATATCTTGGACATAACAAATTATGGTCACAATTTTATCTGTCGGATAACTATGTGTTGGCGAACGAAATAAAATTGTAAAAATTTGAGTGACATTAGAATAAAGGATGATATGCATTAAAATGAATGCTCTTCATTTATAGTTTAAAAAGAATTAAAGAGCAAAATATAAAAATTCAAAACAATAAGCGGCATTGAGCTTCAAACTAAATCACTTTCAAGTGAAATATTCAATTCTAGAAAAAAGAGAAAAAAAATTGGCATTTTTTTCCTTTATTTACTTTCTGATATACGAAGTATTGTAATTTTAATAAATCACCTCATTTAATTCGGAATCCTGAAGAAAAATGTTAATATGTCAGTCTCTCTCTACGCTAGATGATAATTCAAAAATATGAGATAGAAAGATGAAATTTGGTATAAGATCTTAAATTGTACATTTCCATCAAATGTTCCAAAAATCCTCCAAAAAAATTCTATCTGTTTGCATAGTATTGTGCAGGCGAACAGATAGAAACAAAATGAGCTAGATATATGACATTCAGTTTATGGTTTTATAACTAAAATTATGGATATGCATCAGATTTTAGATAAAATCTGTCCCCTGGTTGATCGCATATCACCTGGTTTACTGTCTCTTAGCGTGCATGTGAATATGATAATGAAGAAATGTAACGATTTAAACAACAAAATTTTATATGTGATCTGGAGACCAATTTAAGAATGTGCATCAAATTTTTGACCGAATGGATTTAAAGGATCAAATCCAAAAAAACATATTTGCGGTATGTAGTTGAATATATTCCAGCATGCAATTCACTTGAAATCTTCGGCGCCTTACGGAGATTCAAACTTCTATATGCAAGAATTATTTTAGTATTCGGGATATTAGGATTTCTTATTCCATATCTATAAATTTGTTTTGATATGTCTAATCATGATTCTCGTTTTCATTTCTTATTTTTTAATTTTATTTTAAAATAAAGTTGTCTTTTGCTGTAGAGGTATCAGAATTTTTATAAATTTCCTCAGTATTAGGAAGGAAGACTAATATAATAATATTATATTAAAAATGAAAAGTAATGTTAAAACATACTATGTTTTTTACATTTATTTAAGTTCGTAAAAGTAAAATAACTAAAATATTACAAACTTTTTATGAAAAAAAAACATTATGGAAAGAATATTTTAAAGAATCAATTCTATTTCTAATAAAATAAAATAATCATGACAATAAAGGGTCTCAGATCTGAATCTAAAATATTTTTCTGCAATTATATTAATATCTGTTTAGTGTTAATGCTCACACATATTATCTTAATAAAGTAGTGAAAAAAAGAAAATTCCTTAAATTGGTTTCTCTGAGAATATCTTTCCAATTAAGAAATTCCTTCAATGCAAGAAAATTATTAATGTGAATTATAGTTTAAAACAACTACTATAATGTTATTATTGAGCTTAAATAGAGAATGTTTAATCACAGCAGTATAGCATTGAAGCATATTGGTAATATTTAAATATTCATTCTAAGGGTGAAAATCGATACAGCTGCTCAAACTTTGTTAACTTTCTCCAACGAAAAGACAACCGATAGGTGATTATCTCTAATAATATAAAAGTCTATGTGTGGATGAATATGGGATGTGTCTATCTATCGATGCTCCACAGGCCAGACCGTTTAACTTAAAACAGCGAAATTTATTTGAGACAAATAAGATGACAAATAAAAGGGTGAGTAGGTGCACCTAGAAGTCATTCTTTTAAGTTTTACTTTTAAATTTAATTAACAAAAAAAATAAAAGGGATTTTGACATGTTACTGAGATAAATCCTGAAAATTCAATTCTCAAATTTTCGTTAATTTCGATTTTTTAAATAGTATTTTTGCATAGTTTTAAATGCGGCATTTTATTGTTGCAATGAAATTTAAAAACATTCTCATTATTTAATAAAATATTTAATCGCGTGACTTTCTTCCATTACTGAAAGTTAAAAAAAGAATGTTTCTATTAATTATCTGCTCAGCTTATCCAGAATAAGAAAAGGTTTTTCTCAATACCACCAAACGCAAGGTACAATTAAAAGATGTATTACTTGGATAGCTACATTTTTCAAGGGCATTGGGCTATCACTCGATTCGATTCCATAAATAAGGGAAATTATTTGTTTACAGGACAGGTGTACGGCTATTAATACGGCTTTAATATCAACAATTCTGTTGTTAAAAATGCATTGTTAAGTGAATCATAAGCATCAAATTATGCATAAGATCTTTGTCTAAATTTAATTAGAACCAATATTTTCTGGATGGTCTCCAATGGCGCCTAGTAGATAAACATTTTCTTAAATTTTGTTGCCCTCATTTGAAATCGGAATTTTCTTTATCCGAAGTGAATGCAAACGAAGAATGAAAATTTCTTTATACAATTATGTTTCAATGAGTATCGTTGATAATGATTCACATGATCCGGTAAAGCAAAAAAGTCAAATTCACATCCCGCAATGAATATTTTTGCTACCCAGCTACCCAGCTGTATTGCTAAACATAAATATCAATAATAAATACAAACGTGAAGCATAACAGTATGTAACAATATTTTTGATAAAAAAATTCCATAATTTATGCCTAATTATTAATAATGACCCACATCGTTCATCAAAAGCGTTCAAATGTATGTTAATGTTCCTTGAAAAAAGGAAGAATTAACACCTTTTTTCCATAAGCAATATGAATAAATCAAGTTTAGGAAATTTTCTCCACGGACGTGGAAGTAGTGACAAATCATTTACAAAGAGAATAATCGAAATTGGAGTATTTGGTAAATTATTTTCATGTTTAGGAATATCAATTAATACTGGGAAATATTTTTGCTTATGGAAGGAAATAAATCTCCTGTCTGATTCAAAATTGTATTCCTCTTGGTTCATTTTTGGAATTAATCACAGGAAACAAGATATTCCTCGATCTTAACAGAGAGGAGCTAACAAGCATCGGGGCAGAAATAGTAACTTTACCGTTGTTCATGCAAGTATTATATTCAGAATTTTCAAAAATAAACTAGGTTTCTATAATATAATTTACAGGATTTGTCACCCGAAACTTTTTCACAACTCTGCAAATGTCTTATATGACATGAATGAAAAATAATTACGAGATATAGAAGAATATATAGACTAAGCGATTCATTTATATTGTTCATAATATTTAAACACATAAGCAACAACTTGGAATTGGTTCCTTTAAGTTTCTTTATTTTCTGATATCTTTCTATTCAGTTAATTTGTTCCATTAAAAATTTATATGAGGACTATGTTGTTTTTGACTCTCTATTTTGAGCTGAAGGTCTAAAATGGGTAGGCAATGAATGATTTTAGATGATCTATAAAATAGTTTATACCTGATCCACACCTGAAAAACAATGAAGTATTTCAAATAAAGCAGAATATTACTTTTATTAAATTATGAAGTGACATTTCAAATTATTTTTTTCAATATAATATTTGAAATAGCAGATTTTTTTAAATCACTTTAAGAAAATTATAAAATATATAGTTATTAATGATTTTTTAAATATCTAACATTTCAATTATGAATTTAAATTCTTTTATTCTAAAGTATATCACTCTATTTCTGTAATGAAATCTGCAGTTAAATATAAAAAAATTATCTTAAATAATAGAAAATTCCATTTGGAGAATTTGGTAAATATTTTCAAATATTTTAATGAAAATCCGAGAAAAAGTGTTCCTTGATGTGTTGCGTTTATTGAATGAACTCAATTCCTTAAATTTTTAAATTCAGGATATTTATCGGGAGGTAAGTTGGCTCTTTCTATGTGCATTAAAATCTGTCACAATGTTATGTGTATACTTGTGGAGGAAAAAAAGACAGTATGGAGTATGTTTTTATTTCTTCGAAATAAAAACGGAAAGCACTGAAATTTATGAAATGGTAGATAAGTATCTGATACAATACACAAATGATATCATAGGGAGAGCATATTAATTCTGATTTTTCATAGAAGCAACAATTTATTAACACAGACAGCAGTGTACGAAATGCCGGTTGGAATACAGCCGCTTTGCAGAATGATTTTGGGATCAAATTTTAGCAAAATCCTTTTCCAGGCAGAACTATAATTTTTAATACTATAATCCAGTTTGGAGAGGACAGTAGCTCAGAATATTTTATTTATGGCATTTCTTTTTTTAATCAAAACAGCGGCGGGTTTTCGACAATGCAGATTGGACAGCTTGCCTCAACTTTTTGACTGACAGTTGCGGGGGGGGGGGGGATTAAGAAAGACAAATAGTCTAATTTCCAAATAAAATTTGTAAAAAATATATATTCTTTGAATTTAAAGACTGCAATATTCGTTATATTAAATTACTGAAACCATTATTAAATAAAGCCTTATTAATTTACTTATAACATACTGAAATGCTGTTCATTGGAAATGGTTATGTTATATTATATTTGGCAAACTCTGTACATCTGCACATTATATTTGACCCAAGTTTATCATTTCCTTATAATTAAACTTTCATAATAATGAAACCCTTTTATTTTCAAAAATGGAAATCTTTTATCGATAATCATAAAGCTTTCTTCAAGAATTTTATTATTTAAGTTCTATATATATATATATATTCAAAATTAACAAAATAAAAATAATTAATCTTTAATATGTTTATTAAGTTAACGATATGTTGAACTATAAAATTAAACTGACATCAATTTAAAAAAGGGGGGTATCCCAATGTGCAGTGCTTGAGATTGAAAAATGCCGAAATTCATCAATAATTAAATGATAATGTTAAATAAATGAAACAAATATGAAATACAAACATGGAAGTGACCTTATTAAAAACAAATTACTGGACTTTAATTTCGGAATGTCAAAATTTAAAAGAAATGAAGAACTTCCACACGAACAAACAAAAATTATATTTTTCTGATTTTACTCCAATGTCAAAATGTTCCATGTAAGGATCAAAAATTCAGTCTTGTATTCATTTATTTATTTTATTTTTTTCCTTATTCTCTTCAGCCACTTAATCCGACAAAGAGCTACATGTTCGATAATTTTATCGCCAAGTACTTTTCACACTCCATTATCTAGTCAAGTGAACATACTAAAGGACAGATTTATTTGTATGTTTGAATGAGTACGTATAAACATTTTATTTATATTGTGCGATTAACGATATTACAGCTACATTTATCTTAATTTATTATTCTACTGATTATGTTTGTTCAACAAATAAATGAGTTATTTCGATTAATCTAGCGCTTTTTAATTCTTAGTTGGCACTACTAATGGTGAAAAATTCGATTTGTAAGGAGTTATATTGTAAATAATGTTAGTCTGTCCCAATTCGAATTTACAACCAAAAACTAAAAACCGACTTAGAAAGAGAATAGACCAGAATTACATAACAATTCTCAAGGATTAGCCATCGCAGTATGCTTGGAGGCAAAAATTTCGTATTTATTTTAGAGCATTTTCTAATCAAATATTTACATACTAAATGATGAACGATGTGCTTTCCAATAAAAAAATTAAGTAAATATTTAAATGATAAAATTACGAATTAATTTGTTCTTGGTACAATTGCTTGCTTCATATTAAATAGAATATAAAATGAAAATTTAGAATTAAGCAGCCATATTTAAAAATATCATTAGAGATGTAATAATTTTTATAGAAGTATAAATAAAGTAAAACATTTTAAATTTATATAATCCAAGAACCTCCTTTGTTTAAATTAACAGAGAAAATTTGCTCTAATTTACTACTACTGAATAATTTGAAATTATCTAGAATAAGAAGTTTGCTGTGATCAAATAATCTGAAATTCTCTAGAATAAAAATGTTTGCTGCAATAAAATAATCTGAAATTCTCTACAGTAAAAAGTCTCAGCCAATTTTGCAAAGAACACAATGCATAAAAGGGTCATAAGCAACAATATTTTTTATTTAAAAACAACAAATCCTTATTTAAAAACAGAAGTAAAGAAATATCCACAAATTTATTGAATGTAAGTAATGAAAACAAATCACCCATCTGTTAGGGTCAGATCTATAAGATTCAGCTTTCATCACTGTACTGAAAAAAACCAATGTCAATGGACAAATATATCAATTTGCCTTACATACTCTTCTATAATATCTGGCAACAATAAAAAATAGTAGGCTAATAGTGAAAAATTACGACTAATCTATACATTACATACATGTGAAGACATAAGTACAATAAGCAAGCAAGGTTCTAAAGACTTGAAATTTTCTATGTTTGCTATAAATATTTTGTATCAAAATTCAATAAATAGATCTATAGTAATTGTAGCTTAACATCGACAATTATATTTTAAAGCCCACTAGCCTTAGTGCTGACTTTTCTGTTATTTATTTTGCTAAACCAAAAATACATTTTTGAAAGAAAGGAACAGATGTTTTGAGTTGCAGTTTTGATTCTATCTGCTGATAATTTTGTCTTAGCACTAAGAAAAGCTTTTTTCCTTTCATTATCCATAATTTTTTCAGATATTTTTTCTAATTAGATATTCATGTGGGATTACAGGGAGTTTTTTTAAAGCATATACGCAGACATTATAACTTTATAATCAAAAATATATACTTTTATTTATAAATTTTCTCAGCAAAGCATACATTTTAAAACTATATGCCATCTTTTTTTTCTTGTATTAATAATTTTAAACGGAAAATAATGGTTAATTTACCATAGCGATTTCAAAAGTTATAGAAGATTATAAAAGTTGTTTGAGCAGTTTCAACAATTGATATTTCAATTCCATTTAAGAGCACGTCCTTTATAAATGTAATCAGTTTTATGTGGTGTCACAGTAGTTGAGCTACAACTGATGTGGCGTGATATGTTAAAGGTTAAGAAGCATATCATTAACTTTTTTTGCAATACGGATTCCAAAAATAAATTTATAGGACATGCTTGGCACTTGAGTATTATTGAATTCATTAAACAAAAAATATCATGCAAGAAATATTTTATATTTAACTATCTTGGAACATATTTATTCTAAACCTAAAATTATAATTCTTCAGAAAAATTAAACGAAGATTTATATTATTTCTGAAGTTTTAATCTAAACCAAGTCAGAAAAATATGTATAATATCATCAGAAAATTTTGTCTAAATAAAATTTATAATAATATTACAAAAATCATTAATATAGAAATTAGTTTAAAATTCAGTAAAAAAAGAACACTAGGAAAGTAGCAGACTTTTAAAAATAAAAGTCACGAGAAAAAGAAGTAAAAAAAAGGAAGAAAGAAACCTCCCCTGAAAGAATGTCAAGAAATGACTTTTATGTTGAAATAAATAAAGTTGCAATGTCACATAAAGGAAAAAAAAAGAACTTTGTCATATTTTCTGATAAAGTTCAGTATCTCAAACATTTACAAAGAGTATATGTATTTTGGTGTAAACAGAAACATCCCCAGTTCTCTATAAGAAAGATTTTTTAACTTTAAAAAATCTTTATTTTAATCTCTTATTTAATCTTAATTAATGAAAAATTAGGGTTTATTTTATACAGATAATTGTAAACTTGTTGCCATGAAAATTTTTGAAATATCAGCGAAGTTATCTATTTTTTGCCAAAATTTTATTCATGAAAATCTTGGCAATGAGAGCAGGTAGAATTTTTCAGAGTTCAACTGGTCGAAAGAGTATTATTCATTGATCTGATATTTTTAAAGAGCAAAAAATGTATTTACGCAGTAACCCACAATCTTTTTATGAAGATTTTCTGTATTATTTCTGCACTTATGAAGCATTTTTTTATGAAGATGTGTCAAGATAATATACATTGCCGCACTAAATTCAAATGCAAGAAACCTCACTTAAAATTGAAACTCATTTGAGTGCATATTTATATTCAAGTATATGTCAATTATTTAAAGTAACGTAAATGTTAAATTTTAGTAGTATTTTTAATTATTTAAATTTTGAGAAATTTTCTAAAAATATATACATTGGTAGATAAAATACGTCAATGTGCTTTCATTTTATTAATAATAGATCCATCATATTATTAATGTCACATTTAAATACTTTATTAAATAACAAAAATTATCGATTAGATAATTTTTTAAACTGTTAATGAATTAAAAGAATGAAGGAAAATACTTGAAAATATTGGCTGAGATTTCAAAAAAAATCTGAAAAGTTAAAAAAATTTCGCTACATCTTCAAAGCTTTGTCTTCTATTAATGCAATTTTTATCAAAGGAAAAACCATAAAAATTCGGTGAAAGAAAATTGTCTGTAGCTTTAAAATCTTAATGCTTATATGTCATGATCAGCACTCAAAACGAATAAAATATCAACATTTTCATATAACATACGCTTCTAACTATAGCGGAATGTAACAGAAGAAAAATCATTCACATATCAAGTGTACAAAAATAAATATTCTCATTTATTCTTTTCATAAAATCTCACTTATTATTTTCATTTTGGAATTAAAAAACATTTTTCAAATGCTACATTTTTTTCCATCCCAACCGCTACATCAAAAAATAGAAATAGCATTTGAGTCTGAATTCAGAAGAATTACTGAATCTGCTTATTTGAGTAAAATGTAAAGAGTGAAATGTTTAAAAATATTTAAAATAGAGCAATAAATATCGAAGACTTTTTTAATATGGATATGTATGAAATATATAATGTACTAAATTACCAGAAAAATTAAGATTTCTATCTTAATTAATTCAATTTAACTTTTCCTTTCAAATAAACCTAATGTAGCTTTCTTCTTAATTTTTGCAAAAATTAAACCAACAAAAACCAATGCTTTTCATTTATTACACAAGAAGATTGTCTATGATTATTCTTTTATAAATAAATGCATTTTTAAAACTTTTAAATCTTTTTTCATAAATAAGGAAGAATTCTTGAATTGGTACTTTCGCTTAGATTTGACAATATCATAATTTCAATTTTATTAAATACAAGCCGCCTTTGGCGACCATCCGGTTCGTCAGTATTACCGCTCGTTACAATTTTCAATTAAATATTTTAAGTAACTACTCTCTTAATAGATTCTCAAACAAAACATTTTTAATCTTCAAATTTTGATAGTCATATCAAATTTTGAAGATTAAAAATTTATATTTTGTTATATAAATATAATATATAAAATATAATATATAAAATTTCTCACAATATAATAAAATTATATTATATTTTGCTAATTTGTTGTCATTTCCGGTAAAACTTCAACTTTCATTTAAAGTGGAAATGATGAAATTGCAATTAATATAAAGATATTTTTTAATAAAACCAAGCGTTTTATTTTATTTATCATCTTTATTATTATTCTTTTATTATTATTATTAATGAATATGAGCATTGCAAACAGAATCGCTCGGTATTTAAGTCTTATGTGAATTACAAAATATTTTTCATAATTTATGTAATATCTCAAAGAATAATTCAATGAAAACTTCTCAGATTCAGCATAAAATTCAGTTTTTAGTTTTGCTTTCAAAAGGATTGAAATGAAATCAATAATAATATTTTGTTTCGGCTTATAAATATATTTCAAAAATTATGAAGTCTAAATTTAATGAAGTAAGGTATCATATTCTGAGAAATATTCTGGACACACCAAATTTTAAATAAATGAATGAATGTTTGTATTTTCCACGATCAACTAAGACTTATTTATGAAGTTTTGAATGTTAAAAATTTAGAAAATCTCAACATTTTCATAATCTTAGGCCAATTAATCTTGAGAAACCTGCGCGCTAATTGGCGTATTTCCTTTGAAACGATCGATGAAAAATCTAAAATTATCCTTTTTTTATTGAATAGTGATATTCAAATTTTCATAAATCAGTCAGTTTAAGTGATTGATTTAGTTGATTGGAAATTAACTCTTTTTATTTAAAATATTAGTGTTTCAAGAACATTTTGTTAATTATTGAATCAAGTTACATAAAATATAATCATTTTCCATTTAAACCATTTTAGCATATCTGTGTCTTACTAAAGGTTTACAAATTAGCTGTGTGGCCCTGATTTGAATGGATATCCTGTCCTAATTAAACAAAACTTGCTTTAAAATAAAACTGATTTATTGTATTAATAATATAGAGAGTGTAAAAGATCATAAAATAATTTTTCTTGAATTTATTTTTTAGAAAAAATAATATTTCATATTTGTTTTATTTCCCACAGACACGTGCCGAAAATTATATTTTTGTAAATTTCATTTCCAAAAAGATTTAATTTATTTTTAATTGGAGCTTTAATCAATGTGATGTCAACACTTTGAAAAAAGCTAATTTTTTTTCCATGAATGCGAAACGTGCTCGTGCAGCTTAAATTTAATTTTTATTTTGTACGAAAATAATTGTTGAAAAATATAGTTAAAATATTTATTTAAAAATTCATTAAAAGTAGAAATTTAATTTTAAGGTTAAAACATTGGTATTATTTAAAAGATAAAATTTTGATCTTTAACTTGATGTAAAAATCTTTTTTTGTGCGGTAATATTTTCGAAGTTATAGCAGAAACACGCCAGAATTTCGCTTAATTTTTAAATAAATAAAATTCTAATTAAAAATTCGAAAAAATAATCCCCAGGTGCACATTCCCGGCCTTCAAGGTATACACGTGCCAAATTTAGTAGCTGTAGGTTGAATGGGCTGGCCTGTAGAGCGCCAACACACACATACACACAAACATTGAGCTTTATTATAAGTATAGATATATAGATATGGATTATAAAATAGGCGACGTACATTGTAGCAATGTGAATGCTGTTTCTGGAATAATTATTTAAAGAAAGTGTTCGGGTAGTTGAAATTAGAAAGTAAACATTTATACCATTAATAAAATATTTTAACAAAAAACTATTAGCCCTACTAATGTTGTTTTAATGGAAGTAGAAAAATTGTTATATTTTTAGAGAATATGATTAGAATTTACTATAAAAAATAATAAAATAGTTTAAAGTCAGGGTTAGATTATTTCTGTCATTCAAATTGGACCATAAGCAATTGTCTAAATTGGACTTGTAATCATTGGGACAGTTGCCTTATTAAAGAAAAAGCATTTATGATTAATAGTCTTCTGGAATGGGTATGAAATAACCCAAAGAAAAAAATGAATACGCAAGTAAAAATAAAACGACATTACAGATACTAAATAATAGTTTAGTAAAAAAGTTTATTAAAATTTGGATATTTATCTGCAAATGAGATAGGTAAAAATAATCGTATGAAAAGAATTAACAAAATATTACTTATTATGTTTATTACTAAAGTAAAGTAAATTCTTATTATCATTGAAAACATATGTATGTTTTATGAAAATTTCGGCATATTAACACAAAATTCACATTGATATGAAGGATTATATATGTATCATTAAATACTGTGGGTTTCTCATTTATTTAGGATGTAAAGCGCACTTAATAAAAATATTTTATAATTTATCAAATTCTTTCATTTTTAACCATAAAAAAATGGCTCGAAAGTAAAAGGTGAGACAAAATATTCATATATTTTTTATAATTGTTGCATATGTGACATTAATGGGCTATCTTTTTTATTATTAAAGTGTAATGGCTACTTTATTGCATCTGCAAAAATGTTCCACAAAAGGAGAATATCGCTCAGAAATTTATACTTTCGATTAACATTATCAAGTTTAAAATTCAATGATAAAATAAAAATAACATATTCTATAAATTTCAATTATCAATATAAAATACTATAATGGAAAAGGAAAGGCTTTAATCAACAGAATATTTTCTCCGACTTCATAGTCATTTACTATCACACTCTATAGGGAAAAAATGGTTCCGAAATTCATTAAAACATTGAAATAATAAAACAAGTAATAATCTCTCAGTAATAGAATCAAAAATAGAAATTAATACGGCAACCTTGTGAAATTTATCCATAAATCTCTTTATATAACCTGAATAGCTTCGAGAAAGCGTATTTTGTTAAAAATTAATTAACTGTCTACTGGAGCTATACATTAACAGCGTACCCATTCTAATCATGGCCATATAAACTACTTTCTAAACCATTAGAGGCAGTCATGTATTTCCAACCGGTACAATTCTTTAAATGTATAAAGAATTATTTTTAATGTTATGTGAGCAAATAAATGGGCTACTGAAAAAAGGATTTCTGAATTTTTATTTAGCCCGCTGGTTTTATTAGTCATATTCCGCAAAATATTCTAATCATACTAATATTTTAAATAAATTCTTTCTCTTCCTGTCAGAGTCATGAAGCTCCAAGTATCACTATTCCAGGCTATTTCAGTGGCTACCTCGAGAAAGATTCACCAATTAATGGAAATCTCTAGAAGACAGCAGACATTATTAGACCTAAAATTAAGAAACTTAAAGCTTCATAACTTGGCTAATTTCAATTGGAAAGTGGAAATTTTTTTATTTAAAATGTGATTGGGTAGAAAATAATTTGACAAATATGATTATCGGGACTGGGAACCGGTAATCATTCAGGTTTCGCAATTTTTTCAGAAATACATATATTGATTTAAGCATTATAAAATACCATTATTTTCGGTCATTTCAAGCATTTTTTAGCAAGTCGCATATGCATATCACTAATTGTTTATAAATAAGATGTCAGATCATCATTAAAGTGGACATCCAGAATAGATTTTAAAGAATATGTGAAAAATCTCTTATTGCAAAAAAAAAATTCTAAAAACAATAGCCTTTGTTTAAAACTAAAGAGAAATTTTTCCGAATTTTGTGCTAAAATGAATAAAATGTAAAACTAAATATAAAAAAAAGATTAAGACGTAAAGGGAAAATATTTTTTAAATGCTGCTAAAAATAAATCAATTATTTTTCAAAGAAAAACTTGGATGATAGAGTTACGCATGCTTTATTTGAACCCACTCTAGCTTCAGCTTCTAACGACTGTAAAAATATTTTGGTTCAGAAATTTCTAAAGAAGTTTTAAACGACAAGAGGACTTTTTACTTTATAATTCTTATATTAAAAAATTTGCAATAAAAATATAACACTTTCAACTGCAATCTTTCAAGAAGACAATTTAATTTTTTAGTTTTAATAGGATGGATTTTTTTCATAAAAACTCGTTCATATAAAGCAATAATTTTCAATAATTTCTGGCGAGTGCAGCTCCTCATTAACAGTTTCTTCAAGAAAGTTCATGATTATCTGGATTCATCATTTCAACTCAAGGGTTTAATAACGAAAGTATTTTCATCCCAATCAACGCTAAGTTTATGAGCTATTCAGTTTTAAAACTAAATTTTTATAATATATACATTTATAAAAAAAATTGCTGCTTTATGCCATAGAAATTTAAAAATCTAATTAAAATATGCAAAAAAAATATCTAGAGTTACGGTAAGAAGTCTGTAAAGTAATGTGAGCATTTTTATTAAGCAAAATGAGAGAAATAAGGGAACTTTTATTTCGCCTTCCAATATGTAGCAACCATATTGGCCATTTAAATATAAATTTGTGTCGAAACGTAATTCAAATAACAGCAGAAATACGAATAAATCGGACATCCTGTGGAATCCGAAAACTTTTTGCTAAATTAAACCGAATAAGCTTCTCTAAAATAATATTCATCCAATTAGCAATTCTTACAGAACACTGACAATCTGTTAAAAGAAGAAATTGTTTCAATGTCTTCAATAAGCGCAGTAAAAAGCTTCTTTTCCTTGTAAAACGCTTTTTGATTTAAACTTCGCCTTAAGAAGGGCACAGAGAAGAAAATGAGCGTTATTTGTGCATCACGCACGGAATCAGCACGCCAATTACGTTCAAAAAACGAATGGCCCTTGAGAATTTCCACTCGATGAGCTTTTCAGTCCGATTTAGTATTTTTAGAATTTTTCTCATTCGGAATAAACAAGCGATTCCTAATTGCTATAATCGATTAGGACTGAGATTTTCAATCTGCAGTACGAGAAGGACCACTTCGGCTGAAGTAATGGTGGGCATGGCGGAAAATACAACATTAGGGATTAAAATAGCAGGAAAAAAGTTATAAAATTCAGTTTTCCCAATTCTCTGTCCTGATAAAAGTGAGTGTGTGTGGGGAAGGGGGGGGGGTGAGGTGTGTGGGTGGTGTGGGTGTGGGTGTGTGAGTGCGTGTGTTTTAGAGGATAAGAATGTGTAAATAGGAAAGTTTATTTTTTAATTCTATTTTAAATTTTGATTAATTGAAAAAACAAAGAGAATCTTTATTGCTTTTTTTTGTGATAATTTCCTAAAATTTCGAAGCACAAAAATTATTTTGTATGTCACCTTAAAATCAAAAGATTTATCTTTCCAATGATATGAATCATTTGTTATATATTTTTTTTCCTTTCTTTATGTTAATATAAAAAAAGCTTTAATCTTATTTTATAAGAATATGCTCCAATGCTAAAGTGAAACTCAAAATCCTTTACATTTTTGATACTAATATTTCATCTCGGCTTTTTTTTTCATTGCTGATGATCAAAGTATAAATATTCGGTTTATTCAAGCTTTAAGACAATGCATTTTTTCCTGTGTCACGTGATTTACTCGGATATTTTGGAATACAGGGGAAAATAGATCGTCTTGATATACTTTTCCTTAAGAGACTTGTGATATTATGGGGAAGCATATAATTGAAATTATTAAAATATTGATATTATATGGAAACATTGAATCTAAATAGTGATTTTTTTTTAATCGGCAATCAAAGAATTCAATTAATTCGATTCTTTTGACTCTTAACGTAACGTAAGCCTTTAACATTTTTTTAAAAAGACTTAAGGGCCTTTATGCTAATAATTAATCTTTAAATTATGATATGATAGGGGAGTAAATGTGACATTAAGAAATATTTAAAAATATTAAAGGATAATAATTATTAACAGTCACAACAATCAATAAAGGATAATAGAAAGATTAATCAATGTTTACGGAAGTAAGCAGAAGTTCAAGAGCAACTGGGTTGGGCAATTTATGGTATATAATTTATATTTATATATGCTTCATCAAATTCAAAATAAAAATAAAAATCTCATAAAATCTTACTTAACTACTTTAAAATAATCAATTTTAAAACTTCAAATTGGAATTAAAAAAACTAAATGCAAAGATTTTGAAAATAATAGTAGTTATAAGTGACAAAAAATCATTTTTATCGTAGAATGAAATACAATAGCTACAAAATAATTGAAAAGAACAGAAATATCTGTTTATTTCCTCTTTCAAAATTATTGAATAGCAAATTTCCAAATCACCAAAAGATGAACTTTTTACTATAGATAGCAGATCAAATACATTAATTTTATTGAGATGTTTTCATAAAATCTGTCTGATAAGTTCAATATGATAACAAAAATGTAAAATTTTAAAAAAAAGAAGAAGAAAATTATTTTTTAATTAACCGAGACAAAAGAGTAGATATATTTCATGAAATAGGAATTATAAGTCTTAAAAACATAGCATTTAAATAAAGAGAAAGAAATAGATATTGATTATTATCGACAAATATTTAATGTAATTAAATAAAACAGAAAGTATGAAAATTATTTTTTGTTTAATCTTTTTAAAAATTAAGGATTAAACAAATCGAGAGCAACTTTCATGGAAAAATTATGATAAAAAAATATGAAAATTCATTGCCTTTCGAAGTTAATGAATGCATGCATGTTTGAAATAAGTAACAACACTTACATCCTCTTGAATGCATCATCTATGTTTCAAATCGATCAAGTACTTCATTTATATTATGCAAAAATAAATTAATATTTTCTCTTAAAAATAAAGAAATATGTTTATAGAAAGAGTGTTGTCGAGTGGAAAATATTTGAAGATATTTTTAATTAAATTATTTTATGACTTTAGCAATGAAAAATTAGCTATTTAATTTATTTCATCTTTTGTTTACCAATAATGAATTATATTTGTGAGCAAAATTTGTTCTTCTAACACGGCAAATATTTATAGAAAAGATTAAATTTGTCGCATATCAAATAAACTATTGAAAGATAAATCGGTGTTACTATCTTATGTGAGAAAACAAAAATATATTATTATTATCACTCGAAGGAATCCCTACACGCCAGCAAATAGATCCATTTTAAATAATATTTTTATATAGAAGAGTCTTTTACATAAATATTATAATGCACAAAATCTTCCGATCATCTGTAACTTTATTTTTATTTGTTACTTTAACTGCAACTTCAACTTTATTTATCAGATTTAATTTGTTAAATAAGTTTTAGATGCCATCATGTTGTTTGCTTGCGTAATTCTGCGTATACTGCTACGCAAAATAACTATAATTAATAAAAATTAAATTGTTTCGTTAATTTTCATGAAATATTCGTTAAAACGTTCCTCATAATTCGCATTGTTTGTTTGTAAAATTTGGAGAAAATTTATTCTGTAGTTTTAATTTTTATAAATTACAAAATAATTAAGCATTTCGGGTTCTTTTCCCCTTAAATTTTACATTCCCTAAATTAAATTAAGAATAATTTTTCTTTTATTGGTAAAATTTTAATACCGAATAAATCATAAAATAAAAGATATCCATTCCTTTGCAAGTGAAACGTTTTCCTTAAAAAAAAAACATCTTATTTTACTTCACACATTTTTAACTCTCCTTAAGTAGATGTCTATTATATCGATATATTTATATCACATTTGTAGGTGGATCGATAAATTGAGAACAATGGGTGTTCCGTGTTAGGCTGACTACCTAACCGGAACATATGCTTTTCAACCCAGGGCCCTCGGTCAAGAAAGCAGATATGGGCATTGTAGGCCTTGGCCGGCATGGGCTGCCGTGCCACTGAGTTTAGTATTTAAGCAGGCCAACGCACGGGACCCCCACGTCCGATCCACCATTGACCCGACTTATCATGTCTTGATTTTTATTTCTGGGGTCATATGAAATCGCTAGTTTCTGACACCCCTGTTGACACTGCTGAGGAGCTCGTTGCAAGAATCGCAGTAGCTACCGGAGAGATTCGAGATATGCCTGGAGTATTCCAGAATGTTCGGATGTCCATGCGTCGGAGATGTGAGGCGTGCATTGTAGCCCGTGGAAGAAACTTCGAACACTTACTTTAATGCATGTACCTTTTGCTTCTTTTCATGTATTATTAAAACGATTTCTCATTTACGGTCTCTTTTCTTTATGGTGCTTCTGTGTGCAACACCGCTTCAGGAAAGCATTTCCGACTCCACATTGCTATATGATTTCGAGATGTCAGGATGTACCCTACCCCTCTTAGAAGTTCTGAAACGGTTCACTGAAACACCCTGTATTGAAAAATAGTACCGTTTAAAGACTCATTTTCATCAAAGACAAAATTACATCTGCGTTAAATTTGAGCCTCAGGAATATAAATTCATTTCTTTCTAGCTCTGATTAAAATTTAGGTATTAAATTTTTAACGAAATAGATCTAATTTCAAAATGCTCTAAATTTAAGAAAAAATATTCCATATTAACGTTTCTGAAAGTCAATGATTTAGTCTTTGTCTATCTTAAAATCTTTAATAACTGATAAATTGATATCATTACAGGCAATTAAAACACATACATTTAATTCCGGCTTATTTCTTGAAACTTCTTAATTAATTATTTGAGGATTTCAATAAAATTCCTTGGTTAAAATTCAGATGTCTAATGAAGAAAAAAAAGATCAAATTTGTACTCATATTTATTATATTTTTCCATAGTTCTAACAATATATAATGTTCAGCAAGCAAATTATTATTCATTTCAAATTAAGGACATGTTGATCCATATTCTATTTAAATAACACTTCAGGAAGTTGCTGAAGTTTAGAAAATAGCACTGTCTCCAGCATATGTGGAGTCTTAAATTCTTCACAAAACAAGTTTTCTGAATCAAAAGCTTGAATTACGTACACCAACTTGTATCACGAATTCCTGATATCTATAGATTAAGATAGGGATAGTTAGTAAATAATATATCCTTATTTAAAGGCTTTCCTAACTAATCTGAAACTAACTTCCTCTAACCAAACATCTAGAGCCTTATTAGATAGGAATATCGAAACATTAATTGGGGAGATTCTGATAAATGATAGTAAATGGCAGCTACTATGTTAATATATCCAAAACCTCAAAGCATACGAGAAGTTTTAGAATGCTTCATAGATCGTTACATCAACGCCACCTGCTGATAGAATACCAATCTGGGGCAAATGATCGATTGCTTTATGAAGTTACTGCTATACACGAATTCGGCAACAGTTTAATGCATTTGGAACTGCAATTCCCCTAAATAACACGTTTTCAATCTTCTAAGGTTCAAAGGCGACTAGATTCTGAAACTTCAAGCGTTAAAATCCTGCCTTCAGTATACGATAGCTCCAGTACAATAACGCAATCTTCCTTTGAAGCTAATCGTGAAAATTTGAAATGATTTGTTGGAAAGTTGTAGTCTGCTATTTTAAGATAAGTAATATGGTTCCCACTCACCTCGAGAATTTACTTTGAATTCCCTCTAATGCAAAGATGCTTACAGGCTAATTTACTATCTGTAAATTGTGTCACGCTAGATGCGTAATGTAAAATCATTTAAAATATTCTACAAATATTGATAGGACAGTTGAGCCTAAAATTCCAAATGTGGCCCGTAGTTATTCTTGAATAGTAAGTGCTCGCTTACAAAACATTTGCCAAAAACTTTTATAACATTTTTAATCAAATTAAAATTGATCGAAATTTTAGCTCTTAGTTTAGAGCATATAATCTATCAAAAAACCAACAACTGAAATCAGGAGCCTTATATTAAGTTCTAGGGCCTTTTTCCCTTTTAAGGTAAATTAACAGTTTACAACATGTTGAACAACAATTGTATTCAACTGTTGTAACAGTAACAGTTGAATACAAAAAAAAATCAAATGGTTGCAAATAATATGTTTTTTTTTTCTTTGTTCACTTTCTACAAAAGTTCAAATATTTTTGCCAAATCATTTGGCGTATTCAAGACCTCAAGTCTTACATATGTTTAAAAAGAAGAATAGACATAGAATCTTATCCAAAAAAATGACAAAGATTTAAAGGCATTCCCCTTCCAAAAAAATGAAAATGCTTTCAGGAGTTTCTAAGTAATTTTTGGAAAGATATATTTTTTTTAGACATTTATGTCAGGATATTTTGTAACCATTGTTCCCTTCATTGATGAGTGTAGTCATTTTTCTTCTCAGTGCTTTCTTGGTGTAATTTGAGTAATTTCCGTCTCTGAAACTCTTTTTATTATAAATATTTATTAAGATAAAAATATAAAGATAATAAAAACAGTAAAAATTATCACTGCTAAATGAAGAAGAAAAAATTTTCTAAGTTTTTAAATCTAACAAATATTGTATAACCATTAATAAAATTTATTATAATATATCGAATTCTTAAAAGTTCAATGTTCGAAAAAGTACGAAAATTTAACCAAATTTCAAATTATGATTTTTCACTTCGGTACATGATTAACTTAACTGACCAAATGAATTTAGAATAGAATATAAAGTGAATTTCAATTTTTGATAGAAAAAGATTGCTTTGGCACGCTTTTGAATATATTAAAGAAATTTCATCATAAAATAAATCAGGAAAATTGATAAACTTAACAAGCACTAAATTTTTCTCCCCAGCAGCATGAAAAGAGACAATATAAAAAATCTTTCGTTTGTTATGAATTTATAGAAATAAATGCGTATACAAATAACGGCATATTATGTCCGGTAAATCACATCAGCGGGAATGGTGCCTTAATATACTTTCTCGTATACTTCTACTGCAGGTTCATCTCTCTCATGGAAACTGCGGACCTTAGGCAAGGCTTTGACCGAAACGAGTACTAAAATGTTAATTGCTCTCAGAATAGAAGATTGGAATAAGGTAAAAAGTTAATGATACAAGCAGGAGGGACTAAACGGTTCCAACTTTTGAAAATGAATGAAGCAATAATAATGCGTTTAGTACTTCGTACTATAAGGAGAAAAAAGAGTAAGAATTTCAGATACCAAGTCTAAAACTGGATACAGCCACACAGTATTGGTCACGAGACTACATATTATATGAAATTTCGAAAGAAAGGTAAATGTTTCATGAAATAATAATTCCATACAAAAAAATAATGCAGATATTTTTCTGTAGCTCATTTTTTGCATTATATTGGCAAATATGAGGTAAAAAAAAATGTAGTTATCAAAAGATTGTGAAATATTTGCATATCAAATTTCATTTGCTTAGATAGTTGTGTGTGCTTCACAGCTGTCGTATTCACTTGCACGTGAATATGCAAACTACTAGACGGTCGATCCAAAGGCAAATTTAGTCTAAAATTTATACAATTGTACTATACTGATTATAAAACTATGTATACTTTATCCATCTAGTTACTTAAACTTTTGAGCTATTGTGTTTTCATGGGTACATAGAGACAAACAGAACTCTCATGGACAGATCGTGTCCAAAATTAAATAGAAGACGTTAAAATTTAAAGTAAGGACGATATATCAAATTCCATCCGTCATCATTTTTCTCAAATCATAGCAATATTAGTTCTATACCAATTATTTAACCACATTTTGATTACAGCAATAAAAAAATTGCATTTCTTTTCGATTGAGATTAGAGATTAGAATAACATCACTCGAAAATTTATTAGAATAATATCACTATAATTTTATACACTTCTGAATGACTAAGACGCTTTTCAATCTCTGATTCTGTCGAAACTATTAACAATTACAGTCATTAGTTGAAAAAATAATCGTCTTTTTTTTTTTTTTTTTTTTTTTTCCTTTCAGTCGAGTCCTTTCATCTTCTGTCTCACAATTAGTTGCTATTTGAAACATTGCGAAAGAGCTGCACTCTATATAATCAGATAATTTATCGATGCCTTCCTGTTTTTTTTTTTAATTTTCCTTTTAGACATTGCATAACAAAATGTAATCCTTTCAAAGCATTGACATCTTACATATTTTTTTCCATTTTTAAACGATCTTGCTAGGATTTAACATGCATGCTTTAGTTTTTTCCTGCTGAAGTTCGTTCTTTATCATTTAAAATTAAAAGTAGTTACACCAAAGCAAAAATGCGAATTTTTCCTCATTTTTGTTTGATTCTATTCTTCAAAACAAATGTCTTTGGTTAATAAATTTTCGCGTTTTAAATTTTTAAAACCAGAAGAATCATTTCCGCTTATCTTGCAATGGTCCATTGCTAAAAAATATAAAACTCTTTTCAGTAAAATTCTTCGCCTTAATAAATGTATCTGAATTGAAATATTAAAATAAAAAATACCAACAAAATCAATTAATTTCTAAAAATGTCTCTTGAAATATTTTTCCGAAGGAATAACTTTCAATTGAATAAAACAAATAAGAAATTATTGAAAATTTGTTTATAGAATACCAACTTAGAATTCCGTAACATAAATATCTTTATCAAAGAAAGAAACTCTGAAATAAAAAATAAGTGTCCGAATTTCAACCATTCAATTTCACATTTCCGTATCATCTTTGCAAGAACTTCTAAATTTTGCGTATTTGAGTTTATATAAGAAATGCATAATCTGGCTTTCCAATTTTTCCTTCGATTTCTGCTTTCCTCAGATTTCCAAGCGTTATTTAAAGAAAGTGCATCAGATAAAAGTAATTTCAGTATAATAAACCTTTGAGAAAACAAATGCGAACAAAATCATGAATTTTAGTCGAAAATGAACTTTGAGAATCCTATTGATATTCTTTTTAGATTTTAAATTAATGATTTTTACCATCACATTAGTGCCTGGACAAGCATTCTGTGTTATCAAGATGTTATTTTGTGGATCATGGATAGATTTGTTTTCTCTATATGCAGTTTTACTATGCATGCGAATTAATTGTATTCCCATTGTTTTAAGGTTTCATTTTGGTGGAAGAATAAGAACCTTATGTACAGTCTATTACTTAAAACCTGCTAAATAATTAGCGATTTTTCGAATAAATAATAAAGTCTGATGATAAGCTTGAAAAACCGGTGGAAACTGAAAATCAAATGAAGTGAATAGCACGTTGTAATTATTAAAAAATTACTGTGAAGAAATTAAAATTTTCAAATATTGAAGACATAACTGAAAAGATTTATTTTCTTTTTCATCTGAAAATATACTGAAAAACAGATTTTAGAAGTTAATGAGTCAAATTGCTTATATATTTGTAGCGTGACTCTTCAAATTATACCATAATTTAAAATTTTAGGTCAATTTCAAAAAAGAACTTGGATTTAATCTTACATCAAGTATTTTGATAATATAAATTCATGATCAAATAAACGAAATAGATTACCTAAAATAATGAAGAAATCGTAAAAATGCTAAGCCAAGCAATGAATTCTCATGTTTTTAAAATTGAAAGGATAAATGTAAAGTATTCCATTTATGGATAACAATGAATTGTTGAGATACTCCAAAAATGGATAGAATTCGCCTTTTAACACTTTAATTGCTCTGAATGCAGAACACATTAAAGTGTTTGAGTATTATGTACTTTATAACCTTCCCTAAGCTACAAAGTAGAAGGAAGAATTTTAAATTGTTATCAAATGAATTCAGCGCCCTGATAATAACTCGGAATGATTCATTAAAAGAAGAGTGAATTCCTTTTTTTTCTGATAATTTTCTTTTATAAAATAAAAAGAAATATTCTTTGCGCTATCTGAATAATTGAAATTCTCTACTGTTTAGGAAAAAAACTCTCTTTGTATAACGAAGTAATTGAAATGTTTCTTTTAACATTCTGAAATATCCTTTTGTCAGTAATAGAAATTTTTTCTTTTGTTGTTAAATTCTGGTATGTAAAGTTATTGAGAAGCTTACATTGAACAAAATATATTACAACTTTCCCTACAATTTATTCGTTAGGGTGAACGTTAGGTTAGGTTACTATGAACAAGATTATATAATATGATATGAATCTTAAGAATCTGAAAAGATTATACTTATAAAGACACGTGTATAAGATTATACAACTGCATAATTTAAAGGGGGAAAAGATTGATTTTGCTTCCGGAAAACTGGGCATCCGTTTTTAATATTTCGCACAATTACAGTAATTAATAATTATATGAAAAGGGACACTCATGCAATTAATGACGCCATTGTCATCATTATAGGACATTTGTGTTGCTATATTTAGAAAACAAGGTAAATACGAGTACAATTACATCGTCACTCCTTTTTCGCAAAATAATGCATTTGTTATGTATTCACGTATAATGACAAAAATAATCTTTCAAGTATTGCCTCCATGTCGTAATAAAAAGCACATCTGATTGATCTTCTTGAAATAATTGACAAAGTCGCATCCATTTGGGGATTATTTCAAGTTTGCCGTATTCGCATTTATAGCTTTCTCGTTCCCTTCGATTATCAATTAGTTACATTCCAAATATAAGATTATTATGAGTAAAAATAAATGCAATACTTATCATCCAAGATCGAACTTCTGTTTAATTACTTGAAAAAATACAGAAACGCTATACACTTATTGTTATTCTTGGATGCTTTACAAATTCTCGTCCCATGAGGAAAAATGGAAAATTTCCTTGTAGGTTTTAGGCTCATTGCCAAACTTGAGATAACGCGCATGACGCAAAATTCTCTTGGGGACCATATACAAGAGTGAAGAAATGCTTTAAGACAGTTTCAATTTGGCTTCTTTCCCATTCATACTATTACATAGGATTTAGATAATACAATAAGGGTGAATTCTGTTTATTTCAATTTAAAAATTATTCTACTAATTAAAATATTCTAAAGCTTTTTCTTTAAAATGAGATATGCATCATAAAAAGACAACTAATTAATATATTACTTTATTGTTGAAATTATTGTAGACAAAAGTGAAATGATATAATTTAATTAAACATTTTTACGAGATATGCCAGATTATTATAAAGGTGATATAAAAGTAAATTTAAATTAGTAGTAACAAATTTCTTGTTACTTTGAAATGTGTATCTCTTTTTTTCTGACCAAATATAATGCAAAATTTCACGATTCTATTCTCAAACAATGAAAATTTGAAAGCTCAAATAATGAAGATTTGGAAATGATTTTATAGTCATATAACATGCAAATAAATATATATATTAAAATCGTTTAGCAGTTCTAAGAAAATTAGGAGCGTCAAACAAAACACTTTTTTTATGTTTATCTGCCAAAAAGGCCAATTATTTGTGTATAAGTTTTATATAAAATGTTTAATATCTTGTATTACTTAAATAAATTTTAATTAAATTCATTAACTTTTTCCGTTATTCCAAAACTAATATGTTCTTTAAAAGAATAACAGCGCCTTAAACACTTCGAGAGCATAATCTTCTTTGTAGGCGGAAATTTTCAGATATAGCTTTAACAAGATATGAATTTTCTACCTTATATATAAGAAATTCAATTCCGTTATGTAACAAAGTAATATGCGTAATCTCCCTTCAACGGAGCAAATATAAAATATCCAGTCCTAACAAAAAAAAAAATGACGAGTTGAGAGACCGCATAAACTCCCTTGAGTGATATTTCGTTTCAGAAGCGGGAATATCAATCACGGATTGTGGCCTTCGCAGCCACGGATTTGCTAAATAGGAAACTAATCATTCCTCTCGATGGCACTCATGTCATGACTCTAATTGCAGTTTGCACTATCGGGGTTCCACACAGAAGGAACCTTTGCAATGAGTCACTGTTCTTAAACTGCGTAATGAAGACAGAGAAGGGAAAAAACTTCTAAGAAAACAATTTTCTTGGATCAATTTAAACTCTTTCCTAATAGTGTTAGCTGTGGATTAGAGCAAAATATCGCGTATCTCATCTGGTTCAAATCTATACAATTGAATTTTTGTTTCACGTGATGGAAAAGTAAACGCAAACAAAAGTAAAAGCAAGACAGAAAAGTAAACGAATTATCTTTAAAAAAAATAATAATCAATGTTATTAACTAAATTAATATACAATTTCAGAAGAACGCTTGATCTTAATGTGATTAAATAAACTTAAGTTGGGAGAAAGCTTCTTATTTTGTAAGGTTTTCTAAGAGAAAGAAAAATTATAAATTCAAAAATTCCATTTTTACTTTTATAAAGGACGTAGATAATATATAATATTCTTTTTCATTCTAGTTTTTATGATTTTCTTTCAAAATATGATATTTTAAAATATAATTCAAAAATCTAGAGAAAATCTAGGAAATTCGGTAAAAATATAAATGAATTGACACATAAATATTTATTCATTTGTTTAAATTTAATTTGGGTCGATGAATCTATGTCTAGAATGAAACATAATTATGTTGAATCATTTAATACATTAAAAAATTTACTTCTAAGCTCATAAATCTTTTATTTATTCATTTATTTAAATATTTTAAAAGGAAAATTTTTATTGTAATCCCCCAGTATACATCTATGCAAAAGTTTTTTTAAAGTATTTAATCATAATGGATGACATAAAAACATATAGGTAGAAAAAAAATATTATTTTTTAAATTTCAGTTGAAAAAAGATTCTCACAGATCAGCAGACTATCGTGCCAATAAAATCAGATGATGGCAGAAGAATTTAAAGTTTTCTTAAAACTAAAAAGAAAATTTATTTACATTAATTTTCATCAGTATTCATATATGCAACTTAATCTGCAATAATTCTGGTTCTAATGTATGTATATATATATATATATATATATATATA
>JAPMOR010026619.1:1476383-1502088 GCA_026543865.1 Argiope aurantia | reverse complement strand
AGATCTGTTGCGACATAAATCGTAAATATTTTATTTAAAAGTAGCAAACGATTATTTTAATAATTATAAATTTTATTTTGTAAATAGTTGTGAAATTCAGATTGGCAACAGTGATATTTTTAGAACTTTTAATTTGTTTTTTAAAAACGATGCTAGAATTTTGAATGAAAATAAGTTGATGTAAATTTGATAATATTATCTATAATGTAATAAGATTTAGTTTCATAATAAGTTTGTCTGCATTCTATTTTTGTTGACGCACGAACACAACAGATTTACTAAAATGGTTTAAATAGAAAAATGATTATATTTTATGTAACTTAATTCAATAAATGCTCTAATAAATAACGAATTTTTGATTTTACATAAAGCTTCTGCTGTCGAAATCACGAATAACAAAATGCTCTTGAAACACTAATATTTTAAATAAATAGAGTTAATTTCCATTCAACTAAATCAATCACTTAAACTGACTGATTTATGAAAATTTGAATATCACTATTCAATAAAAAAAAAGGATAATTTTAGATTTTCCATCAATCGTTTCAAAAAAAAATACGCCAATCAGCGCGCAGGTTTCTAAGAATAATTGGCCTAAGATTATGAAAATGTTGAGTTTTTCTAGATTTTTAACATTCGAAACTTCATAAATAAGTCTTAGTTGATCGTGGAAAATACAAACATTCATTCATTTATTTAAAATTTGGTGTGTCCAGAATATTTCTCAGAATATGATACCTTACTGCATTAAATTTAGATTTCATAATTTTTGAAATATATTTATAGGCTGGAACAAAATATTATTATTGATTTCATTTCAATCCTTTTGAAAGCAAAACTAAAAACTGAATTTTATGCTAAATATGAGAAATTTTTGTTGAATTATTCTTTGAGATATTGCATAAATTATCAAAAATATTTTGTAGTTCATATAAGACTTAAATACCGAGATATTCTGTTTGCAATACTCATATTCAATAATAATAGTAATAAATAAATAGCAATAAAGATGATAAATAAAATTTAACGCTTGGTTTTATTAAAAAATATCTTTATATTAATTGCAATTTCATCATTTTCACTTTAAATTAAAGTTGACGTTTTACCGGAAATGACAACAAATTAGCAAAATATATAGAGTAAATTGAACGAAACGATCTAAAAAACAGTATAAGTTTGGTATGACTATCAAAATTTGAAGATTAAAATTGTTTTGTTTGAGAATCTATTAAGAGACCAGTTACTTAAAATATTTAATTGAAAATTTTAGCGAGCGGTAATATTGGCGAACCGGCTGGTCGCCAAAGGCGGCTAGTACTTATAATAAAGCTCAATGTGTGTGTGTGTGTGTGTGTGTGTGTGTGTGTGTGTGTGTGTGTGTGTGTGTGTTGGCGCTCTACAGGCCAGACCATTCAACCTACAGCTACCAAATTTGGCACGTGTATACCTTGGAGGCCGGGAATGTGCACCTGGGGGTTATTTTTTCGAATTTTTAAGTAGAATTTTATTTATTTAAAAATTAAGCGAAATTTTGACGTGTTTCTGATATAACTTCCGAAAATATTACCGCACAAAAAAGATTTTTACATGAAGTTAAAGATCAAAAATTTATCTTTTAAATGATACTAATGTTTTAATCTTAAAATTAAATTTCTATTTTTAATGAATTTTTAAATAAATATTTTAACTATGTTTTTGAATAATTTATTTCGTAAAAAATAAAAATTAAGATTAAGCACGTTTCACATTCATGGGAAAAAATTTGCTTTTTTCGAAATTTTGCCATCACATTGATTAAAGCTCCAATTAAAAATAAATTAAATCTTTTTGGAAATGAAATCTGCAAAAATATAATTTTCGTCACGTGTCTGTAGGAAATGAAACAAATATGAAATATTATTTTTTCTAAACAATAAATTCAAGAAAAATTATTTTATGATCTTTTACACTCTCTATACAGGGTGTTTATTTAGTCCCGGACCCATTTTGATGTTTGATGACTCATAAAATAATGAAGATATAAACAAACTTATGGCATTTATTGATGGAATAACTCATATATTTTCCTTTTCAGGTTTGAATATTTTTACTTTTGTAAATATCGTCTGCGCGTGTGGTTAATTTCAGATAATTTCATTTTCCAGTCTAAATATCTGTACTTTTCTAAATATCGTCTGCTTATTAATTGCATTTTTCTCTCTTTTGTTTTTGGCAACTATTGAAATGTTATGTTTACTTTTGATGTATTTGTTCAATGTAGCACTTTTGTATGTGATGTTTTATTCCAGCGGATATTAAGGAGAATGCATACACCACAAGAGAAAGCACAGATTTTATGGTGGTCATAGAGTTAATTTCCAATCAACTAAATTACTGACTTTTAAGAGTTAATTTCGAATCACATAAACTGACTGATTTATGAAAATTTGAATATCACTATTCAATAAAAAAAGGATAATTTTAGATTTTCCATCGATCGCTTCAAAGAAAATACGCCAATCAGCGCCCATGTTTCTCAAGATTAATTGGCCAAAGATTATGAAAATGTTGAGTTTTTCTAAATTTTTAATATTCATAAATCAATCTTAGTTGATCGTGGAAAATAGAAACATTCATTCATTTATTTAAAATTTGGTGTGTCCAGAATATTTCTCAGAATATGATACCTTACTGCATTAAATTTAGACTTCATAATTTTTGAAATATATTTATAGACCGAAACAAAATAGTATTATTGATTTCATTTCAATCCTTTTGAAAGCAAAACTAAAAACTGAATTTTATACTAAATCTCAGAAATTTTTGTTGAATTATTGTTTGAGATATTACATAAACTATGAAAAATATTTTTTAGTTAACATAAGACTTAAATACCGAGCGATTCTGTATGCAATACTCATTTTCAATAATAATAATAATTAATAAATAACAATAAAGATGATAAATAAAATAAAGCGCTTGGTTTTATTAAAAAATATCTTAATATTAATTGCAATTTCGTCATTTACATTTTAAATTAAAGTTGAAGTTTTACCGGAAATGTCAACAAATTAGCAAAATATATATACTAAATTGAATGAAACGATCTAAACAGTGTAAGTTTGGTATGACTATCAAAATTTGAAGATTAAAAATGTTTTGTTTGAGAATCCTTTAAGAGACCAGTTACTTAAAATATTTAATTGAAAATTGTAGCGAGCGGTAATACTGGCGAACCGGCTGGTCGCCAAAGGCGGCTAGTAGTTAATAAAATATAAAAGTTATGAAAGTAAAATAAGTTATGAAATCTTTATTTAAAAAATTTTTTAACATCATTATGTTGCTAGTCATCAGGTTTAATGCCTTTACAAGGGCACATACGATACTTGCTAATCTTATTATCAAACTCTAAACTGTAGCAGAAGACCTTTAGAAGATATTATGCTTCTAATATTCAAATAATTCAGGAAATGAACTCTTTGAGATAGAGTACATTTAAGAAGTATACTTATTAACAAAATTCCGGGAAAGTTATGATTAACTTCTTTTAATGATTAACTTGTATGATACCGATCATGGTCTCTAGAATCCAAAACATGCATTCAAAAGTTTATAAAGCGTAAAAAAGGTAGGAGAAATTTCGTACTACCGGAACAAAAATAGGTTAGTAATTATAATGAACGCATGGGAAATTATGCAAAATTTCATAAAAGTTCGAATGATAAAGAACGCAAATGAGACTCATATAAAATAATCTTCTGTTAAGAAAATTAAGATCTCTAGCCCATGGACGACATTTTGGCACTTTTGGGTGTCGGAATGTGTCTACCACAGTTTACATTTGAAATATGGTTTCATTTCGTTAATTAATTTTTATTTCGGATACCTTTAAAAAGGGAAAGTTGTTTTATCTCCAATTAAAGCTTCTTTGAATAATGCTGAATAAGCTTTGCACATGTTATCTTGTGAGAACGAAAACTAGTAATTTTGATTAGATTTGAAACATGGAAAGATATGAAATGAGGCGGGATGAAAATCAACTATCAACTCAAACAAAAAAGAAATAGAGCATGTAAATTGATGTTTGCATTCCCCTGCAACTTCTTAACAAGTGAAAATATAATGATTATTCGTATAATTTTGGCATTATAATAAACAATTTAAGTAGTAACCCCAGCCGACACCCTTAAAAATTAAGAGACGACAGCCTTACTAGTAGTCTCGCTTTACATGTGCGTTTAAGTTTTGCTGTTTAAGTTTTTCTTGACTTTGTGTAATTTCGTGGTAGAGTCCCGGCTTCGAGACCAAAACACTGAAGGTTTGATACCCGATTCTACGCTAGATCTGTCATCTACTCAATTAGAATTATTGCATATAACATTGACAAAGAGGTATCTACCTTCCGTTTAGCCAACTTTTTTAATTATCAACAGCATTGCAATCACATAGAATTGAGATTATGACAACTAAAAATATGTAAAGTTTAATTTCCAAACATCCATTAAAAAGAGCAATGTGCATGATAAGATTTTACTTCTTTCATTAACTCAGCAGCTCAGAAGTTCTTTTTCGAAGAATATGAACAAATAAAAGCAATAATTTAGACTGTCACTTCATTGAGATACAGATAAATGCTACTCAGTTTTGTTTTTCCACAACAGCGACAATGTAGATGTCTCAACAAGACTGTATTTATGCAGGATGGAACATTCCTCACATGGGATTAAAAGTGAAGCAAGTCCCGCGACAACATTTCACGGAAGTCTGAGCAATTAGTCAAGCATTTCCTAGAAAATAGCCACCCCATTTGCTTGCTCTCGCTTGAAATAACATGGTTTTTTTTTTTGTTGTTGTTGTTGTTGTTGTAAGAATAATTATGAAACTTCATTTGTTATTAGTTTGTAAATAATTATGCGACTATAAAAAAATCGAATATCCTTTTTTTTAGCAATGAATCTACAAAATATTTTATTCTTCAACTGAAAATAAATTCATAGAAACCAATGTTTGAAAGCTTTGCGAGAATAAAACTGAATTGTTTTCTAATTGGTCCAAATAAAAATTATTTTCATCTGTACGTTTTGATTTCTTTATTATCCCCCCATAAGAATTGTAAAATTTATCACCAGGCAGAAATTTCTGGAATTTTCCCACATTCTAAACTCAAAATCTTAATATTTATTTACCGCATTTTTTATGCTTAATTTTATTGCTTTCTCGAACGCAAAATATGCAGAAAATGTATTGTGAACAAAAAATGCTCGATCTTCAATTTTTAATAAAGCTATGAGTTTCAGATATCACCAAGTATGAAAAACATCTTTTGGATATTATATTTATTATGTTTATTTATCAGTTTGCTTCTAGATATGATAGCTCAAAACGAGATAGAGGAATGAATTTTAGTATTTGATATCAATGTCAAAATTGAAATTATTTTTACCATATATCAATTCACAAATTAGCATTAAAAAACTTTTTGAGATTATGTTTTAGGTTAATTTTTGTCCTAAAGACTTTCTATATGATAGCTTACATACTAAATAATGTTTCCACATTTATTTCTAAGATACAGGTCGCACTTCAAATCATTAATACCTTGAAACATTTTCTTTTCTAAAAAGGCTATTCTTTAAAAAAAAAAAAACATTTCTTTTATCTGATTTCATTAAAAAAATTCTTTATGATAACTCCTTTTTGGTATTTTAAAATTACTGGATTTCCAATATTTAACGACAATTAAAGTACATGCTTAAGAAAATGCTTAATTGACACACTTTTTTTTAAATTGTAAGAACTATCTGTAAAAAATTAATTTTCTTTCCGTTTCTGTACATATTGAATTTGTTATTTTGGTTCATTCAAGAGATAAAATATTTTTAATTAATTTACTAGAGTTCCAATTAAAAAATTAATTAAGATTTAAATAAAAATAAATTTAGTAGTTCATTTTTTTTTTAATTTCGAGTAAATGCTTCTGAAAAAAATATGAAGTGTCTAGATAAAGTGAAAGTCTGATATGATAAATATAGCTTTTAACGAGAATGCAGCTACTACAAGTAAACTAGATAATATTTAGCAAAAAGTATATTTCTGTCAAGAGTAAAAATTAAATTATGATTTGCTGTTACGTTGATAAACATGTAAGGGCAAACATATTTTCTTTCTGTCTACAGTAATTGTGGAAAGAAAAGGTTACTCTCTCAGCTATCTTCACCGTATTTCTTAAACAAAAAAAAGAAAGAGAATGAAAGTAAAGAAACTCGCTGAAATTTGCCAGAAATAGTGTCTGAAAAAGGTAAGAATATAACAAGAAAATTTGGGGCTTAAATTTTCCTTTCTAGATTATTAAAGTATAATGAAAGTGGTGGCACTGTGTGTTGAACTTGACAAACGAATTACAAAAGAGGAAGTTGAAATAAATGAAAGCTTCAGGAACATTCCTTAACAAAAAAAAATCCACTAGAAGTATTAGATATTATTGGGTGCTGTTGACTTTCTTCAAAAAATCCTGTCTGAATAATAGTTGCATTCTATTAAATACAGAATTATGTTATCCATTTAATAATGAATAAGCAAAAGCGATTTATTTTGGATATGTATTTTAAAAGAAATTGTTTCAAATAACAAGAAACAAACATACATTATTTATTTTTATTATTCAATAACTGCTTTTGGAAAGCAGCTGGTTTTCCGGACATAATTGCTGATTTCAATTTAAATTAAATCTCTTATGCAATATGTTCAAGATTCGCTCAACAGTTTTTCCTGCAGAAGTCGAGTCCGGTAACATCTTAATACATTTAGGAATTAAATTTTGTGGGTAAACTATTTTAAATCGCGCGTTGTCTTTTGCGGTAATATAAGTTTACTTTCTGGTTCTAAATATAAACCAATCAGAAAATTAACAGAATCTTTTTACTTTTTCGAAACGTAGTATAAAGAAAAGAAAATTTCAATGTTTAAAACACAAATTTGATTTTCGGATACTATTAACTGCATGCCAGGGATTAATCGCCAAAGGATCACACTATAGTAAAGATGCTAAATTCACGTCAAGGGTTAATATTTCGTAACTATTGTACGCCAATGCTATACAAGGAGATCTCAACCACTCGTTTTTCTTAACTTTCTTCAATGAAAGAAAATCGAGCATTTCAATATCTGGTGAAACATTAAAAACAGTTTGAATTGCAGTGCAATGTCTAAATCTGTTGTTTACAATCAGGCCAAAAGATATTTTTAAAACAAATGTCAAAATCTTGGAGCAAATTCCACTAAAATAAAATTGGTACACTAAAAAGACAATTTTTTGAATTTTTAAAGAGTGTAGAAATTAAATTTGTGCTGTAATATTTCCGAAAGTTGTGCTGACAAACAAAATTTCGCTTAATTTCAACTTAATTAGAGCTTAAAATAATAAAAAAATTGCTTCAAGATTCACAATCGTATTCTCTAAAGTATAATTGTGCTAAAGTTCCATATCTGTATATCTGTGTAAAATTAGTAGCTCTGTGTCTAATGTTCTGACCTGTAAAATGCCGTCACACACTTACGCAATTACATAAGCACTTCCTTACTTTTGTCCTTGCAATAATTCACTTATAACAAGAAATCTGTTACAAGAATAATTTTCAACTCAATTATACATTGTTGTTATGAACGACTTTTAATGTACGCCTGCGAATATATTTAGTTTTTCGATCAATAACAAATTTAAATAAGTTGTATATTGTCTAGTATTAATTTTATTGCAATTTTTATTAATTCTTTATAAATTATGAGACACATTCAAAGTTAACAAAAACAGTTTGAAATTTACGAAAATGCACTCGGATATAAATATTAGAAAATATAATACTCACCCTTTTTCAGTTTTTTTTTCCCCCGTTGATCATTCTTCATCTTAAAATGTTCAAAATTCTTTCTGGTACACAAAATATTATTTCTCAGTAAAAAAAATGTAAGCAACATAAAAATTCTTCATATTCAAAATTTCTATTTGGTGCTTTCGTGTAGGTTTCTCTTAAATTACTTATATGATTTATTCTTTGTGGAATAATATAAATATTATTCTTCGAAAGGAAAAGCAAGATGAAAATTAGGCTTCTTATCTTGAGTCATTAATTAAAATAAAATAATTCTATTAATTGCAGACGAAGTTGAAGTTGAAAAATATTTTTACTGGCTCACGCAACATAAAAATTCAGGCTTTACCATTGATCCATTGAAGTTAACTGCAGACGATTTTGATTCTAACACGATTCATGTATTGCCAGATGCATTTTTATTGGATTCTAATTATTTTTTGAGTTAGACCAAAATTAATTTTACATTTAGTTAGAAATATTTTTGTAACATTTTTAACTGTTTTTTTTAATAAATTCTGTTTATAATTAGATGATCAAATTTTGAAACATTTGCAATGAATTTCATCAAACTGAAATTAATTATTTTTTTCTTAAGAATTATTCATTTACCTTACTTTTTCCAACAAAACGTTAATATTATCCAATTTATTGATGATAATAGCTTTCATATCATCCAAAAGTTCAAAAAATTATTTTTCAATGATAACAATTTTTTAACAAATAAATTAAATTTCTATTTTTAATTAATTTTTAAAAATATTTTAAGTCTATTTTTCAATAATTTATTTTATACAAAATAAGAATAAAATTTAATCTCAAAGAACACCTTATGCCCATAAACGTTGAAAAATTATCTTTCTTCAGCATTCTGCCATCACTTTGACAAAAGCTCAGATTAAAAGTTTAAGTTAACTCGCACTGTCAGTTAATTCTAGGAAAGCGTAATTTTCAGCGCATGTGAAATGTGATGTTTTCTAAAAAAATAAATTCCAGAAAAAGTTTTCTGTTACCTTTTAAATAATAAATATTATTAATTCAATAATTCGTTTTTTATTTTAGACAAACATGGTTTAATATGTAAATATCCATTCCAATCAGGGCCCAAACAGTTTATTTCTAAATATCTAGTAATAAGCACATACTTCGAATAAAAAAATTGTCTAAATGAATTAAATATCTATATTTTATGTAATTTGATACAATGAATATTTTGATGAATTACGAATTTTAAATTTTTATACAAGTCCTCTATACCGAGAGTTATATTTACTGAAATATTCTTGAGACATTAATGTTTAAAATTTTTTTTTAAGTTCTACTCTTTTGCGATTGAAACCGACTGAGTTGAAAAAACTTGAGTATAATTATTCTATAAAAAATACATAATTTTAGATCTGTCCATTGACCATCTTAAAGAAAATATCCCAATCAACGCCTGGAGTTTCCCAAAGATTGATTGTCTTAAAATAATGAAATTATTGATTGTCCTAAAATAATGATATTCAAAGTTTTATAATTCGATCAAATTTTATTGCAGAAAATGGAAATGTTAGATTGCCAAAATTATTTTACTGAATAGGATTCATTGGATCGAAAGAATGTATAAAATTCAAAATTAAAATTAAAATAATTGATTGAAATAAAATAAAATACTATTTACATCATTTAAATCCTTTAGAAATTAAACCTGAAAATTGAATTTTATGAAAAATCAAAAGAATTATTGTTGAATAATTCTTTGAAGGAATGTATAAATATAAAGAAATATTTTGTAGTACACATAAGATTTTATTGCTGAGGGTTCCGATTTTCTGTTCCTATATTTTGGAAAATTATGTTTGGTTTCAGCAAACAAATTTTTGTTTCTACTGAAATTTAATCATTGCCTCTTCAAATTCAAATTTTACGGGAGATGAAGAAAATTAGGGAGATGCATAGTATATACACTTAATAAAATAACGTAAGGCTTTTGTAATAGTATAAATTATATAACTCAAAATTTGAAGCTATTAAGAGATCAAGTTACAAAAAAGTATTTAATTCAAAATTTTAACAAGCATTAATCTTGGCAAACGACCTGGTCGTCAAAGGCGGCTAGTTATCAATTAAAAATGATCAATGTGAGGAAAATTTTATTTCCGATGCATTAATGAACATACAGTTGCACTTTAAAGGTTACAGAATTTTAATTAATTACTTACTTGATGCATTTCTTTGTTTCATTTTGTTAAAAAAATTGGTAACTACAGGCAATTATGATTAATCCTGCAGTGCTTCTAAAACTAGGATTTGCCCATAAACAAGCATTTCAAAGCCAACGTAGGCATCGAGAATTTCAAATGGAAAAGCCCCCTGAAATTAATCCCCCCCCCTCCCCTCTTTTTTTGAATCGTTAATGCTAGGCAAATGTAGCTTCGCTGCTGGAAACTATTTGCTGTGTAAAGGAAGATCGCAAATTTGGCCTTCAGCGTTTCCTTGTCAGCAATGTTTTGAAAAAGACAATTGATGTAGCTAATTATTTCTCTGTAACCAATAGCTCGTATAAACAGCGTTTAATTTGTCCTCGTGCTTTAATGAAAATGTCTGTCAAGTGAGTTTGGCAATCCTTCAGCAAATATGCAAACAACTTGTTTAGTTTGAGGATTAAAAGTGAGTAATAACGCGATGGTTTTATTTGCCTCGTACATATTCAGGATGGAATTTTCTGCCTATTATTGAGTTTATTATTATAGATAAACGAATTTCATAACATATTTCTAATAAAAGATTTAGATATTTTCAATATCTCTTCCATTCCATAGGATCGAAAACCTGAATAATATGACGTATCGAACTTATCAAACTCCACTGCAGTGAAGTATTCCTATAATTCCACTTCTCTTTTCTTTATATTACTTCAAAGAATTTTGCTTCTTAGAATTATTGATTTCTTTATTAAACTCTGTAAAACAATAAAAAAGAAAGTGCGAACAGAATTTTCTTTAATAGAGAGAGATTTCTCAATTGAGAAAGAATGAAGAAAGTTTATTTGAGCAAGGTATACTAAAGAAAAGAAAACAAGCCATAAATTAACTGAATAATAAATTTTATTTTGCCCCAGTCCAGGTAATTAAAAGTTTGTCCTGGTTCAATTATTCATTCCTCATCGAACGTCTATATCAATATGGAAGTTTGAAATATATTGAAAAAATTTATTCTACAATGCAAACAACTTTTGAAGAATCGGATTAGCTCTTACATATTTGATGTTTATCTGAAATTTGAGAGAGGAATCATTTTTATTATTAATTGGAGAAAATCGGTCACATTTTCTTTTCGGTAAAATTTACATAAATACTTGTTTCTTCCTATTATTATTTACTTTCAAGAAAAGTAAAGATTTCTGATGAGTAATGAACTTCAGAAAATTTACATTTCAAAGAACCTTCTGTCACTGAATTTCATATCTTAAAATATTGTTTACAAAACGAGTTGCAATTACAGAAAGCTGAATCAAGTTCTGGTGATTAACACTTCGCAAGATAAGTTTTGTACTATTCTCAAATTAATGTGATTGGAGCTGTTTTGGAAAACAGCCGAAAATAAGTAGAATAAACGAGTATTGCAGCGAAAATTACTAAGCTAATTCTTAGAATGGGTAAGCGAGACTTATCTGACTGACTTTTCTGCACTGACGATAAAAAATGATTATTATGTTCCCTCATTCAGATCTGCAGAAAAACTTGTATTTCTGTATTATTGGATGTATAGTAGAATAAGCCTAATTCGAATGTTTTTAATTGAATTCATCTATAATTCGAGCTTTTTTCTATGGTTTCTGAACTATCTTATTGACATAATATTAGTCAATAGGATAATGTTCAAATAACATAATGTATCATCTATAAGTTGAAGTAATTTCGGTTAGTCGAAATCAAAATTAAAATTTGTTTCTATTTTTCAATTGTTTTTGTTAATTAAATATGTTGTTCTCGGTGATCTAAACGAATAATTTTTTAAACCTTTAACTCATTTAGGGACTTACATGTATGATTGCTATACAATCTACCCAATTAAAAAGCAATAAAAAGGCTTCCACTCCCTGTTTTTTAAAAAGTATTCAGAATTTTTTTTTACAAAAGGAGTGGAAGCCTTTTTAATAGATCTGAATATATATTAAAATGTTTTATAAATTTTAAAACTGAAATATATTACACTGTTCTGAATATATATTAAACTGTTTATTTTTAATTTTTATTATACTATTGTTGCGTGCAGGTATTGCAGAATTATATTAATATTACCATTGCGTTCAAATGCTATATACTCTTTCATTATAAAGTGTTAATGGAGAGGTTATATCCCATATTGAAAATAAATAATTATAATTTTTGACTCGACAAAACCTTTAAAAAAATCCATTTCTTCTCTTTCAAATAAGGTGCAAAGCTACGAAGTCACTTGAAAAAAAGTAATAAATCGTAGTTTAAATATTTAAAGAAAAATTAAATGATTATGTATGTTCAGACACGAAAAACGAAAATAAAAATAAATTATCATATATTTCGACTAAATAAGACTTTAACAAATTCCTTTATTCTTTTTCAAATAAGTATTATATTCGTAAAGCTTCCATATCACGAAGCAAATCATATGAAAAAAAATTGTGGATAAATATTGAAGAAATTAAAGAAAAAAATTAATGAACTGCATGAGTTTAGACGAAAGAAACAAAATTAAAAATAACTAATCATGTTTTGATTAAATAAATTTCTTTCCAAGACATGAAGCTAGTTAGGGAAAAAAATACTAATTTGCAACTAAATATTTTTAAAAACACGATACATAACATAGTAACATAAAAAATTAAAAAATTACATGGATTTGAATGCGAACAGCAAAATAAACGAAATAACGAATCAAAAGACGAATACTCTAAATTTGACTTAATAAGAAAATGGCAAAAACACCGAACTTTAATTGAGTTTAGTTTAATAAGTTTTTCCATTTTGAAGCAACTCAATGCCTATTTTTCAGAATGTCTTCGAATTTCTTCAAAATCTTACGTTCCTCAACTGTGGTCAGACAACAACGACAATATTCGTGAAACCAAAAAATAATGCATAAGTTGACATTAGCTCTTAGACAAACCAAATTCGATATAAATTGCCTACTAGTTCATTTTGATTCGAATTCGTTTTTTCAAGTAAAATTTGGTTTAAAAACAAACTTTGGAAACTCGAGACTTATTTTAAGTTAATCTCAATTGAAAATTTGTACTTATTTAGATATGTAATAATTTTTAATTAACTACATTCTAAAAATACTTTTCTAATCATTCGAAGTTCCCCTTCACATCAATTTTAATTTCTTGGATGGAAGGGCTTTAATTTTTCTCCTGAACAAAATGTCTGTGTCTACAAACTCTTTTCACAAACTATATTAGCTCCGAATATTTTTTCACACCCCTTCTTTCCTGCTTTCTGCCTTCTTATTTGACTAGCTGCACCATGTTCGTCATGGTTTGAACGAGGAATTTTTGATAAAAGATTAAAATCGAAATATTTCTTTAAATCATGAAGGATAAAAATTATTAAAGAGCTCCATGCCTGTTTTTTTTACAAAGAATTTAACTGTTATTAAAATATGTCTTGCAAAGGAATTCAGAATAATAAATAAATCTAAAAATATCTGATATTTTAAGACAGATTGCTTTGTTTTTGTTTGTTAAGACATAAGTTCACTAGACATTTGTTAAGACATAAATTCACTAGACACTTTGTTAAGACATAAATTCCTTTGTTAAATGTTTTTTGTTCAGATTTCAATAAGGTATTTTTGACTGTCAAAAACATATTTTACAAAGCATTTTTATTATTTTGATGCAAATTAACACAGAACTGGATTGTGCCAATTGAAGGCGTTCGCATCAATGTAATAAAAATAGCATCATGATCTCCAATAAAATATCAATCATCATATTTCTATATAAAGTTTCAGATTCATATTATGTGAAAAATGTAGATAATGAAAAATATTTGCTCAAATTTCATCGTTGATAGCGATTTTATACATCATCCACTGTTTCCTCAGTAACGTTTATCATAAATAAATTGCATCATTTTTATAATAGCTTTGATTCTTTTCTTTTTTTTTTCAGAACATTTTCCCCCTTCGAGTAAAGGGATGGGAAAATTTTCGCATCGCTCGCACTGTGTCCATCGCGCAGTGCTAAATCAAAATGCAAAACCAGATGCTGCTTCACTGTACTAAGAAATTGGCATCCGCTCAAAGACTGCTTTCGTCAGCGAATTTGTTCCACAGATATCGACCCGAACTCCGACCTGGACTCGCTTATCAAATAGACTCAGTTGGGTTTTGAGAAGAAATATGAAATACTCTAAGGTAAAAACGTCCAAACAATTTTATTTCTTTTCTTTTTATTTCATATTTTATATTCATGGTATGTATTATATTCGTATGAATGTATTGTATTCAAACAGGAAATTTCTGCAAGTTCATTCGTTTTCTAAATTACCTCTGCGAAATTCTAAATCTGAATCAAATTCTGAGCATTTTTTTCATTAGGGTAGTATATAATTTCGTTTCTAAAAATCAGTGGTTTTCAGCCATTTTTTTTTCGCACTCTTCTTGGAAAGAGCACATACAACAGTACATTTAGGTATTTTCCGACAACTATGCAGTGCACTTTATGAAGCCCCTCTTTTAATAAAACGATGGATTTAGTTTCATACTTCAACGCATTTTTAACTATATAAATGTTTTATTTTAGGTATATACTTTTTATTTTATTAACTTTGCGAAAATGTATTTGTTTTATTTATGTATTATGATTCCATACACATTTCCTACACATGTTCCTTGCATTCACATTTATTCACAATATTATTGAATCAGATTTCGATGTTTATGAATATTCTAATAACACAGTGAACATAATAAGACATATAAGAACTTAACTAATTATATTTAATAAAGTATTAATATTATCCTAATATTTTATAATTCAAAGAATTTACATTTTTACAAATTTATTCATTTGCAGCTAAGAAAATAAAGCTCTTTAAGTGGACTGTTGCAATCCCTTCTCAGCTTAGCTGTCCTTAGGCAAATGCCTAATGAGAAATCCATCCCTGAGCAGATATAACGTAAATGTTTTCTAATTCATGGCTTATCTAGTCTTTGAACAAACGATATCAGTTTAATAAGCTTCAATAAATTCGAAAGAGGCTTTTTTCGCTTAATTGGTACTTGAATTTAAATTTATATGTTCTTACCGCCACAATGTAGAAAGTAGAAAAAATTCAAAACTTTGGAGAAACGAAAAGCTATCTTCATACCTTTACTAACCAATTTTGGTGATATTTAATCTATAAAGCAAAATGATCATCACAGAATAAAACAGATTGCTCTCTCTCTCTTCAACTACCTCGGATATTTGGACAATAAGTCATGCCTCTAACCTCCACGCAGCTGCTCTGGCCACATGGTAAAACGGAGATGAAGTAAGGAGAGAGAAGAACATTTGAGCGGAAGTGTGTGGCTGATACCGGTAAGAGTGTATGTTGGTAAGAACTCCGGTGGGAACTCCGAGAAAGGATTTTAAATTTCAAACGAAATTGAAATTTAGTAGTTGTATATATTGTCACGTAGAACTATGGTATAGAACTCAATAACACACACAAGAGGTAGGGCTAAACCAATTTATTAACTGAACTCAGAACTGAGAATACAGTAACTGACAAATCTTCTGCTTTTATATAAGCAGAGAAAGTTCCAGAATACTCTTCTGGAGACAGTAGGAAAAGTCCAGAACACTTGTCTGGTAAACTAAAGAAATGTCCAGTATCTTCTGGAACATGAAATAAAGGAAAACATAAAATCAAGGAATTAAGTATTTACATATACCATTAATCTCAGTGTCTCTATCGGGATTCGAACCCATGTCTCTTGATCACAAGACCAGTGCCATGACCATTCGGCCATGGAGATTCGACAGTTTTTCTTCAATGCGGCAATATGTAAATAGTCTGCGACCATTTAATTCTTAAAATATAATAAACTTGTGTTGCCAAGAAAAGTGCCATCATTGGTGTCAAGGCACGCGACAAGCACCTTCTTTCTTGTTCTCTTTCTGCATCCACTGAATATCTGAAGGGGCCAGAAAAAGTGTAGAGAGAGAGGCAGCTAACTCATGAATGAATCTATTATTGACATCGCTCCTGCACTTCTACATGTAGTGACGCAGTATGGCACGTTTTGGGCTTCGAAATATAATGGAGGAAACTGAGTATGCATTTGAAAATATTCCTTTACACATACTGGATCCAAAATTTGATACAAATCGACAAGTTTATCTCAGAAGCCACATACCAGATTTTATTTATTCTAAATCATTGTGTTTCTCGAGTTATACAAGCATATATTGAGCCTAATTAATGCCTCCTTCTTTGAATGATTTGCTCCAAAATTTTTAGTTCTGTTCAACAATTTTGATGAAGAATCTATTTACTAAATTCAACCATATTTGCATCTGCTTATCAAATAAACCTTTGCATTTTTTTAATTATTGGGTTCAAATGCAAACTGGTAAACAGGAATCCTTCCAGAGGATTTCGACGAAATTTTGACAGAAATTTATAAATCTGGCGTTAAGATTACATACCAAATTTCATTGCTCTAGTTTAATGCATTTTTGAATGTTCGTGTTCACTGATAGGCATGGTTTTAACCAACGTCGTGGGTTCTCCGACACTTTCTGGCATACTCCCAAATAAGTGATTATTCCCTTTCTTCTCGCATAGAAAGGGGGAGTTTGGTCGTGAATGCCATATGTAAGAATTTTAATTCCAATCCCGCACATGAACGTTTAGTAGCATTGTGAAAAATGCCGAGTATGCATTTCAGCCCCCTTTTACTTTCTCATATATGTATTATAGTAATCGTTAAAAAATTCTAACTCGAGATTTCGAAGAATCTTCACATTTTAGACCTCCCTGAGTTCGAAAAACATTTTTCAAAATTTCCGTCTGACTGTGACAAAGATAACTCAAAAAAGCTTATGAGTTAGAAGAATGAAATTTAGGATGCGGTCGTTACACCATATTTGTAGATTTCTATAAAATTTTAAGCAAAATTCGTCCAGAGGAAGTCTGTGGCTGTTCGAGTATAAGTTAACACAATAATTAAAAAACGAAGAGAGTTATATGGATAAGATTCGGTACACAGATTTAACATCTATAATCTAGATACCTGCCAAAGTTTGAGATATAAAATTTAGATTTCTTTTGAAATTTGACAAAAAATCTACAAATTAGGTTTAAGACTACATATTAAATTTCATTCGTCTAGTTAAGAGCATTTGTGAGTTTTCATACTAAATTTCATTCGCTTAGCTCAAAGCATTTTTGAGATATCGACTTCACAGATAGACATACAAATGTAATTCCAACAGGCGAAATAATCTCAACAAAACTTAATCTCATATTCTTTAATAAAAGTTTTATCCCCTTTCCCACACCCACATAAAATAGTCTCTCTTAAGCAAGGCGTGAATTCATGTGTACTCAGATATTTATTTTCAAAGTCCAGCAGATGAGAGTTGCCTCCTTCATCGTTTTCTTTATGTCTACTTAATACTAGCCTCCTTTAGCCATCAGTTGATTTGCCAAGAGATTAATTTTAGCTAAAATTTTCAATTAAGTATTTTATGTAACTACATGTGTTAATAGTTTCTTCAGTAAAATACTTTTTACCTTCAAATTTTGATAATCTTGTAACAAATACTCTAATTTTCTGACAGCTCCCATAAAATTTGAACTTTAAATTGAAGCGAAAATGACTAATCTTCATTTAATGCAAAAAGTGTTTTGCTTAAACCAAGCATGTTTTTTTTTAAAAAATAAGAGTGTAGAAAGCAGATTATTTCAGCACTGAAGTCTTATGTGCTCAGTAGAATATTTTTTTATGATTTATGCAATATCTCAGAGAATTATTCAATTTAAAATGTCTCTGATTCATCATAAAATGCAGTTTTTAGTTTTACTTTCAAAACGGTTTAAATCAATATAAATTCTAAAAAATTATGAAGTTTGAAATTATTACAATCCTTTCGTCCTAAGGAATCATGCAGTAAAAAATTCTTAACACTCCAATTTTCAAATTAATTAATAAATAAATAAAATTTAAAACGCTTCTTTCTTTTACCACCAAATCTGGCCGAGTTATGAAGTTTTGAATATCACGATTTTAGAACAATAAAAATTTTCAAAATGTTAAGCTAATTAGTCATGGGGAAACTCTGGGTGCTGATTGACATATCTTCTTTCGATAATCAATCGGGTGGTCTAAAGTTTTTATAAGACAATTAATATTCAAATTTTTATAACTGACTTAGCTTTATTTAAAATAAAAAGAACCTCTCTTTTGATTTAAAAAGTTAGTGTCTTTAGAATATTCAACTGAATATGACTCATAGGAATGAGGGTTTGAATAAAAATATAATATTCATTATTCATCGGAACATGTATTGACACAAATTGTTTAAAATAATAAATAGGATTCTTTATTCCATTAGACAATTTTTCCTATTAGATGTGTATACTAATATTAACTTTTACAAATTATTTGTTGGAGAAAAAAATTATATATATACTTAGACACACAAAGATGTTTATAAAGATATAAACCATATTTCCCTTAAATACAACAGAATTATTTAGTTTATAATAAAGATATTTCGAAAGTTCACAGAAACCTTTTACTAAAAAATATCGCTTTCATTTATCTTCATAAGCACTTATCTTCCTAGAAAACATTCTGTATTAATCAATATTATTTCATTTCTCACAGACACGTGCGGAAAACTACATTTCTCTAGGTTTAATTTGCAGTAAGTTAACTTAATCTCCTGATTTGAGCTTTTGTCAAGGTAATGCAACGCGCTGATAATATATTCGGGTGTTATCGCGGAAAAATCGTTAAAGCTAGACCGTTTGACCTAGATCTATCAAACTTCGCATATGTAGAGATATCTATAAGAGGTATACGTAAGTGTTAAGGATATCTATCCTCTCATGGGAATCACGATTTCAGCAATTTTGTTAAGCGCGCGTTAGAAACAATTAAATAAAAAAGTAAGAATAGAATTAAGAAATAAAAGAAAATTCTAGAATGAAGTTAACATGGATTAATTCAAAATAAAAATTAGGAAATTAATTAGAACTTATATTAGATTTTTAAATATCATTACATACACACACATATACCAAATTAGTAAAAATACCAAGTCAATATTAGCGAAAAGAATTGAATTTGGTATTTTTACTGATTTGGTAAGCTCATCTGTGTTTTAGTAGCAGCAGCATTAGCGCTCTCTAAATACAATTGTATCTTTCTTAGTTTTATTCAGAAATAATCTTTAAATTTTTTAGTTTGTTTTCAGAAATAAATTTTAATTTTAATTGAACTTTCATAATGCATATATTTTTTATTTTCTTGTGTGTGGGGGGGGGCAGGATGTTCATTCTAATTTGATCACAACAAATAATTTCTAAAATTTAATATTAGACATATACATCAAGTAGGAAAAATTGTCTAATGATGTGAAAAATATTATTTTACGCAGTTTTTTAATAAATGTTTTGGTGAATTACGAATGTTATATTTTTATTCAGACCCTCGATCTTATGAGTCATATTTAGCAAAATATTCTTGGGACACTAATATATGAAATAAAAGGGAAGGTTCACTGTCTTGCGACCAAAACTGAAATTAGTTAGGAAAATTTTAATATTACTATCATATAAAACTCGTGATTTTAAACCACTATATTGACCTCCTCATAAAGGATTTGCCCATCAGCGTCCTGAGTTTCTGGAATTTTTATTGTCCAGAAATAGTGAGATTTAAAATTTCTTAAGTTGTTCAGATTTGGTCGCAGAGGATAGAACCGTTTTTTTTTTCGTGTATTAATTTATTTAAAAGTGGAGGTTTCAAGAACATTTCACTGGATGTGATTCCCTAAGACCAAACTGTAAAAAAAATTTAGACCTAATGATTTTTTTTCTGAAGCACATTTATTGACTGAAAAAAAATTAAACATTCTTATTTTCATTAATTAAATCCTTTAAAAAATAAAACTAAAAACTGAATTTTATAATGAAACACAGAATTCTTTTATTGAATTGTTTACTGATATATTGTATAAACTATAAAAAATATGCTATAGTGCACATAAGTCTTCAACGCTGGATGATTTTGCTTTCTATACTCGTATTTTTAAATAGCACGTTTGGTTTCAGGAAAAACCAATTATTTTGTATTAATTGAACTTTAATCACCTCCGCTTCAATTCAAAATTCAAATTGTATGGGAGCTGACAGGAAATTAGAAAGATACATTGTACAATGAACAGAACAGGGTACTGCGTCTCTAATAATATGATTATCAAAACACGGAAGGCTCTAATGGACATATACGTCCTGGAAATCAGACTTCATTCCTAATTGGGTAAATAAATCGTACTTTTATATGAGTTATCGTAGAAAGAACCATTTGTACATGGAATTTAAAATTTTAATCATACAAAAATTGGTTCGAAAGTGTTAATATTTTACCGAAGAAGCTATTAAGAGAAACCAAGTTACATGTAATATTTATCTGAAAATTTTGGCAAGCATTGATCCTGGCAAACCAGCTGGTCGCTAAAGACGACTAATAATATAATAAAAAAAAAAGATGTATCAATACAAAAGAACCAGGAAATCGAATATGTGTTTTGGGTGTCTCTTTACCGATTGTACCGACATGAAATTAAAATTTGACATAGAGTTATAGCTGTAAACATGAGATCGCATACCAAATTTCATTTACTTAACTTTTTAAGCTTTCGAATTACTGCCTTTATATTCACGCAAAAGAACAGATCGGCTGAGGAACAATCGCTTGACGGATTTATTTCTAAATCCGATACGAATCTACTCTTTGGATGCTGAATCTGTAAACTCAATTTTATCCCTCTGGCTTTCTTTATTTTGGAATTATCGAATTAAATTGTAATCAGACAAACAGACAAACTTACTGTGGACGAATTTAGATTAATATTTGATAGATATCAACAAATTTTCCGAATATCATCAATTTAGTACAAAACGTTTTTGAATTATTGTGTTCTCTAACATACAAATGCACATAATTCTAAAAGTTTTTTTTTTCTAATTCAGAGAAATCTGCAGGCATAAAGCGGTTATTTTAGGGGGTCAGAAGAAGCATTGCCCTCTCCCTTCAATCAAAGTTTTCTTCTTCCGCCGTCGGAGAGAAATTAGACGTTTGGTCGGTAAGAATATTTTTCTTTTCCGGAAGAAGATGTAGAAAGCTTTATCGCGAGAATCCAATAATTTAAATCTCATCATGAACTTTTCAATCATATACGAGGGAAAGTCAAAAAGTAAAAGGACATTTGGAAAAAGGTGCATTTATTCTAATGATAGAAAAGAGAAACATTACACTTTTATTGAAACATACATTTTTAAATCCATCCTGGACTTCAACCCACTTTTCCCAACGTTTTACAAGTTTGTTTATTCCATCGGAAAAACGTTTTGTCCATTGTATCTCTAACCAGTTTTGTATAGCATCAATGACCTCTTCATAGGGTGAAAATCTTTCCTTTGGCTCTTTCTTCAATAGTCTAAAATATAAAAATCACTTGGAGCCAGATCTGGACTGTATGGCGAGTGTTCCAGCACTTCGAATTCCAACTCCTTCATTGTTGCGATCGTCCGTTGGACAAAATGTGATCAAGCATTATCTTGCTGCAGGATGACACCTTTCCGCAATTTTCCACGGCTTTTGGGTCTGATTGCAAGTTTCAATTTAGTTCGTATCACAATAGTTCTCACTATTCACAAAAAAACAAATTGCTGCCATCATTTCCTCCTTGGCGCAGATCGACAACAAAGCTGCAATATTTAATTGTCTGCTACACTCCAGCGACTAACGCGGTAATAAGAGTGACACGTTGCATAAAAGTGTTGCCGACTACACTAATTCAGAGCTAGTGACTAGCAGTGACATCATACCCTGGAAAGAGAAATTGCAAAATTCACTGTACTTTTTGATTTTCCCTCATAGTAAACACTCGAAATATACTATTTCCCCCTGAATTTGATAACCTGGTTAACAACAGTTAAATTAGTGGAATGTCGGACATCTGATTCAGTTGTCGTTCATTCAGTCAGTAATTTGCACATCAATGGGAGAATAGCCGACAGGACAAATGAATCTGATATACATTGCCGATTATTTTTAATCACTCTGCTATGATATCAATTCGGTGGACGTCCGACGGCATTAAAACCATCTCGATTATTCTGCGAATGTCAATTTCTTTTCATTAAATCAGTAATTTTCATTATATTTGTCCGAATAAATGAGATGGCGACAAAGGAATCAAATGTCGTATTTTTGCCAATTATCTTAATCTGTCCACAAAGAAATCAAAACAAAAGACGCCGATAACGTTACATCGACAGAATATTAGGCCCGACTCAATTATCATTCCTTTACACTGTAATTTGAAGTACATTTCGCAGAATAACCGACTTGGTGACAAGTGAATCAAATGTCGCATTTTGCCGATTATTGTTAGTTGGCCGGCTAAGAAATCAATATAATGGAAACATGGATATTATTATTATGCATGGATATATGGATTGATACTTCATAAATTTTTTATTTGCTTTTTTCATTTGTCTGGAGAACTATTACGGAAAATTAGATTATTATTATTATTATACAAGACTTGGATATTTGGATATTACAGCGAACTTATAACTTATATAATAACTTATATATAACTTATATATAAGTTATTTAACATATAAGCTGATTTATCTATTACAGTAATAGATAAATCAGCAAATAATTTCTGTTTAATTTGTAAATATTATTATAAAGAACTTTTAATTAATGAATATAACTCTAACGCAACTTATATGTTAAAGAACACCGGGAAAAAGGAATTAGATAAAAGAATACTAGCTTTCGCAAAAAAAACCAAAACTAAGACTTGCTCTCTTAACTATCCTTATTTATTCCCAATAGTTAAATTTCATAAAAATCCATTAAAATTCAGATTCGTGAACTGTAGCACTGGCAGTTATAATTACTATACGGGTAAACATTTCTTTAAATACTTAAAAATTATCCTGGACAAAATAAAAGATGAAGACAACTTTATTATTTTTAGTAACAAAGAAGTTCTGGATTTTCTTAAAGATAACAACATAAATAAACTTAATACTTTTGATTTCGAAAATTTATACACTAATCTACCTCATGAAAAATTAATAAAGGTCTGCACTTTTATCTATGACGAATATTTAAATAAAAATATCATTCCTAAAAATAACTGGCTTGAGTTATGTAATTTTAATATTACTGAAAATTACGTTTTTAATGGTATTAATTTTTATAAACAAGTTAAGGGCATTCCAATGGGAACCGCTTTCTCAAGTGCTTTAGCTAATATTTTCCTACATTACTATGAGAAAAAAGTAATTAAATATAATTTAATAAACGGGTGGAGACATATTGATGACCTACTTTTGATTAACTTCGACAATATTAATATTGTTACTAATTGCTATCCAAAAGATTTTATTCTAACAGAAACGAATAAAAATCAACTTGAGGCTACCTTTCTGGATTTCAAAATCGAAATTAATAATGATAAAACAATAGTTGGTATATACGATAAAAGGGATGAATTCAACTTTAAAATAACAAAACTATGTAACTACCATTCCAATCTAAACTCTAAAATTTTCAAAAATCTAATTTTCTCACAAGTTAACAGGATCAAAAGGGTTTGCAATAATAAAAATTCCTGTATTGAAGCATCAAACAACCTCATTAAAAATTTAATTAAAAATGAATTTCCTAAAAATTACTGTAATGTCAATTTTTTTAATTAAACAAGGTGTGGTTTGGGATTAATCCTTTGGCTTAAATAAAAAATAGAACTTTCCTTGCATATTATATCACTCAATAGATGGCGCTGGGAGCCTACAATTTTTACCTAAATTACCGTTAACTTTGTGTTTTTAATAAGCTGGAATCACAATCGATAACTTAAAATTTCCTTGACTGCTGATGGTATGTTCTTGCCTTTTCGTTTTTGCTTTAGTGTTATTTTATGGTATTTTGGTTTTTATTGTTATTTTTGTTATTGTATTTTTACTTATTAGTGGTTTTTCTTCTAATTTGTTGTTTTGTATTTTCCTTTATGTTAAAATGATGTATCTCTTGGGCCTAATTTCAGGGGATTTTCGGGTCACGAGGATATTATACTTCATTGTCTGCATTTCCTTAACAGAAACAATCCCTTTTTTTGAATCCCTGCCTGAGGGTGACCCTTGAAAAAGTCTTAGGCCGGATTCTTTTTTATATTTTTTTATTTGATTTAATTTTTATTTGGTTTATTTGTTTTTCCTATTAACTTGATTTTTATACTTATATATATATATATATATATATATATATATATATATATATATATATATATATTAATGAAATAAATAAGAAATTTTATTTCATAACTTTGACTGGGAAATTCTGGAAAATACCCCCCCCCCCACAAAGTATACACAATTTATGTAAAATGTTTGACATTTCATTTGAAAATGGACGTTGGTTGACAGCAGGGACCACTGATGATGAGTCTAGGCGTCTTTAATTTACAGAAGAAATAAAAATTGCTTCCATCGATTCCAGAGAAGCTGATTCCTTAAGTTAATCCTTATTCTTTAATTTTACTAATTATTTTAAACATAGAGATCATGGATGAACAGCTGATCTAAGAAGACAGTTAATTGGGGGGTTTTTTTCCCTATCTGTTTTTTCCATTAATCGTCGTTTGATCGTACGATTCTTATTATCCAGACTCAGTACAAATAATTAACTATCACAAATTTAAATATAAATAAATTAACCATTAAATTCTTTTTACCTTGTATGTTATTAATCATTTGAGTTAATCTGACGATAAATTAGAGGAATGTTGTTCCCACAGTTCTTTAATGATACTTTTTTTTCCAAGTTCCAGTGGATCTATAAAAAATCAAGTGCAGAGACAAATTATTATTAAGAATTACGTACGATCATAGTTACTTTCCGCCATAATTGCCTTGAAGATGCAGGCATTTGTCATATCAGCGGATCAGATTTCCTATCCTGGCTCCGAAGAACATTTCTCCAGTAATGTGAGATGGACCTTTATATTCTTTTGAAGCTTCTCATTATTCTTGAAAAGTGACTCATCAAATTTTTTATATCTTCTTGCAACAAATTTATAGATTTCTATCAAATTTTCTGTCTACTAATCCGATTCCTAGTAAACGCGAACTATAAAAAGTAAAGAATTAAATGAATAAAATTTGGTACAAAGTTTTAACAACAAAATTGAAGATTCATATCAGTTAAAAACAAATCCCTCACGAAATTGCTTGTCTGTCGGTCTGTGCATACAGTGAGAGTCAAAAGAAAATAAACACCCATGATTGATATAGAAAGTGTTTTATTTCAAATATATTATTAATATAAAGTGGATATTAAACTATTAATTTATTCATGTAGGATGCAACAACTTGTAAACGTTAAATTAAATCAAAATTGAAAAAGAAATAATTTAATTAAAAAAGAAAAGCATCCAATTTCATGCGTCAAAAAAAGTAAACAGAGTACACTGATACCAATAAAAACAATGAAAGTTGTAATATTAATATTTTGTCAGCAGTCCTTTAGATTTTATCATTTTCTTTAATCGTCTAGACATAAATGTGACTATTTTTTTT
>JAPMOR010026619.1:1447905-1476373 GCA_026543865.1 Argiope aurantia | reverse complement strand
CTCTTGAAAATATTTCATTGAGAAATATTTAATCCAATCTAATTTAAAAAGGCCAGAATATTTCCAAATAAAAAAATAATAATAAATTCTTTATCTTCCAAGATTAGAGGGCAGAAATTTTTAAATCTTAACTAAAAGAAATGCATAAGGATTCTTAATAAAAATTTCGAAAAAATTCAGAGTTTTTTTCAAAAAGATTGCAATTTAATCAGGTCAGGAGCAGTATGATTCAAGCTTTCAAAAGGCAGACAAGTTCAAGCTTTAGAAAATTGCTCTCTGTTACAGGTTAGCCACTAATCGAAACATTATGTTCCAGTTCAATACAATTATTTATGGCTTACCAAACTTGAAAAGTATTAAATCAATTTATTTTTCTCAAGATTTATTTTTTTAAAGCAACAAAAAATATATATAAATAGGGATAACTGCCAAATAATTATTACTAATTACCTTAATATAACCTTTAAAAAATATCTTAGATTTCCAATGAACAATTACAAGATTTTTGTGAATATGATTCAGCAATTAGAATATATAATTGCCCAAATGCTGGGCTAATAAAAAAGATGAACAAAGCTTTAAAATATTTATAATTTAAAAAATTATTACAATGAAAAAATGCAATAATATAAATTGTAATGTTCAGACATTGCTTTGGCACTGATGCACTTTATTAAGGGGGTTTTAACACAATTATTTTCTAACTATTTTTTATTCAAAAGAAAACGAATATTTTTATTATATAAATTGAAACTTCCTTTTATTTGGAGTCGTTCTGATCAGTCAATTGTTAACAGATGCTATTTATAATAATAGCTATAAATAAATATCATGATATATCGAAAAATATCGATATGTGTTGGATGATATATAGCGATGATCAAGTTTAATCATTGCCCAGCCCAAGTTCAACACATCATAGTATGTTTCAATATTGAAAGCTATCTAAACATATTTTTTATATTTCTCTAACACTCTCAAGTCTGAGCTAGTTTGATTGTATTATTTAAAATAGTTATAATGAATATGCATATTTACAGTTACTATAACAATAAAAAGTATCTCTGTAAAATTTATTTGAATTTTTTTAATTCATAAAAATCAAGGAAAACTTTTTCTGAAAATAAAAATGGTATCGCTGTATTTTTTAAAGTAATATCGAAATGGTTTTTGTGCAATAATATATTCCACAGTTACTTACAAAAAACATTATATGAATTTTTCATTAAAATTTAATTAAAATTTTAAAAATCTTTCTTGGTAAGTACCCACTACTCTGGAAATAACTAACTAAGTGCCAAATTTTCTACCTGTATCTTCAACATTCTGCGCAAAAGAAAGCTTTCCATTATTTTTAATCACAATTATCACATGATTCATTTTATAGACTATATGCTTAACATAATATCATGTATCGATTTACATATATAAAGTAATCAGAAAATATTCAAAACAGATTAGTTAGCTTCTATACTTTGAGAATAAAATATAAAAGATATAAAATAGTATCATAAAGCATTATCCGAGATAATTTTTGAAAATAAAACTCTACAGATGCTATAATATCAATGGTAGTAATTAGAAGTAAAATGTCTTAAATTAAACCTAACCTTCTACATTAAGCATGTTATACTTTTCAAAATATGAATCAAAATAAATTAACTGATTAATTAATGGAAATATAATAGACACATAGCTACAAATCAGTGCATAAAATTAAACAACAACAAAGATTATTGGAAAAACTACATTACCTTTTCGCAATTCTTTCACATCGAGGACATTTAACATTTTTAAAGCATCTTTTATGGAAGCAAGATCCACATACTGTATAACAATTAAAAAAAGTTTTATATAAAAATTAATGATAGATTATAATTATATTCAAAAATATTCAAAATAAATCTTACCTTGGCATAAAACAACTTTGTCTAATTGAAAAGGAAATATTATGTCCTTATCTTTATTGCAGATTTCACATATAAAACCTTTTGCCTGACAAAGGATGCATTGTTTTACATGTTCTAAGCAAGGATTCACTAGATGACGAAGATGTCTGACTAACTCGCCATTCTTTACCTACAAGAAAATTGAATTAAACTTACTATCATATATTTAAGGCATCAAATTATATTCTATCTATAAAATCTATTATAAAAAATCCATGAAAATTTTAATAATGAGATTTTAAGATTTCTAATTCTTGAGCAACAAAGATTTTTGTGAATATTTTTTTAAATGATATAAAGCTGAAAAGAAATTTTGTTAGAAAACATTCAAATGTAAAGACTGAGTCATAAATAATTATTCCAACAATTAAATGTCGAGTTATATAAAAATTATATAACCTTTTCCAGATTAACTGCACAGCATTAATTTGCACAGCTTTACACTTTACTAAAATGATCTTTCAATTTTTGAAGAATATTTAAGAGATTTCAATGTAAATATTTATATTGAATGACAGTTACATTATACATAACGGAAATAATATATTACCTGTACAAAATCACTTAGAGAATACATATGAGGGTCTTGCATAAGATGCTGATTTTCCTTTTTCAAAAAGTCTCGAATACTACATGAAGAAAATGTTTCTTTTTAAAGCCATATCAACTAACAATGCAATGGAATAATGCATTGAAAATCATAATGAATTTGTATATTTTTATAAAATTTATAATCAAGGAAATAAAAAATATAAAAACTCACTTTTCAGCTTTTCTACATGTATTCATGAAGTTTCTTAAATAAAATAACTGTGTCCTGAGTATTCGACAATTCTCTAGTTGCCTAACTTTTTGGTATAAATTGCAGTTAATATCTTCAACATTAAAAAGTGGATCAGAATACATCTGGTCTAGAAGGCCCCATGCAAATTTTGAAACATACTGCTTGGTAAAATCCCACTTCCATAGTATACGACCAGGAATGTAGGCTGTTCCATTACTATGACAACATTGACAAAAGTATTTTCCAAAATAATTGCAGTATCGAAATCTATTGATATAATCTAAAATGAAATATACAAAAAACTTCAATATCAACACATATTAAGTACAAATATATAATGAATTAATTTTAAGTGATTAAACTATGCACAAATAAGTTATAAAAAAAACTCTAGAATGCAAACCTCTAGTCTGAAGCATCATAAAAAATAATATTTTGTTTTATTTATAAATCATAATTTTATTTTAAAAATTTGTAATTAATTAAAGCAGCAATAGCATACATAAAAAAAAAAACGTAAGATAAGCAGGATATAAATCCTGTAACCAAAATTAATGAAAAGCAATCTGCAGTTAACTTTTTTATCTAGAATCTGTTCTCTGCACTCTTGCAAAACTAAGATTGTTTAGCACCATAACGTTTTTCATCAAACTGGGGGGAGTCATGAGCTTCGTCATGCAAATACCCCGAACTATTTCATTTTCATATGAACAGAAATGTTACAAAATGCACTTAAAAATACCTTTAAAAATATATTAAAATAAGAGAAAATTGTAAATAAATAAAATTATTATCAATGAATCTTTTTTTTTTAATTTGCAACTATTGTTCAAGGATTTTAAATAAAAAACAGTATGTCCTAATATATATCAAAAAACAAAAATCTTAATTTTAATGATATGACAGTTAAATAAAAATTGGTAAAATTAACAATAATTAGATACAGCATTTTTATAGTATTAAGTTCCATCTAATGCTGCTCGTAATATTGATGCTGTCAACTTCATGGTCTAATATACATATATTGCACAAGTAATATACAAAAATTTCTTGTAATTTTTGAATAGCCAGAGTGTATTGTATGACACTATTCAACAACTTCACAATTAAATCCTGTGTGCAATTTATGATTTTTAATTACACTGTCAATTACTTGAATCCTTAAACAATTGGAAGTAAATGTAATATTCAATTCGTATCAATCATAAATAATTTTTTTTTAAAATATTATTCAATACTGGTAACATAGACATTTTATTAGCAAAAATGCATATTTCAAAAAACATTGTCCAAAAAAATAGAAAAAGTATTTATTTAGAATAATAAAAGCAGAAATATGAGCCTATATCATTAAAACTAATCCGAAACCAACTCAATACATGACCAAAAAAAATTGCATTTAATTGAAATGAATAATGAGATTAATACAGAGTGATCATGATTAGTGTAAACCTGTTTAGAGTACAATTAAAAAGAAAATACTAGATCAAATGCAACACAAATTCATTAAGACCATGGGGTAACAATTTAAAAAGAAAAATTCAAATCTTTGCCATCAGTATGGAGTTAATTTCGGTATTAAAATGAGTAAAAACTAAAAAAGAACATTTTACATGAATTAACAGGCATTCAAACACAAAGGTATTCTTCAGCCAGATCTTTTTTTTTCTCTTTAATTTACAATGTATCTTTTACAACATCAGTTATGTGATTGTGAACTAAAAAAATTGTGTTCACCCTGTTTTAATTCTTTTGATTTTAAAATTATTTAAAATAGCTTGTGCACTCCATGAATGTGGGTAATTTAACCTTATTATTTTTTGGTAACTAAACATCAATACAAATTTTATATTAAATAAAAATTTTCAACAGTGCAAGAATGCTTTTATTCTATAAAAGAAAAGTCTGTGTTTTTTTTACTGAATTCAAAAATCTTTACTTACTACTGAAAAAAGTTTGTTTGTTTTTTAATTCATAGATAAGCAACATTTTCAAAGGAAAAAATGCATTTTTATTTATTTATAGTGTTTTATTAGAGATCTTCTATAGTTATGCATCAAAGTATTTTTAAGAAAGAAGAATATTTAAAACAGGATATTGTTTAAGTTTATTTAGTTTTTATGTGTGTCTCTATGTTGAAATGTTATAGAAAAATGACAACATAGTGTTGCATATTATAGGAGCAATGATGTTACATAAATTTCTGCTCTGAAAATTTGTAAACTTTTAACAAAAAACAGTATTTACTTTTTTCAATTTTCATGCCACATCCAGCACATCTATACTTTTGCCTTTCTAATATCTCTTTCCTCCTATATAAATATACAGGTAAGACATTTAGATTTGAATAACATTATTATCTAGGAAAGTACTTAATAAATGATTCGAGGCAAGAAATATTACTTCAAACTGGGCAGAATGCTGAATATAATTTGTGGTCTTGGAGGAGCCCATTCAAAATTTCCTCTTAACCGCAACTGAAATTATAATAAATTTCAGAAAAATAGCTATTAAAATCAAACCTTTATTAGTTTAACAAAAAGTAGAATACTACAAATGCTTTATATCGAATATTCTATATGTATAGAAAGTCATCTGCTTAATATCCACCAGTCAAATAATAAAATATAGAAATAGATAAGTTAGGAAAAAAGTATATGTATCAATGAAGGTATGGATTGCTAATTTAATATCACCCAGATACATCTCCCAATGGGATATCATTCTTTTACTATTCTAATGCTTAAAATAAAATATTATTAAACAGAAACTTTCTCTCATATAAATATTTAAAGATATTCAGTTAATTGTAAATAAATAGGTGGGAATTAGAAGCATAAAAAGTATGTAAAAAAAAATCACCTTATATTCCTCTTCTATAGCATCAGGAGAAATAGGCCATGAATTTGGAAGTGGTAAAAGCTGAAAAAAAATAATATTTATACTGATATTTGTCAGTAAAAAGGTTTTATAAAAAATAATATATTAAGATTATCTGCCAGTCCTAAGTAAAATTATTTTTAAATGAATTCCAAATTCTATATAAAAATTCAAAAGTAAATATCCCTAATTCTAAATAAAATTAGTCAAAATTTACATCTATCAATTACTACAATAATAATAATAAAAAAATAAAAAAGCTGAAGCTCATAAAGCCTTTGAAGTATAAACAATCTAATCAACACAAAATATACATGCATATGATAAAAATTATCAAAATACTTCATAATATATCGGAAGTAAATCAACAGAATACCTATAGTTGAATCCTATAGTTAACATATGGAAAGAATTGCTAATACTGCATCAAGCACAAAATCTACACTAATGGAAAGTAAAATTCGGCAATATATCTTTTAAATCTCATATTAGTGACAATTTAAGAAGACCAATTAAATTTAACAAGAAAATTAATCTATCAACGTCTGAGACTATCAGTTAATTATTCAAGCAAAGGCGAGGAGGTGTAGGAACCAACTGAAAACAAAATTTAATCAACCTAAAAAATATAATTGGTTTAATCTTTTTAGAATATTTATTTTTATAATTTTTAAAAATCACCCATGACTTTTCCATTGTTTAATTTTTAGAATATATTTGCCAGGAATTTTGACATTTTTCCATTGACAGAGCAAATATCAATCTTATTTGAAAAAAAAAGTTTTTAAAAAAAAGCCTAGAAGGCTTGGGTGCTACTGATGCCATTCGACTCATGATTTACATTATTTTGTTGAATGACTCCTTCTCTACTATACTTGCGTGACAATAGAAAAGTATTCACCCAACTAATTAAAAGAGTAAATCATGCATAAGTGAGGGCTAAATCTAATCAGATCTAAAAACCAAATTTATACAATTGTTTAAAAAAAAGCATTTATGCAATTGTGAAAAAAAAATAAAGTGTTCATTAATTTTTCTCAGATTTGATTAAAATTATTCCTTTTTTTTTAATTCGAATAATTTTAATATATAAAAAATGTAGTTTTCTTATAGAATTGTGTAGGATCTCTCAAGATTGGTATCTAATTGGAAGAAATCAATGCAATTGGCTAAGATCTTCCTTACATTCAAGATAATAAAATATTGCAAAATTCACATTAGAAAGTATTTTTAATAACTTTTAATGCATAACTATTGAAAACATACATTTTAAAAGTATTTAAAAATGCAATTCTTTCTTCTGTTAATAAAATAAATTATACATGTGATAGGAAGCACTTAATTTGATTAGATGTTCCAGGCTCACAAATGCATCAATTTATCATGTTTTTAAACTTACAAATTAGAAGTCCTTTATTTATCAATGTTTTAATACAATATTTAAATTATTTGGAAAGCATAAATATTTCAATTAATTTAAATTCTTAGTTGAACCTAAATAATAATACATTCCTAAAATAGAATGAATCTTTAGATGATAATAATAGAATCTTATTAGATAATGAAGAAAAAATACAGTCAAATGGTTAATCAAATATATTTTACAGAAATTTAAATATTGAAGCAATGAAATAAATTTTAAACTTTTAAAAATTAGTAATTTTTTAATGACTTTTAGGATTGGAATATACTATTAATGAAGATAGTTTCAAGAAGTAAATAATTTTAAAGCAGATTTTATAAAAAAGGAAAAGATAAATACTCTTTGAGGTGCTTCTTGTTCAGAAACAAGCCATTTTAATTCTGAAGCTTTAGGTAGATGTTTCTCAGAAAATTTTCTCAAAAGAGATAATGCCACAGATTCTGCTGATAAGTTATTAGTATCAGAATCTTGAAATCTAATAAAGAAAGCAAACCTTTTATACACATAAAAACACAATTTTACAATTCCAATAAATACAATATTTAAAATTATTTTCAAATGCTTTATATAAACAAATAAAAATAAAAATATTAAATTAATGCAAATTAATTCTAAACATTCTAAAGGCATTTTTCCATCACAGATCTTGAAGAGTACTGTATAATTTTATTTTATTTCTAATTTGTTTCTTCACACCAAAATTGTTAAGACATTTTCACATCCACAAAAAAAATATCAAGATGCATACATTGCACTTTCAAATTTCATTCACTTAGTCATTGCATTTACAAAATGTTATCTAATCACTTTAGAAAATGTATAACAAAGAAATTTTTCTTTTGCATTAAAGCATAAATGCAGAATTATAGAATAAAATTCAATATTGATGAAACTTAATTAAAAAATACTAAATTGAATTGTTTACATTTTGACAAGCAATTTAATTCAATATTTACATTACATAATTAGTGACAGACAAAAATTTCAAATTTAATAATGATATAAATCACAAAAATTTTATAGTATTATTATTCAATGTACATAATACAGAAACTAATATCTTGCCAAAGAAATAGTTTTAAATATTTATGATTTACATTATTAAAATTAAAATTTCAATATGTCAAATAAAATAATTTCACACTGATTAAAAAAAATAGATGAAAAATTTGTAGAAAATAGATGTAGCGAAATAGCATTTTAAACTCAACATCTATGAATTACACAGTAATTTTGCAATCTCACTGCATGTTGTTAAATCAATAAATGCTTAAATGTTATAATAATTGAACAGTACATACAGTAGCATACATGTTCTACTTGTTTTCTCACATAGAATAATTTTTTTAACAAAATAGAAAATAGAGAGTATACTGCACATTTAAATATTCTCTTTGTAAGAAAGAATAAGGCACATATTGTCATCAACATACTTTTTTTCAGAATCTTCAAATGATAATACCCCTTTTGCAAGATCGGCATCTGCAATAAGAAATAGCCATAAATCAGTGAAAAACAGTTAAACCAATTTCCTTGCTTTATTGAAATGTAGAATAATTGTATACATTATCAGTAATAAGTAATATTTGCAATAAGAAAAGAAAAATATTATATATTGCATCCTCAAAAATCTGAACTAATTTAGACTGATCTTCATTCATATGATGGAAAATTTGGATTACCTAGAAAATTCACTCACACTCTTAATATAACAAATGCAAAAATAAAATTGAATGAATTCTTCACTCTTAATATTACAAATGCAGCAGATGATTTAGACTGCTTTGTGAAAGATACATAAAGAACCAGCAACAGATTGTACAGTACAGCCATAGGCAAACAAATTGAATATAGTGTACCCGAGATGATACACTACAGATCACGATTACTACGACAATACAAAAAATAACCTATTAAAAATTAAAGTTGATTGGTTTACCTTTTTGTCTAGTTCATCTGAGTAGAGTCTGTATTCAGTTTACCTATCTTATATGCATTGCCTTATCAAGCTATTATTGTTAAGCTGAAGTGTGTATCTATGAATGAATTAATTCAGACTTCACTATTATCACTACTTCCACATGATATTTTTCCATGATTAAAAAGCAAGATAATATTGAAGAAAATGAAGAAAAAGATAGCTAAACAGATTTTGTATTATATCTAGATGCTGCTAGTACAAATGAGTTGGCAGTATACCACATGGAACAGCGTGATGCCCCAACATGACTGACATAATATTAATACAGTAAGGCATAATGTCACTACAGTAAGACATAACGTCACATCATAAAGTTGGGCTTAATTCCTTATACTAAAGAAAACTGATTTTGCTTCTACTAAATAGAGTGTTTTATTCATCCTTAATTACCAATTCAAATGTATCTTTTAAATAAGAAATAAACATTATTTTTGTTTCTTATATGTAATTCCTGATATGCAATTCTAATATGTAATTGTTTCTGAAAATATTTTTTTATTTTTTATAAGAATTATACAAAAATTTAAAAGATCATCATATTCTGGAGTTTGGATTACTGATATTCACTTGATATTTCCTAAAATACATTTAGATTTAATTTTTCTTTAAATCATTTACTAAACAGTTTTGCTTTCATTCCCCTACTTAGAAAATTCATAATTATTAAGAATATTAAATGACAGTTTCTCTATCTGTAAATTATCAATAATATAAATGTCACATAAAATCAATATAATAATTCTTGCATACTCTATATATTTGTAGAATCTTCTCCACTCAAACACAAATCTATACAGGAATTTTAAACTAAAATATTATTTACTTTATGAGTACTGTCTTATATCAAGATTAAAATATAACACTAATACATATTCATATAATTTTTTTTTAAATCACTAATAAAAGTTACATGACTTTGCTTATAAACAAAATAAAAACAAAAGACAAAAAAATAATTATTAAATCCCTACTCCTTGATTTTTTAAATGCTTTTAAATTTTCAAAATTATAATGTGGAAAACAATTTTGGAAATACATCATAAAATAGTTAAAGCAACCAAATGTAACAAAAAAAATACCTGAATAAAGTGATGCCATTGATAATGATAGGCCATTTTCTTTCATGGAGGACAAATTGGAATCAGTTTTGGCTATAGTTGAAAATGATGGCAAATTAAAATTTCAAACAGAAAACAAACTAATAGTGCTCATGAAAATATCCAATACATTTGTCTAATTTCATTCACAGATCAAACTTTATATACAATTCAACAACAGACATGAACGTACTTAGAAAGAATAGTAACTGTAAATATCTTGGCATAGATAATGTGAATACCAAATAATAATAATGAAATTAAAACTTTATAAAGTCAGCTACTTTTCAGTTTTTATTAATCGAAAAAAAACTTTAGTTTGACATTTAAAATTAGAAAAACGTTTAGTTAAGAAAGAACAATCAAAAAATTATTTGATAGAAAAAATATTTAGTATAATTACAGAAATCACAACCAACTAAAACAAAACTTATTTAATATACATGAGTAGCAATGGTAATATAAAATAGGATTTCTTTCACCATTTAAGTTATTATTAACAATACTGGATCATATATTACTTTTGACAAAAGAGAAGGTGAATTTTATCTCAAACATTCTTTTAAAACATTTTTAAATAATGGCTAATTAAATTTTGACATGTGAAGCAACAAAAATGCAATTAAAGTATACTTAACATGGATTTCAAGAAAGAAGGGAAGGAGGACTTCAAAGTTTTTAATAAAATTTTCTAAAACAGCAAATTTTTAAATATAAAACTATAAATTATAGATAAAAAGAGAATATTTTGCTGATATACGAAATAATTTTTTATTAATTCAGGAAACATACCAGAAAGTTCCAAATCTTCCACTTCATCTTCACTGCCAATGCTTTCAACTGCAATAGTAAAAAGAAGAAAAAAATACATAAAATCAATTTCAGATATAAACTTTTTTATATTTCCAAGATAAATTAAGGATTTAAACAGCTCTGCATTATGCAATCAAGATTAATAAAACAATAGAGCTAATAATTTATAGTTTTATAAAATAAATTTATTAAGTTAAATAAATTTATAGTTTTATTTAAACCAAAGTTAAAAAATTAAAACACATAATCAATTTAATAAAGATTATTTTTATACCCTCAAAATCAGATGAATGAGACGATGCAGGGGGTGAGGCACTTTGACTAGTTGTTGCTGGAAAAGGGATAACAATAACACTTTAATAAGTATGTTTCATATAATATTTTATCACTGCCATAAATTGTTTTATTTATAAAAGAAATATAGTTTAGTAATTTAATACATACTATCAGTTCTCCCATCACTTAACAAAAAAAAGGATTTCAATTGTTCCTGAAATAAAAAATAAACAAAATTGTACGCCAGCAATGGTGTATTCACATGTCATATAAAATACAATTGATTTTTAATTTTATATCATGATATCCATTTATGATTATAAATATTTCTTATTAAATATCAATCAAAACACAGAAAGTTATTATCAATTGATCAATATATAATAAGACTAAAATTTACAAAGATTTCAAGCAAATTACAATAATAAAATTAACTTAAGACATAATATATTTATGTGGACATAAATATACAAACTGGGAAACAGTTTATAAATAAACTTGAGGAATATATAAATCAAATCCATAACAAATCACACATTAAAATTTTTAAAAGAAAGTTTTTTTTAAGCTACCAGATTACTAATTGTAAATCTAATTATCTAAAATTTATTTTAATAATCTAATTTCATAGAAACTGTAGAAGTATGGCTTGTTAATAAGTAAAACTAATACATTATGTTTTAGCATTACTTTATTTATGCTTAATAAATGTAAAATTTTTGAAAGGAAATTTTTATATTAAAAAATTTATTTTTTCCAAATTATTTCTGTTATGAATGTTATATTTCTGGAAACATATTTCTAAATTTCAAGTGTATATACAAGGATTTTTTTCCCCATGTAAGTATTTGTACATAATTTAACCATTATGTAAGTTGTTTATTAAAAGTACTTTCGTCGCATTTGAGAATCTTAAAAATTTTAATCTTAAAATCATATAGCAATTAGTTAAAATGTTTTCACTATCAAGAAGAAGCATTTAGAATTCAATAACATATTAATAATCAGAAAGTGACAGGGATATAAAATGATCAAGCTTAGAAAAAATAATTCTACTCAAGTTCTAAAATTACAATTATGTATAAAACTACATGTTTAAAATAATGTATTTTTCAGAGTTCAACACTAAATATTTTATACTATTGACAGAAATTTCCTTCTTACATTCACATCAATTTGAAAATTAGGTGGATAGTTAACAATTTTTAAAGATTTACTCCTATTTCTTCCGGCATAAGTTATCAGATATCACAGGAAGGTGTTTAAGTTTAAGCATATATTATTCATAATTTACCCCTGCTTTCTAAGATTATCTGATATCTCATAATCCTATCCAAAAAGTTGAACAGTTTAGATAATTGATCAAGTATGGTATATTGTTATAAGCATTACAAAATGTTTTTAAAAAATACAATTTAAGGACCAAACTAGAAATATTCAATCTTTAAAGAATTCCATTTCTAAAATAAGGAAAGAGAATGAAGATGTAATATAAAAAAGCTAATGTTGTTGTTGTTGTTGTTTTAAAAAAAAATGATATAATTCTATTGCAGCTAAGTTTGCACATAAGTATAATTCTATTGCAACATGAATTTCAAGTCATAGTTTCCCTAAAAAGTAGCTTCAAGTGGTAAATTAATAAGAGTTCATCTCACAGCTAATATATATTTTGCTAACATGCATTTTTTTTTAAATCTTTTTTATAACCATAACTTTATCTATGCCATATCTGATCTTTTGATATGTGAAACCAAATTTGGTCAGTATTTTTTAATTTTAAGATGGATAGCATGGATGCTAGTGAAATGTTACTTCTTGAAAAACTTTTGACTGATAATTCAAAGTTTTAATCTTTATTCTCTTTTCCTGAATTAGAAACTTGATTGATATTTCCTCTTTTTAGCATTTTGTTTATCATAATGAATGATTATTATTAAATCAACGAACATAAGTATTTTTCCAAATTTCATACAGTACAAGCTGCATCAAACTGATATTCTGCAATGTGTTTCCGTAATAGAAATAATCTTTGAATTTAATGTCTACAATTTTTTTTTCTTCATCTATTTTTAAAATCTATTAACATCAATAATCACTTCAGAACAATAATCCTGAATAATAAAAGTTATATTTCATTATTGCAGCTTGCTATTTTTTATTACATATGACAGAGAAAAAAGAAAGAATTGCATAATGTGTACATGTGCATCAAAACAACTTCTATAATCTCACTTCTCAGTAGCTTGCATTCCACTCATCATAAGAAAGCATTGCAATTGATCACAAAATCTTACATATTAATAACTTTAATTGTTAATTAAAGTTGTTATATATATGTACTAATTAATCTGCACTGATCCAAACCAGAATATGCATTTTCTAGATTTGCTTTATATTCATTTTCTTCGCATAAGTTTCAAAAGTTGTTATAGTATAATAAGAAAACCTGAATAATATCTTGAAATATTTTGTGGCTTAATAGCAAAATGATCAAATTAAAATGGAATTCCAAATATGAAGTTAGCAATAAATTATAATTGCAAAATCATTCTAGATCTATACTAAGATAAAACAGATACCAAGTTATACAAGTTGGCCACCAACGATAACTAGTATAACATGAACTGGGTACTTTTTATTTAGCCAGGCAGAAGAGAAAAATTGCCAAATAATTTAGACCAGCAGTTAAAAAAAAAATGTTGCCAAAAAAAGTCATAGTATTAGATTTGTAGATTTGCTGATGCAGATCTTGGTGAAATTTTTTTGGCATAGGTCTAAATTATTTGCCAACATTTCTTAGGCACTCTGCTAACTGAAAAGTACCAATAACTGAATTAAAATGAAAACTTCAAATGCAGAAACTAAAGAATAAAAAACATCGAATAAAAAACATCTCAAAATAAGCCATCTTAAAAATAAATAAAAAATTAAGATGACTTTACTTCTCTTTGACGCTCTCTTTTACGAATTCTAATTCTCTGTTTCAATTTTCGAATTTCTTCATCGCTGTCATTTTCATCTTCTACAATTTTCAGCATACGAGAGAATTTCATATGTTCAATAGCTGCAATTAAGGCCTCAGATATACAAAAATGAGCATTCTCCTATAAAATCAAATATGAGTTATATAGATTTCATATCTTTAATAAACTATCAGAATATAAATTAGCATTATTTTACATCAAAAATGAAAAGAAAATACTCAATAGTGAGTTTAAAATCCATTCGATAATTCATTAATGATGCATAAATTAAAAAAAATTTTTTTTTAAACAGTTGAATGTTTTTGTGTAAAAATAATTGTGCTAAAAATGCTATTTATATCATCAATATTAAAAATAGTATTTATATAATTTGGACGAATAAAAAACTATATAAATAAGGCAGTAATATTAAAATACAATCAGTATTTAGCAAAAAAAAAAGTGTCAGATCTTAAATAATTTTAAACTATACTAATTTTCGGTGAAAATTAACATGATACTTTTTCAAAACATAAAAAGAATATCTGCAATAATTCCCTTCTTGAGTTTTATCCAGCATAAAAACTAAAAGACAATAAATATTAACCAAATAAATCTCAAATTATCAAAACTTGAAATTAAATCAAACAATAAAAAACTAACTTTCAGTCTACAACTTTACAACTTTTGGAATTATTTTTTTAAATTTCAAATTTAAGAATGTATAAGTATAAAACACATACCCTGTCTAGTTCTGCAGAAATATTAAAGTCATTTGAAGATAAGAAACTTGTCAAGCTTTGTCCCTGTCGAGGACGTGGAAAAAAGCATTCAGTAGGAACAACTACTTGTTTTCCTAAAAGAAAACATACAAATGTACAGATCCTCTTTTCTGAAACAATAAATTTAAACATAAAACATTCTGCATGTGTAAGAAATGATTAATTTTTCTAATATTTTAACTTAACAATAAATATAAATTCATAAAAATTTTTAAAAATGTAAAAACTTTAGTAAAATCTGAATCTTTCAAAAAACTGGAATATGGATCCATAATCAATTGTTGTTTAAAATCACTAACTACTATTGAATATATATATATATATTCAATGGAATTGAATTACGGAATTAAATTAATTTCAGAAGAGCCTCATATCATAACTGAATTTGTGAATTAATTTACCTAATAATTTGAAAGACTTTAGAAAAACAAAGGAATTTAGTTATGGATATAAGACAGTCTTCCTAGTAAGACTTCTTGGTAAAATAAAAAATATTCACTGAATTTAGTTTTCCCTTTAAATTATTTAACCCCTTATAATTAATTGATTTGAAAAGATAAAATTAATGAAGTCGAAGGAGAAATTAATTAGAATAATGAAAGGTCATACAATAATACTACAAAAAAAGTTCTTAAGGAAAAATAAAAGGCTAAATGAATTGCTTTTGTTTTAAGAATTTAAAAGTCTTGCATAAAATACCTTGGCTCTAATGTTGACATACCATCTCTCTTAAATAAAAGCAAAAATCAAATAAGCAATTCAAGATGACACGAAGCTTTTTAAAATTATATATTTCAGAATAATAAGCAGGAATATCCTGGGAGACAATGTTATAAATAACAGTTATTTGAAGGGGGGGGAGTGATTAGTCTAAATATCTTTATAGTCTGTAATTTCTGTAGGCTTTTCAAGGACACTCGTTTTCCCTACTCTTCACTCCTTCTCCGCTGCCATGGATTTGACAAAGTTTTTTTTTTCCACACCAGTACATTTTGGGAATACTTTACCTCTGGAATACCTTAACAACTGTGTAAAAAAAAAGAGTGACACTGTTATCTGTCTCAGCATTGTGAGACAGACAACTGGTTATGAGGTAGAAAATGTGACCTTGAACCACCTACAGAAAATACACAGACTGTAATATAATTCAAAATTGATCTAATTTTCAATTTTTTTATGCAATATCTTATGTGTATCCATAATGGAAAATTTATTATGTATATCATTTACTGAATTTAAGATGCTATTTATTTAGTTTTGTGATAATTGTGATCTCCAAATAAGATAACTACAGAATAAGTTTGGTTTATAAAACAAAACCTAATTGCCAATTTACTTTTTTGAGCAAATTTATTCTTTTCAACACTCAGGTTCTCATCACTTGGGCATCATTTAGAATATTGAATTCTAGAATCTAATTTATAATTAATACACTGGTTGCCCCACGAATCACCTGAAATTCACTCAAATCTGGAAAGAAAATTCCCTGTGTTTTCTCTACACATATATGCAAAATAAGAGGAAATGTGCAAACAGCACTCATAAGTTAGTTATAAAGGAATAACAATGCTCAATAATTTTAATGAGGGGAAAAAGCAAGGTTCTTCAATAAATGTGGATTTAAATAAGATGCAATTTTTAAAACAGTCAAATTTTTAGGCATGCATTCATATGTTTTTTATAGCATTCTTCATAAATACATCTCAGCTAACAAACTTTTTTTTTTCTTTTTAGTTTCAGCAATCAATAGCTTTTTAGTTTCAGCAATCTAGTAATCAATAACTTGTACGCCTTATTCCAGTACTAAGAATAAAAAAGAAACTAAGAAACTTAAAATTCCCAGTATTTTTCCATCTATGGAAATTTTCAAATTTCCCAGCATTTTCCCTATTTTTTAGATGATTTTTAAATTCCAATTTTTCCGGTTCTCCTAGTCTTGTGGCAGTCGTGAATTCATACCTACTTTCCAATTAGATGACCTCTTTTCTTCTATAGATAAGATATAGCAAAAAAAGGGGTCATCTAAATAGATTAGATGGTCTGAATCACAGGCATAAGTCAAGGTAGTAATCATGTTAAAACCTTAAGAAATAGCTATGATACCGGGGGCAAAATGGTTGAAAATTTAAATTTGGTTAAATGGAAGCATATATACTGTCTCTTTATAAAAATGAGAAGCACACATTAGGATTAAATTTGATTCTTCAATCAATAAGGCAGAACATTAACTAAAATTAGAATATTAACTAAAATTATAATCTGATAAATTTTTTAACAATTATTTGAACTACAATAATTGTAAACTGTCTTTCTCTCTCTCTCTCTCTCTATATATATATATATATATATATGAAAAGAAAGCAACAAGATTAAATGGATTGATTAACTGATTAAATAACATCCTTTTCCAAACAATATCAGTATATCAAAGGGCAAGATCACAATCTGTGATCAGATGAAAAGAATGATACTTTCAATGCTATCTCTTCTTCGAAGTTTTATGTCATATCAATGAAAAGTTTAATGCCATAAATACCAAGCTAATGAATTTAATCAGAAGCAATCCCAAGTATATAATAGATTTAAATTAAATTAGGTCTTGAAGCTCTCTAGTTTCAAGAATGAAACTTTGCTACCAGATTTAAAAAGAATATAAATAAAAATATGTGTATAAAACTCTTGCATAAAGCAGAATTTTTTTAAAAAAATTATCTCCCCGTAGATTAAAAAACTAATTAAAAAGGGTTAATTAAAATTTTAATGATGATAATATGGTGAATTCCATTTATTATAAATGAATACAGGACATAACAACACTACTTAATACTGACGATAAAACAGATATTCTATTCAATAATTATTTCAAATTTTCCTCCCTTCCTCTTCAGATGCAATTGTACCTCATTAAATTATTCAAGGTGACAAATAAAATTACTTGTAGTATATGATAGGATACAAATTATAAATATTTTATTAAAAAAGGAGTACTTGTTAAGAAAAATATAATTATCCCAAAATATTCTACTTCTTGTTGACTAATTTTAAAAACAAAGTAAAGCTACCATATTTTATATTACTTCCAATCTACGAGATTCCAGTATTAGTTTACTTCACTGAGTCCAAGAAAATGTAATTGTTAAAATTTATTAATGTCTATCAAGAAAGTTCCTATCAATAAGAAAGAAAATATAAAGAAAGCAATCATTTTATACTTAAAATCTTGTGTAACACAATTAACTTTTTAAAATTACAATGAGTTATTTCCACACATTAAAAAAATATATATAGTTTAGGTAAAAAATATTTTCAGGAAACATCCTTTACAAAAGAATAAAGAAAGTTTTGAAAATTGTTTTTTTAACAAAAGGAATTACATCATTTTATTTATACCTTCGAAAATACTTTTCTTTGGAGGCACAGTAAGCTCAGAAAATGAATTGGGTAGAGAAAACACATCAGGATGCCCTGCATCTTCTAGATAAACAGATGATATAGAAACATCAGATTTAGATCTTGAATGGTGCACTTTTCTTTTGTAGCTGGAATTTGAATGTCCATAGAGTACATCAAGAGATTCTATTTCCTTCATATCTATAATAGATATCTGACTAAACTCGGAACCAATGCTTTCATGCCTCTCGCATATTGTAGAAGTACTACTTCTTCCAGAAACAGAATATCCACTAGCAACATTTGTTGTAGAATTACTGCTAAATAAATTTGTTGATATATTGTCATTTTTCACATTAGAAAAGTCAACAGAATTGTCTGAAAATTCAGGTTGGCTATGTACATTTGAAAATGGAACAGTAGAAGTTTTAGTATTACTATCAAGTAAGCTAAAACTCTTAGAAAGAATATGTTTATTGTGAGACTTAGAATAAACCATTGGAAAACTGAAGCTACGTTTCAGATTTTGACTATTTGAAGAATAATCAGCTTGTCTAGATGACTGGCTGAACTTTTCCACAGTTACAGAAGGTAAAATTTCCACAAAATGGTCATACAAATTAGATTTAAATGACTCATCGTTGTTTCGACTTGATACATATTCTTGCTTCAAATTTAGTTTGTCTTTTAGAGCACTGGAACGTTTTTGACTACTAAGGCGCTTCTTTCTAGAATAGTGTGGTGATTTTGAAGGATGAATATCACACTTCACAGAGGTGCTCCCTTCAGAGCTACTTAAGGGCATGCTAGTAAAAGAGTTATGATACAAAGAAGAAATCCATTTCTCAGCATTTTATTTCCACCTGGAAAAATTTTTACAATTAAAATTTTATAATTTAAATTCCAAAAATCTATAATTCTAAATATTTATAAATTTAAAAAAGAAAGAAGTATTTTGTTCTTTCTAACAATCCAATCCTTTTTTCTACACCCTGTTAAAATTTTTATCCTTCTTTAAGTTCTGAGTCATATTACTAATATCATATAAGCAGATACAGAATCAGAACTACATACTTCTACATTATATAAGAACAAGTAATGAAAAGAAATTTAAGTTATAGATCATCTTAAGAAAAGAAACAAAGACAATAATTTTAAGAATAAAACTAAATAAAAAATTAAAGTATAAATTTTTAAAAATCCTGTTTGATCCTGGCCGAAATTAAATTACTCAACTTGAATATTTATATTAAATTAAGGTTAAATATCTCATCTATAAATTAAATGACAATATTCAATTTTTTTTTATCTGATGACTTAGAATAATTTGAGAAGGAGCGGCCACCTTGCCAAAAGAATATGAATACCTATGCTTTCCATATTGAAACACTTTTTAACTATTAGATTATCGACATGGTTCATGGTGCTAATCAAATGATTTCTATACAAATTCTTGATACAGTTTTCAAATTATTCAGTTCTAAGACCTAAGTAGATAGACATAATTTCTGGTAAATTAAGTAGGGTTAGCTATTAGTCTTAATATTTTTGGATAATTTACATTTATTTATTTATTCTGGCTTCTTGAAACTGCAAATCTCAAGATTTGGAATGTATACTTTACATTTGGTCTGAGAATTTGTTTGAAGTTAACTATTTTGTTAGATGGAATGATCTGACTAACCAATTATTATAGGAAGCCATATTAATTTTATTCTAGAATTTTTCTTTGATATATTGCATATGATGACTGTATATAGTTTACTTTCAAGAATGAGACCTAGATACTTGACTTCTATCAGCCACTCAAAAGGGTTTTTTTTTGGGGGGGGGACTACATAATTACAAGAAAGATGACAAAATATTCTTTCTTTAACATAATGGATCAGAATTACTCTGTACCTACAGCAATGCGCCATTTAGTTAATCATTCTTCAAAGTTAAGCAAGGATATTAAGAAATACAGCAGTTTTTCTATGTCATTGATGTCTGTTCCTTTAGGAAGAACTGTTGAGACATCAGTGAATAATCAGATTGCTGCTTCTCGGATCATTTGTGAAATCAACTATGAAAACTCAGTTAAAGTTAGGACTTAATAAACTTACTTACAGTATCCCAGAAGTAATGTCTTTTACTATCAATCCACTTAAAATTTTCTCTTATCCAGGAGTTTTTTTAATTTTATAAAATATATGGGGAATTTGGTAAAATATTTAAGGAAGTTGAATATGATTAATACATAAAACAGTTATCCAAGCCACATCTGATCAAATGCTCTCAGAATTTAAAAACTCCTGTACAGAATGTGATATTATAACCTTTTGTTGTATGGAATGGTATAACTAATGAGCTGTTCAACAATGGGATCTGAACCTGAATTATTCTGGGAGCATAATATTTTATTTGTTGAAATATTATTTTCAAATAATGAGAAAAAAAGTGTCAGTATAACAGTTTTTAAATTGCAAATAAATTTTCAAAACAAAAATAAAAAAGGAAGAAAATTTAAATCTTACATTTAACACCAATAAAGCAAGCAAATAGGGAAATTTTACAATTTATATGCGTTATTTATAACTAAATTAATAAATTAAAGTTTAATCTAATTAAAGTTTTATTCAATAGTATCTTAAATGTTATCTAATCATACTAATACAGTACTTATTAATCACATAATCTGATGTAAAATGAGAATCAAAATTTTGTTAATGACTTATAGACAAGTGCACATCACAACAACAAATGTACCTTTCTCAGTGCATCACAATATTCTATATTTAAATTTCCTCACAACTGATTTAATTAAAATCTAGTTATATATTAATTATAGTTTATTACTGCATTAGTTTCACTTCCAGAATCTCAATGCACAAGATTTGTTAAAGCTAATTATTAATATCTAGCAAATAATTCAGATAGAATGAGAATCTTTGACTGAAGAATGAAATAAATAGATTGCTATAAATTTAATATAAAAAGTGTCCAGAAAAATTAAATATGTATGCATCTGATCATATAATCACAATTACAAATTATTGCATTTTAAAATTTATTTCCACCAAAGGATGGAAATACTATAAAAATGCTGGATATGTTTGGCATAATGCAAGGAAAAAATTATTCATCGGCCAAAACAAATTTAATCATCAGTAGAAGAAAATATGATTTGAAAAAAATGAAACAACATTAAAAATTTATTTTTAAAAACCCATTAAATATAATGATAGGAACACGTAATTTCAAAGAGAAATAAGAAATTACTTATTCTAAAAGAAATAATTTCAAAGATAAATTCTTTCTTTTAAAATAAGTAAGTTGAAATTCATTAAATGTAATATGGAAATACAGAGTGTTTAAGTGCTGGATTGCTAAACTGAGAAGGCTGTTTGAATACATTAAGGGGAACTAAAACCAAAATGAAATATTGTGTCATAAACCAAATAGACAGGGTGAAAATCATGTAAAATGCATATAGGTTTTGAAGTCACATTAGAATAATTAAAAATGTAATAACTACAAACAATTTATTTAATTAATTAATACAAAAGTTAATGGAAATGGCTTCTGACATCATTGCAGTTTACAATAGAATTAAAATTATTTCAAAACACGCTTGAAAATACATGATTTTTTTATGTCTATCATAGTGACAGCAATCCAGGTCATGAGAATCTATACTCTGTTCATAGATATCACATAAACAAGTAATTTAATTCTATCCTATAGGAGAAAGTCATATGGATTGAAATCCGACAACAGGAAAAGCCAGAAATGGGTTCTGCATCTGGACTTCATCTTTAGGTGCATAATATAAAGACAATTATGGAACTTGCAGGAAAAATGTGCAGGGGCATCATCATGCATGACTCGTATGTCTTGCTATACTGCAGCCAGTACACTTTGTAACATTTCTGGGAGGATGTGCTGCAGAAAAATAAGATATGTAGCTCTACTCAGGCATTTGGACAGCAAGAGCAGTCCTAAGGGATATTCATCAAGGAATCGTACCAAAATGTTGAGTCTAAACCTCAGTTGATATTTCCGTGGAACATTGATAAGAGGATAATCCATCAACTTGCATGGGTGTATTATGTGTGCTGACAATGCTTTCTGAGCTCACAGTCAGCATGCATATTTCACAATTTTTACTCTCTTAGCTTGTGACACTGTAATCCATAACTTTTGTTCCTCTCAGTGTCTACTTAACAACTGAGTTTGTTTTTATATTAGAATACCTTATATATTTGAATGACAACATTTTGAAACAGTGCTCAAAAGATTATTTTTCAATAAGAATGACACTAAGTCAACAGAATGAATCGTCAAGTAATAAATATTATACAATTACATAAATTCATTCATTTTTATTATATACCAGTTTAACCATGATTAAATTTTACTGTATCCAGTTTAACCACAATAACAGAGATCCAGAAGCAAATAGTTTTGAAATAAAATTTCCAAAAAAAAAATGACAGTAACTGCATTAGTACATAAACAATGAAAGCCAAAAGTAATCTAATTGATCATCATGATCAAAACAAATTTATTTAACCTATTCTGTCTCAAATGTATAGAAATTCTCATTTGTTTCAATCAAGATCAATTCATTAATGATTTCAACAAAAGAATTATTTTAAAGTTTATATAAAATTTATATAGAAAAAAAAGGAATTTTATAAAAATATTACATTCTGAATATAAAACACATATTAAAAATTAGCTTGGATTAATACTTTAATAATATATGCCCTTTTTTATCGGTACTATATAATAAATCAATATTTAAATATTAAAATATTCCACTCTGTTAATCTCTATTAATAATCTGTTAATCTCAATTATTTACATCTTAAGTAATTACAATATATTTTACACAAAATTTATTTTATATATCTATTTACTTCTGACAGTTTTCCTTATATAGCTATGCTTAATGCTAGAGAGTAAATTTGCATATTCTGCAGGAAATATTCAAATCATAATGTATTAAAAGTAAAATAGAAAATGAATAAGTTAATCTGGACATTAAACTGGGATTAATAGAAAATTAAATATGAATTTGTCTTTCAATTGATATATAATAGGAATATTCTTACTTTCATATTAATAGAAAAATAATTTTAATGCTTTTAAGCAAAAAAAATAAGTTAAGAAAAGTATATAAATCTAATTTCATTTAAATGTCAATCACAAATATAACTGACTATCTCAATAATAATGCCATCATTATATACACAATTTTAATATTTAAAAGATAATCATAACATTTCATTTAATTCTTTCAAGTACCTTTTCAAACAATTACACATATAAATCAATATAATGGTAAAATATTAATATAAATCAATTTCAGAAAAGTATTTTTTAAACAATACTCATTATATCAAATTAGCAACAAAACCCAAACCTATCGTAATAAAATATCTGAAAACTTTTAATATATTTTAATTATATAAATTCTTGTCGTACAATAATATATTAATAAAAATAGATATTAAAAAATCAATTATCTTTATTCCTTCACCCATTTAACAAATTCGCAATAACTAAGTAATCGTTGTTTAAAGTAAATTATGTACGCAAGAGTAGTAATTTTTACTTTTACTTTCCCTTTTGCAAACAGTAACATCAAAAACATTTATCAAATACCTCAGCAAAAATCGAATTAAAAATCAAAGACAACAAATATTTCCAATCATACTGGAAATATTTATGCAGTAAAAGAATTTCTTTACTACCTTCTAATTTTTATTTATTATTTTTTTGGCATAAAAAAATCTCGCTGAAACAACATGCAATCAGGAAGAAAATATTAAAAATATCGATAATACATTGCATTCAACAACCAGAGTATACTCGAGAGATGCATTGAAAACTAAAGCTAAAACTATAATCAGTCAACACACGTTACGGTTTCTAAAAATTTGACTTCCATTTTACGTGTAAATATGTGACAAAGTTCAAAGAGAAACAAGAAAAGACATTCTGACCTGAACAAGATATTGAATAAAATTTTTACAATTACGAAACCATGACTCAATCATCGTGTTGTCAGTTGAAAAGGAAATACAGCACCTACGAAAGAAAACATAATTCTCATGACACACTCGCCTACCTTTCATTTCCATTGGATGCAAGCAGAACGAATCTGAGGATCTAATTCCTAAAAGTGAACGACAGCTTCAAAACATGACAAGTCGGATCCGGATTCAACATAATGGATTCTTGATTATTGTTATTTGTTAACAATTATTTTAACGAAGTACTTGAAATAGTGATTTTTTTTTACCCTTATTAGTACAAAATTTCCAACAATATTGTTGGAAATTTTGTACTAATAAGGGTAAGGGTCCAACCACAAAGAAACTTCTTCTCTGTGGGTCCAACCTTGTTTATGTTTTCTAATTATTTCTCAAATGAATCTATTAAAAATAGAGAGTATGAGTGCCTATGTATATGTATCCCTAGTACCACCATAATATTGTAAAATATTTTGGAAATCATCATTCATATTGTGAATATTAAGGAACAATATTGTGAATACTAAATGTCACATGAATTAGGAATGACGAAAATTTTACGAGTGGTTATTATGTAACCAATATCTAAAAGTCACAAATACCAGTGATCAATACTTTTCAAAGAGGGATTCAAATCCTTGATACGATCTTACTGGTTGATATTTCGATTACAGTTCTTAGATCACGATAGAAAGTTACAATCAATACGATCTGTCCAATGGAAGCCCTCGAATAAGAGCAATTGCTTTTGCTTGTGGTCTTGTTACTCGGCTACGAACCACAAGGTCCCAGGTTCTATCCTCCCTCATAACTATCCGCCACAAGTTCATAGGGAAAGTCCCTTACCCACTGATGCACTTTCCAGGAACAGAGTTCCCACAAACAATGGGGTCAATTCACGATCACGTGTCAGGTACCAAACAAACCGTTTCAGTTCAATTTTCAACCGTTCTGCGCATGTCGGGATGTCTGCCGATAACGTTGATGAAACCATTGTTTAGTAAATGTTACGCTAGCCGATCAATTATTAAAAACTTCCGATTATTTTTAAAGATATTATTTTTTTAAAATTTGGTATTTATATAATTTTATTTCTTATATTAAAATTCAAATTAGTATTTTCAATGGAATTATTGTTTTTTATAATTAATTAACGTCGGTTTTTAATTCGTTTGGTGCTGCTTTATTCTTTCCTTTTCCCTACCTCCAATTTTTATACAAACGATACAATTTGACAAATGACTATGGCAGTGTTTTATGAAAAATTACATATGTTTTTTTACATATTATTGAATGTTGAATCTTATAAATATAGTTCTCTTTAAAAATAAATTATTACTCTTAGATAAGTTAATATTTTAAAGCTTAGTAATAAAATTATTACATTTTTTTTTCCTTATGTAATGATTTTTATTAATATTGAGACTTTGATGTTTTCAGTTTGCTCAGAGGAAAGAACATGAAATTCAAATTAGTATATATTGAATAAATTATGTTTGTAATTTGAAATTATGAAATATAAAAGGTATAGAACCTTTTTTTTTTAAATCTATGCAACTTATGAATCAATTATTTCATTTCAATTAGTAGATATCATTAAATGAAAACAAACAAAATTACAGTTTCATATTTTTTATTTACACACTACAAATATATATTAGATAGATAAAAAAGTATAAAAATCAAGTTAACAGGAAAAACAAATAAACCAATGAAAAATATAACGAAATATAAAAAATATAAAAATATATAAAAAAGAATCCTGCCTGAAGACATTTCAAGGGTCACCCTCAGGCAGGGATTCAAAAAAAGGGATGTTTTTCTGTTAAGGAAATGCAGACAATTAAGTCTAATAATGATTCCTCATGACCCGAAAATCCCCTGAAATTAGGCCGAAGAGATATACCATTTTAATAGAAAGGAAAATACAAAACAACAAATTAGAAGAAAAACCACTAATAAGTAAAAATACAATAACAAGAAACAATAAAAACCAAAATACCATAAAATAACACTAAAGCAAAAACAAAAGGCAAGGACATACCATCAGCAGTCAAGGAAATTTTAAGCTATCGATTGTGATTCCAGGTTATTAAAAACACAAAGCTAACGGTAAGTTAGGTAAAAATTGTAGGCTCCCAGCGCCACCTATTGAGTGATAATTGATGCAAGGAAAGTTCTATTTTTTATTTAAGCCAAAGGATTAATCCCAAACCATACCTTGTTTAATTAAAAAATTGACATTACAGTAATTTTTAGGAAATTCATTTTTAATTAAATTTTTAATGAGGTTGTTTGATGTTTCAATATAGGAATTTTTATTATTGCTAACCCTTTTGATACTGTTAACTTGTGAGAAAATTAGATTTTTGAAAATTTTAGAGTTTAGACTGGAATGGTAGTTACATAGTTTGGTTATTTTAAAGTTGAATTCATCCCTTCTATCGCATATACCGACTATTGTTTTATCATTATCAATTTCGATTTTTAAATCCAGAAAGGTCGCCTCAAGTTGATTTTTATTCGTTTCTGTTAAAATTAAATCTTTTGGATAGCAATTAGTAATAATATTGGTATTGTCGAAGTTAATCAAAAGTAGGTCATCAATATATCTCCACCCGTTTATTAAATTATATTTCATTACTTTTTTCTCATAGTAATGTAGAAAAATATTAGTTGAAGCACTTGAGAAAGCTGCTCCCATTGGAATGCCCTTAACTTGTTTATAAAAATTAATATCATTAAAAACGTAATTTTCAGTAATATTAAAATTACATAACTCAAGCCAATTATTTTTAGGAATGATATTTTCATTTAAATATTCGTCATTGATAAAAGTGCAGACTTTTATTAATTTTTCATGAGGTAGATTAGTGTATAAATTTTCGAAATCAAAAGTATTATGTTTATTAATGTTGTTATCTTTAAGAAAATCCAGAACTTCTTTGTTACTAGAAATAATAAAGTTGTCTTCATCTTTTATTTTGTCCAGGATAATTTTTTAGTATTTAAAGAAATGTTTACCCGTATAGTAATTATAACTGCCAGTGCTACAGGTCATGAATCTGAATTTTAATGGATTTTTATGAAATTTAACTGTTGGGGATAAATAAGGATATTTAAGAGAGCAAGTCTTAGTTTTTTTTTTTTTTTTTTTTTTTTTTTTGCGAAAGCTAGCATTCTTTTATCTAATTCCTTTTTCTCGGTGTTCTTTAACATATAAGTTGCGTTAGAATTATATTCATTAATTAAAAGTTCTTTATAATAATATTTACAAAATAAACAGAAATTATTTACTGATTTATCAATAATAACTGTAACTGTAATAACAAATTTAACTGTAATAACAAATTTTTCTTTAAAATTTTTTATTTCGTTTTTCAATGTTTTACTAAAATAAATCCCACGTTCTTTAGATCTGTCAAAATCAATATTCATTTTTATTTTTATTTCCTTTAAAATATTCACTTTCCATTCTCTGAAACCTTCCGCAGGCCAATGGTATTTTCTAGAAAATTTGGCAATAAAAACATCCAAATTATTACCAATAGAAATCAAGATTTTGTCATGGTTTATTTTTTCTCTTAATCTAAATTTTGTTACTCTTCCCATTGAATTTCTTAAAGAGTTGGATTCAATAATTTTTAAATTACCTGTAATAATATGATTTTTATCAACATCTATAAAATCTTTATAGTTTTCTTTGTTACAGTAACAATCTGTAATATTTATTTTATCTAAATTTTTGCTATAGTAATTATAATTACAAATTTTTTTTTCTTTAAAGTTGAAGTGTAACTAAAACTATTTTGTTTTCGTAAAACTGCGATTTCGAAACTGTTTTGTTTTCGTTTTCGTTTCGTTTTCAAACTATTTCTTACTTTAGATTGGGTAAAAGTGAATTTTAGTGTGCACCCAGCTGCGCCAACAATGCCAAGTCGCCAATAAAGATGGCGGACAAAATAAACAAATACTTCCGCAGAACAGTTACGGTTACCATTTGCCGCCATATAATTGGGACTTTTTATTGATAAGTATTGTTTTTTTTCCCCTTCTGTCAGGTGCCTTCTACAGATGCCTTCGGCATCTGTAGAAGGCACCGGGCAG
>JAPMOR010026619.1:1313139-1445646 GCA_026543865.1 Argiope aurantia | reverse complement strand
TTATAATAAAGAACAAAATTAAAATCTTTAATCGGTATTTTTTTAATTTAACATTTTTCATAATATAATAGTTTATGTACAACTCAACTATTGCAAAAAGTAGTAAACAAAACAGCAGTACGGTTGCTATAAGAGAAATATTGGCGACAAACAGCTGGGTGCACACTAATCTTCACTTAGGCCTTAGATTGGTTACTTAGATAGATAAAATATATATGGTAATTATTTGAAAAAATGTGATCAAATGGATGTTTCAATGTACTGACTAATTTGAAAAACTAAAAAACTATTTATGAACATTTATTTTTCTAGAGACTTAGAAAAAATATAAACATAGTATGACAAGAATGTCAATGTAAATGATGAAATCAATTTTATTCAACAGAAACATTCTAAATACTAAACAACAGTTTTTTTTTTTATCACGAATAAAAACATTATGTTGAACAATATACTTTTAAAGCAGAACATTTATGAAATTTTTTTAAATGCTAAAGTTACATTGATAAAAATTACATTGAATGAATATCATAAAATAAAACATACAATATATTAAATTTAATAAATTAGAATAAGGTCATGATATATATATATATATATATATATATATATACAGAGAAAGAGAGAGAAGTTAAATAGGATATAAAGAGGAGTTAGAAGAAACACTTTTATGCTTTTACAGAATTTTATAATTCAAAATTAATTTGTTAAAAAAATAGAAAAAAAAGTGAAACATACATGTAGCAATGAAGTTGGGAATAAAAATTATATAATAAATGCTTATTTGGAAATTGATTTTCAATGAAAAGACCTGTATTTATTAAAACAGAAATTGCTGAGGTGCACAATGGTATAACATGATATTATGATAACAGTCAATTGCAGTTTAAATTCAATAAACTATTGACATTTCATTTTTAACAATAGAAAAGTTGTTTGATATAAATTCACTTTGAATCCATCACAAATCTGCAAATGTAATTAGAAAACTAGTAATAATGCTTTCTAGAGACATCCATTGGGCTCTTTTGTTATTAAACATGATTACCCAGGAATAACTGAATATCATGAATTACTAAAAGATAAAGAAAACTTTAAGGTTCATAATAAAAAAGCAACACATCATAATGCATTTTATTATAATGCCAAAAACTAAAAATCAAATGCAAAAATTATTTGACGTTAATTAATGGTTTTATACTTAACTAATTTATATACTTAATTAAATGACATGTGTTTTCAAAACTTTATATATATATATATATATATATATATATATATAAATATATAGCATTCAATTTATCAAATTAAGAGCACGTTTAATAAAATACATCAATTATATATATATTATAACAGTCAATAAGAAAATTCAATTTTCAGTAGTTAGGAAAGATTTCACTTATTAAATAAATCTTTAAGAAATTTATTCACTTGCGCCTAAGTTTAGCATTATAGCAGTTGTTATTTTTGCAGCAGGAGTTTGTTTACTTACATTAAATTTAGATAAGAGTTTTTAGAAAATGCAATGTAATATTCATGTAAACATTTTAAAACCTTCTAAGCATATTCAAAATTATCAGAAATTTCATGAAATGTGAATTAGAAATGCTCTCACGATTTTGTTTGATTGTTTTTGTTGGCAAATCGCTTACCAAATTCTTTTTTTCGAAGAATTTTTCTAAAAAATTACTGAAACATTTGCGATTACTGAAATTCCATTTACGATTTAATAAATGAACACACACTGAATGAATTCTTCAAAATGATAGAAGCATATCACCGACTTCGAAGGCTTGAAAAAAAGGTACCAACCCTAGGCAGGATTGTTGAGAGGAAAATAAGAAAACATTTTATCATGACAGTCACTCTTGTGTTTCGCATTAAAAATATCCATCAGCACACCAGTATTTCCTCTTTTAACACATAATAAGAGGAAAGAAAATGACTCAAAAATTATAACTTCAAATGTAGACAAAAAAAAAAAAAAAAAAAAACCCCGCTTCATACTCGGCGGAGAACGTTAAAGGCAGACTAATCGACGAAAGCGGTGCGGATGAAATTTAAAGGCCATGCGCGGATAGCTCATGACATGTGACTTTTACGTCATATGAATTGACCCCATTGTGGCGGACGGCGGGACCTCTTGATCACAGTCAAAGATCTTCCTATTTCACAGAGTCAGATCTGAGCTCTCCCTATTCTATCGTATGATAACGATTATCGCTCGAAGCTATACGCGGATTGTTTCAATGTACGAAAATAAGTTTTCTTTCGCACTCAAGTCTCCACAGAAAAATATTTATTCTGGGAAAAAAACTCTATCTGAAAAAGAGGATCAATATCTTTCATTTAAATAGGCAATTACCAAACACATGTGGAGACTTGAATATGTTTTTTCTACACCACTCTTTCTGGTATTTGCAGCTTTATTTTGTTTTCGGCTTCATGCATCTAAAAAAGCTTTAGTTTTAAATAAAAGAATCATAATCAGAATAATTTTATTTTATTATTCATCAAAATTTAAATTGACAATTTTTTAAGAATTTCTTTTGAAAACGGCTGGCGAATATATTTGATTCAGTAATCTTGATTGTGATTATTGTAGATTTCAATTCAAAATATTCTCAAAATATAATTTAACGCGAGTTCGCAAATTGTACAGACTAAGTCTATGGCAAAGGATACCGACGTGCTCTCATTGGTTTAAGCCTTTGCATCTTTTTGGCAATGTTTTGTCAAAAAAATGCCATACCGAAATATAATTTTATAAAAATAAATTAAATATGTGAATTTATCCCCCCCCGCCTATTTTTTATGGTTTACATGTAATATTAATCTGGCACACATATACAACAGAAAAGATCAAATCTTGAAACCTAAATTCAGGAAATATAAAAATTACAATTTATTAAAAATATTTTTGTGTGTGTTTCTTCTTAATATTATTTTGATATAACTAAAAACATTAGTTACGAAATAACATATTCGGTTAAAGCTTACATATTTATGCGTTTTGGGCATTAAGTAATCATCTCCCCATATTTAGTTGATGGGAAAGTAACAAACGTTCAGCAACAAGTTTCAATGACTGCATAAATTATCTAATAAAGGCGCGAAAATCATAAAAAAATAAGAACTATTTAATTGCTGCATCATTTGTTGAGTAATTAATTTCATATAATTTTTATACTTCTGTGCATAAACAACATTAGTTACTTGTATTACTAGTATTATTAGTAATATTTGTTATTATTATTAATAATTAGTATTAGTAGTATTACTAGTAATATTTAGAGAAAACAATTATATTAATAAAAAATTAGATCGTGTTGATATCCAATCGTATCTTCCATAAAACTAATGAAAGGTACAAGATTTGAGCCAAATAAGCGAAAACTACACTATTATGAGTGCAAAACATTGCCAAAAAGATGCCAAGGCTTAAGCCAATCAGAGCACGTCGGTATCCTTTGCCATAGTCTGTACAATTTGCGAACTCGCTAATTTAACTGACTTAATGTTAAAAAAAAAAAAAGCTAAAATGTAAGTCGCTGGAGACTATACGATTTTACGCAAAAAAGAAAATTAATAAAGCATTCTGAAAAAAATGTGTTTAAATAACATTTGGATGGACACTAGGTTTTTTTTATTTGCTTGAAAAGTTCATTCCAAGTAGTAATAATAATTATTAAATTTGTAGCTTATTGTATTATACCATTTGTTATAATCTGAATTTTAATGCAGTTGTACATCGTATTTCTTAATTATTATTTTGTTGTAAAATCAAATTAGTCTTTTCTTTATTTTTATGAGCACAAAAGAATATAAACAATCCTATTATTGGCAATGCATCTGGAATTTTAACCATAGAAAAATTGTGAAAAAAGTTCAAAGCCTAAGTCCTTCTACGGTGAACTTAAATGGTAACTTAAGGAAATTCAAAGGATCAGACACATTTAATTTGTAACCAGACCCTTATCAAGGCAAAAAATTATAAACATTTGTTTTTACATAAGTTTTATGCAGTGTTATAAGAAACAACTGAAAAACGATTACTAATTCCCATACAGATTTGCTGCGTTTTGAAACTATAAGGCAATTTGATTTTTTTTTCTCAGAAATCCAAAAAAGGAAGGGCCTATTCTTCTCATAAAGCGAAAATTCGACGCGATAAGCAACCGGTGTCCTGACACTGCTTTCAGGTGGCTGGAAATTAATTAGCATTCCTACTGGGCGGAAAATCTATTGAAGGAGAAAGCAATATCTTTGCTTAATTTGTGACACTTAAAAGTAGTAAACAATGTAACAAATGTTAAACAAGGCAGGAAATGGAGAAATTTTATTTTAAAAGAATTGCATTTCAGAGCAATGCATAAGTATATTACGCCATCCATACTTAAAAATTTAATTTAAAACAAACTTCTTATTTAAAAAAAAATTATATTTTTTTACGAATACAAAAAGCCTATAAAAAGGAATATAAAATTAACTACGCTTAGAATAATCCATTCATCTAATGATTCTTTCTAATTGTATAAAAGAAATGAATGGTTTCTTTTACAACTATCTATGAAATCACATCTATAAAAGCATGAGAAATATTTACACGATAACATTTTTTAACTTATTTTCAAAATATATTTAACAAAATAAGAATATAAGATCTCTTTGTTCTAAAATACGTGGAAAATAATCAACTTAGAAAAAATTTCTTTTAACTTTATTAATATAAAATTGATCATTCTCAGGTTAATCATGTACCATGAAACTTCATGATAAGCACTAGACAATGCTTCATTATCAAAAACTGCAAAAATAAGATAGAATTATCAAAACCCGCAACTACAAATTCAAGTAAAATGAATCTCAAGTTTCCTCATTATTGATATTTTTACTTTGAAATACTGAAAAATGTATTGAAAAATAATTTAACTCCGCTTAATAATTTAAAATAATTAACTCCGTTTAATGGAGCGGTGACTTGATAGTGCTGTATCCCATTAAGATTATTTCTACTTGCCTGTGACATGACCTAATGACATTCATTTTGTTCATTCTGAAGGCGCCATCTATTGACAGAATACAGAACTAAAGTGGAAATTTTAAAGAAATGACATTTTTTAAAAATTTATTTTTTTTAGAAAATGCTTTACTTCAATAAACAAATTAAATAAATATATTTGAAAAAAAATCAAAATTAAAAAGTAAGCTGAAACAGATAAATAAATTTAGTCGATCACACGTTACTTAGATTAGCAAATTAAATATTAATTACAATTAATAAATATTATTTTTAATACTAATTAATAATTTTTAATTAATAGTATGATTGAAATAACAAATATTTGGAACAAATATTTAAAAATAACAATAGCAAAATTATTTGTGATTAAAAAAAAATCGTGGGTTATGCATCTCTAGCATCAACATTAGCGTACGGAAATGACGGAAATATTTTAAAATATTCTTAAGGATTTCGGGACGGAAATTTTTAAATATTCTTCTCTAAATTCACAAAAGTAGTTTCCAATGCTAAAAATGTTCTTAAAATTCTACTACTTATTCTACTGTGAAATGATAGTTAACTGTTGAACCCATCATTTAATTACACATGCACATTTCAGTTTTTCACTTGCCTTGCGATTCGAATCTATGACGACACGTGGGATCTTAGTGATTCAGCGAAATCTTGAATGACCACCTTTAATTATGGTAACTGTGTCTATGGCTCGATAGATATTGTGTAATTCTGGATTTCATTTAAATTTCCTTTTAATTTAATAACTTTTTTATAATTTCACGTTAAAAAGGATTTGAGGTCAAAGAGAAAACATTTTCACTTGTAATTAAGATTTGCCATGAGAATAAATTACCGAAGGTTAGGTTTAAAAGTAAGAAAATTATAAAATACAGAACATTAAAGCGTTTTTTTTTTCCGAAATTATTTATGGTTTGTTTGTTTTTAGTTTATGAAAACTAAAATTATAATATTAAGAAAAAAATAAAATAAGATGTTCTGTAAAAGAAAGGTTGCTTATCAAAGTACACGATAATTTGCTTAAACATGATAATTTTGGCATATTTTATTTGTAGTGAAAGTTGAATGAAGAATTTTTCAAAAGCAAATTCTTTAATATCTATAACATAATTCTTTATATTTTTTCTCATAATTCCTTTTTTTTTTCATTTTATAGCTTTAATTTATTTTATTTTGAATAAATAAATGATCAGGAGATTTTATTTCATTTTTTTTAAATCAGAACAAACAATCAAAATCCAGATACCAAAAAATTTATATGGGTTTTTTTATCATTTCGGATTAAATAAAACAATTCAATTCATCATAAACAATGTTATGTATCAACATTTTTAAATACGTAAATTATAGTATTATTATCGGAAAGTAGATCAACATTGATAAATGTGATTTTCACATTCTAATTCAACATTGAATGCTCAATATTAATTTCACAATATTGTGCAATATTCATCTTTTAATGAAAAATTATTCCTGTTAAATTCTTGGAATAAAATTTCAAATAAAGGGATTATTAGACTAGGACTAATATTTTTATGTCACAATGTCAGTGTAGCAATTATTTTAAAAATTTCATTGCCTTTTGAATATGCAATTCCATATTTTACCATATTGCTTATGGAGTATTCGCTATTCTTTGGAATTCAGAATGCTATTCAGTATTTCCCAAATATTTTGCGATATAGTGATGCTGCTGAGGCTGTGAACACACTAACAGCTGCGTCATGAACTGTGTTCAGCATTAATACCTTGGTAGAGTCTGTCAAAATAGTATATGGGCTCTGCTCGTTTTCAGGGTCGATTCAAGAGGTTGCGTGATTGGACTCTGTTAATAACTCAAATATAAAGAAAAGATTCAAAATGGATATAAAAAAAAACTTTAAAAATGAGCTTGGCACGATTTAGTATGCAAATAAGAAAGATTTTTAGAACGATCCCTATGTAATGGAATACGGATTATGGGAGTTGTTGCGCAAATTCACCAGCTTGGCCGGTATCAAGTGTGATCCCTCATACATGATATTATGCTCCCTCAACCAAAATGTATCTAAAAACACAATATTTTCTGTGCGACAATGAGATCTTGAATTTTTATTGCTACTCTAAGTCCCCAGCGAAGAGAAAGAAGTGAAATATCCTTTTTTTCCCACTAAAGACTTTCTTTTTATGAAGCTGCATTTTGATATCGCTCAAACGTTCCTACATGTGAAAAGTAAGGTTTGCAATAGATTCACCCATCCTGTAAATACTGCGATTGAGACGCTAGTAATATCTATTGGAGAAAGATGTTTTGAGTTTTGAAAACTTCATATGTCATTAACACGCTTCCAATGTTTTCATACCATTGCCTTTCTTTGACCCTTAAGAAGAAATAAACACTTATAAGGTATTATAAACACTTATTTCCTTCCGACGATTGTACTTTGCAACTTTATCAGATTCTTTTATCCAGTTTTCTGGACATTGATTTCTATCGCCCGTAAATTTTAACCTTGTATTCTACTACTTCTTCATAATTCCAATTTCAGGATTGATTTTCATATTGCATGGATTTCTCTACCAACCGAAACCCATTTTAGTTTAACTAAAAATATAAAAATAAAACAAAAATTCTCACACTCTAACTTCTAAAATAAAGATCATAATAAACTGCATTCAAATGCCCTTATGTATGAGTTGAAATTTTTATGTCATTCAGAAACTTTTGGAACTTTTCAAAACGAATAATTTTACACAATATCGCATTAAGTCTTTAACAGTTCGAAGAAAATTATTGAAATAAATGAGCAAGAAACTTCAATCTCTGAACATTTTATTTCGCAGTTTCAAAAACACAAAAAGGAAATAATTGGCCAAGGTTTTTTTTTTTTTTTTTTTTTTTTTTTTTTTAACTTTTAAATGTAATATTATTACTTATCAGTTCTTTTTATGTCACTATAAAATCCAAAAGTTCAGCTTTTCTGTGATATTAATTTTATTTCGTTCAATTTTTATTTCCTCGTATACGTAGCATAGTAATCGTAAATAAATAAAATAATAATAAAAAAAAATCGAATTCGCGATTTTAACGAATTTTTACTTCTTAGACCTCCCTGAGTTCGAAAAATACATTTTCGGAAAATTTCCGTCTGTCTGTTGTTGACAAAGAAAATTTAAAAAAACTTTGAGCTAGGCGAATGAAATTTGGTACACGGCTTTTAGACCAAATTTGCAGATTTCTATCAAATTTTGAGTAAAATCGTTTCTGAGGAAGTTAGTGTGTTCGAATAGAAGTAAACGCGTTAAGTACAAAATAAAGAGAGCTAGATAAATGAAATTCGGTACGTGGATTTAACATCTATAGAGTAGACGTCAAAATTTGAGCCAAATCCAACAATGGGTTGATTGCCTATCGATCTATGCTTTCAGAAACATGTAAACGTGGTAATTCAAAAATGTATCTAAATATATCTTATAAAATAACTTAATAATATATCTAATAATAAGATATAACTTAACGTAACTTAGACTTAAATATATCTAATTTCGTTTCGGTTGATTTGGTCCGGCTAATTTCAATTTGAGAAAAACGTGTCTAAAGCACAAATTTGATTTTTGGATACTATTTATGGCATGTCAGGGATTAATCGTTAAGAAACTCGCCAATGATGATTGATAGATTCAGTAAAAATATTAAATTCACGCCAAAATTTCGTTATTATTGTACGCCAATGTCATGCATGGCTTTCTCTGGCGTGACAAGATTATTAGAGAGTATGCGAGAAAGTTTTAGGGGGAACATTTCTTGTGGTTTAAAAATGTTAAGACATTAAAACTATTTTATATGTATTCCTCAATAATAGTTTTTATTGTTTTATTAATTACGTTTATATATCGATGTATTACGACAATATAAAGTTTATTGTTTATTATAAATGCTATCGTTTCTATAAAAAATGATATAAAGATAGATGAAAGCTTATCATGAATGATATCTGAAACTAGATGTTCAAATCTCCTTTACATTTTTAAATCTAATCAGGTGCAAAATTGTTGGAAAGTTTTAATTAGTTGCATTTTTTCCTACCTTGTTTCATCATTCCAACTATCATAAAATTGGAGAAGGAAATGACAAAGAAAGCGATTCTTCTTTCCTTTTAACTCGGGAAAAAAGAATTTTCTTTATCCTTCCGTGTTGTCGGGAGGAACTTATTTTTTTTATTACCTATATCTATACTTATAATAAAGCTCAATGTGTGTGTGTGTGTGTGTGTTGGCGCTCTACAGGCCAAAGCATTCAACCTCCAGCTACCAAATTTTGCACGTGTATACCTTGGAGGCCGGGAATGTGCACCTGAGGGTTATTTTTTCGAATTTTTAATTAGAATTTTATTTATTTAAAAATTAAGCGAAATTTTGGCATTTTTCTGCTATAACTTCCGAAAATATTACCGCACAAAAAAGATTTTTACATCAAGTTAAAGATCAAAAATTTATCTCTTAAATGATACCAATGTTTTAATCTTAAAATTAAATTTCTATTTGTAATGAATTTTTAAATAAATATTTTAACTATATTTTTCAAAAAAAATTTCGTACAAAATAAAAATAAAATTTAAGCTGCACGAGCACGTTTCGCATTCATGGGAAAAAATTAGCTTTTTTCAAAGTGTTGCCATCACATTGATTAAAGCTCCAATTAAAAATAAATTAAATCTTTTTGGGAATGAAATCTGCAAAAATATAATTTTCGACAAGTGTCTGTAGGAAATAAAACAAATAAGAAATATTTTTTTTTCTAAAAAATAAATTCAAGAAAAATTATTTTATGATCTTTTACACTCTATATATTATTATTCCAATAAATCAGTTTTATTTTAAGGCAAGTTTTGTTTAATATGAACAGGTTATCCATTCAAATCAGGGCCACACAGCTAATTTGTAAACCTTTAGTAAGACACAGATCTGTATGTAACTTGATTCAATAAATGCTCTAATAAATAACGAATTTTTGATTTTACATAAAGCTTCTGCTGTGGAAATCACGATTAACAAAATGTTCTTGAAACACTAATATTTTAAATAAAAAGAGTTAATTTCCAATCAACTAAATCAATCACTTAAACTGACTGATTTATGAAAATTTGAATATCACTATTCTATAAAAAAAGGATAATTTTAGATTTTTCATCGATCGTTTCAAAGAAAATACGTCGATCAGTGCGCAGGTTTCTCAAGATTAATTGGCCTAAGATTATGAAAATGTTGAGTTTTTCTAAATTTTTAACATTTAAAACTTCATAAATAAATCTTAGTTGATCGTGGAAAATAGTTCTGACTCTGTTTTCATTAATCATATTATTAAAAAAATTAACATTTATTGACGAACACGAACGCATTGATATTCACCGTTACTCTAATTAGACATTATAAAATCTGAATAGCTAAACATAAACGTATCAACAGCTGTGCGCCGGTTTCTATGGCAACACAGCTGGAAAGGGAAAAGTTGTTTCTAAGACAGAACATCTGCTTTACCCAATTTTATAGAATAATTTTTCCCCTTTTTCGTTTGCTTTAAAAAAACATCTATACATAAAAAAGAAACGTATCAAAATTCTAGACAAACTGCACATGCGCCTGTCCCTATGGCAACAGAGCTGGAAAGGGAAACGGTCTCTATCCGTGATTTTACAAGCGATTCCCAACGCCAGTTGATTTGGAGAGAGGTCGGGACACGGTTTCATCCCAGTAACATCACGGAAAGAGACCGTTTCGGTGGTCCTGGAGTTGTCGTCTGGGGAGGCATTATGATGAACGGACGGACTGAGCTCAACGTTTTCGACAGAAGTTCTGTAACTGGAGATCGCTATTGTCAGGAGGTGATCCTTCCCCATGTGCGTCTGTTCCGAGGTGCCATTGTATCAGACTTCGTTTTTATGGATGACAATTCACGGCCACACAGGACTCATGCTGTTGAGGAGCTCCTGGAAAGTGAAGATATCATTCGAATGGATTGGCCGGCGTGCTCCCCTGATTTAAATCCGATAGAACATGTGTGGGATGCTTTGGGGAGACGCCTTGTGGCACGATTACATTCTCCTGGGAACACCCGGCAACTTAAACAGATGCTGATTGAAGAATGGGCACTCTTACCTCAAGAACTGTTGGACAATCTGGTGCTGAGTATGGGGAGACGGTGCGAAGCAACCATTGGAGTAAGGGGAGGGGATATCTCATACTAAGGAACATTTGCTTGCTGTTCTTCCTCTTGGACAGACAATCATTTGTAACGATACTATGAGTTCAATAAAGCCTTTTTTTTTTTTTTTGATTCCATACTGTATGCATTGTATTCATTTCTGCGCAACTATGCTTTCGTCATTCTTTCAGAACAAAATGCTGTATCTCATTTCTGAATTTCATGTCTCTCAGATGATTTCTCGGGAAGTTATGGCATAAAACATACCTGTTGCTTAAGTTTTGCACACCAGTGTATTTTTCTCTAAAGTTTCAAGATGATAATATTTATAAGTTTTTTTTTTCTTTCAGTAAATTGTGACATGTAAAGTACGATGTAGACGATGTTAAAGTTGCTCAAACCACACTGTAGGACAAACCACTGTAGTTGCTGGAACTATTAAATTTGGCAAATTATTACTTCTTGGCACATAAATTTTCACTAAATAAAAGTTTTTTTAATTGATTATTGTTACAAAAAACACTTATACACGAATTTAAAATTCAGTGAAAATGCTTTTATTTCTGTACCAAGTTTTCCTCTAATTGTAATACATTTTTAAAAAAATATTTTATTGCAAAATTTAAATAACTGTGTACACGCATATGCTATACAAATTTCAAAATATATTAGCCACATTTTTTTTATGTTCACCATATTAGCTCAAGATATTTAACAAATGTCTCACTGATGTGTGCTTTTTCAAGATGTCTGTATTTTTTTAAATTCTGATAAAACAAAAGATATCCGAAGATCTTTAACATTATACAGAGTATAATATGAAATACACAATATAATTAAAGTAAAATGTTTACAGGGGAATTTTTCAGAGCATTTCGTTTTTACTTTTGAATCACATCCATAATTTCTGTTAAGTAATCAAACTTAATTATCTTTCTCGTGTAGTGATTTCATGATTCCTTCTTCAAATCCGATTTTCTTAAAGATCATTAGCATTATTTATGATGATGTCCAAACATATTTCCTTATACAGTCAAACATCGTTTAACGAGCACTTCTCATAAAGAGCAAAACAAAATGAAAAAAAGTGAGTCGCTTAAGCGAAGCGATATTTCGCAGGACGACTAGAGGGGGAGATACCGTGACGTCGTATACTGGATAACCTGTATTAGCTGGTGTCGAGAGCGTGTTTGAAAATAATCATATCATATGGAAAAAGCTTTGGTCGGATAGCATTGTCAAACGCGACTCCAAGGGATTTGAGCAAGTGCCTATGGAGCCTTGATCGAAGAGATTGTGCTCATTGGCCCCAAGGTTCAGAAGCTAAGGGTAGATAGCAACGTCATTGATGAACTGGTGGAAGAATGTAGCCGGAAGAGCAACCAATAGAATTGCATTTTGTGTTACAACAAAAAACTGTGGTAGAAAACTTGGTCAAAAGAGAGGAGGCAACAACTTTAAAGTGAAATAAGGGAGATAATGAAAGCATGGAAAAATATTGTATTGCACGTATAGAAGCATTACTTAAATAAGGTAACAGTTTCATTGAATGATAACGATGCGTCTCGTTTTCATCAAATATTAAAATACAGCTAAAAACAAATGTTTGTAGAAAACTTTTTTATAAAAAAGAAAAGCCTGCATTGTAAATCATAAATTACATGTTTATAAATTTATTTGCGTATACTTTTTCAAAATGGAACGCATTTTTCTATTTTACATAAGTTCCTAAGGGAAAATTCTTTTGCTTAACGAGTGAGATTCAAGAACAAATTACGTCTATTAAGCGTGGCTCCACTTTAGATATAATAGGATATAAGAAGCACGCTTTTCACGAAATAACATGAAAAAAGTAAAACATCCATTACAAGCTGTTGAAAAATCTTTTCTGCAATGTCTCACGGCCTTTGGAGACATATTTCTAAAGTTTGCCCCGCCATATACCTGGCATATTATGTACTGGAAAGTACAGAGCAATCCTTCTAAGACTATGATATGACAAGAGCTATAAATAAGCCTAATGGTAGTTATGTCTTCCATTCTTTCACTTTTCGCGATGCCCCAGTTTTGAAAATCGTGATAAAAATGAGTGGTTTAAGTTCTCTATTCTTCCCCCTTATTTGTGCACCGTTTCTAACTATATTAACACTAACACAAATGTTTTGCACTTCTGAATAGAACCTCCTCTCCGTTTTAGTATCGTTTTTGAGATAAAATTGCGAATTTTGAATTAAACTACTAGGTAACACTAGGTAAACTGTCTCGTAAAATGCATAACCATCTTTCTACAACAAGACAATGTTTACACAATTGTAATAGCCGTAATCCTAAAGTTCTGGAATATGATACATAGGAGTTTAGTATGCACCTGCTCTAATTTAATTTTAAGGGAAAAAAATTAGGCATCATCAAAATCAGCAAAACTAGCTTTGATGAGGAGAAAACAAAACTGTAGAAGGAAAAGATTATGAATGTCAATCAATAAATAATTTAGAGACTTTTTTAATAGGTTTGCACCAAAAGCATACTTCTTGACAGTAAACTTAACAATTATATTAAAAATTACAAGCACGATGCATGACATTTTCACTATTCTAATTAATAGTAACGATAATTTATACAAAGGAGTTCCTAGTCATCACACTGTATTTGATAAAACATGTGAATTGTATTATCAAGTATAGTATCCATTTTTTTTCCTTCCTTGTAATCCGAGCCTGAAATATTGTATATTGCAGTATATTTCTACTGAATTTCGTAATGAACAGAAATTTATATTCCGTTACTATAAAAAAATCGTTAAAAGGTTTGAATAACAGGTTGCAAAAGGTACACACAACATACATTTTTATTACAGCTAAAATTTTCATAAAGAGTAACATTTATCTAAACACACATCTATCATTTCATCAGTCTTCAGCTTCTGAACCACTGTTATACCCAAGTTCAGTATTAAACCAGTTTTGAACCTCCAAAACAACAGTACCCATTTTTTGTGAAGGTGGTTGAAAAGCTCCTTCTTCTTCTTCAGGAGTAGGAGATGATAGTTCACTGCTCTCACTTAAGTCAGGCAGGCCTTTGGAACCTATACGTATTGTAAAATAAATGCGAATAATAAGATTTTGAGAGTTAAAATCCTATTTGCAATTGAGTTATTTCAGTGTTAAAACTTTTAAAACTAAAATTAAAGAAAATTAAAAGACTTAATTTCCAACCAACAAAAATTTCAATCAAGAGGAAAAGAAAAAACGAAAGTATACATAAAAGTTTAAAATGCTTTTTATTTATTACATAATCAGATCTTCGAGTATAATTTTGTTTTATTTTTGAAAAATTCAGTTTATTACAAACAACTTCCTTCATTTTAACAATTTTGACATATTTCATGCTCGTCAAAAAAAATTTTCATTAGAAAATCTTTTTAGAATACATATATAATGATTTGATTTTGATGATGTTTTTGATTCCAATTTATTTGGTTCAAAATTTAAAATGTTTTAGAACCTCTATATTATAAAAGGGGAGAACATATAATTGAATGGCATGATAACAGTTTCGTCTCTAAGAAAGGACTTGTTCAGCAAAGATTAAAAATATTAATTTGATGAGGCTGACAAAAATTTATGCCTCTCGTTTTAGCAAATAGCATGATATAATTAATTTATAAATGAAATTCTACCTATTTCGTTTCGATATTTGCATATTATATATATACAGGGTGGTTATAATTAAACTTCCCCTATAAACAGCATCATACAACGCAAATTTTTAGTTCCAAAATGTCCACCAGAAGGCGACTTTTTCGGAAAAACATTAATTTTAATACAATAAACGACCAAAACGGAATACAGAAACAATATTAACAATCCTGAACAAGAATTATAATAAAATGTAAAACCGGAAAAAGCTGTCAGTTTTAGGAAAAAAATGTCGAGATTTGCATGCATGCGAAGAAGAGGAAGCTTTATGCAAAACAGGTTAGGGTAAGAAACGTTTGCAGTCGTTGTCATGTTTTATGTCGATGTTTCCGACTGTAATGATGACAATATCTTGTTGCGACATTTAATGATTTAAGGAACACCATAAAGCTTCATGTGCGAAGCATCACAACTGATCAGTTACGATTTACTGTTGGACACAGACTTGAAATTTTGCAGGTGAATGAGGGTGGTCATACGGACATGATTAACAACTGCTCCTCTTGTGCAATTTGTTCTTGTTTCTGCAAACTGAACTGCTTTTTATTTTTTAATTAAACAGCCTACTGTTATTTTTTCCTTGCCTTTACTTAATGTGGTTCGATAACAAGATGATCAGAAACTAGTAGATAAATGTTAATATTGTTTCTGTGTTCCGTTTTTGTCGTTTATTGTGTTAAACTTAATGTTTTTCCGGAAAAGGCGCCATCTGGTAGACATTTTGGAACTAAAATTTTTTCTTTCGAAATTTCGTGAGCGCATCTCATGTATAGCCTATATACCAAATTTCGTTGCAATCCGTTCACCTGTTTGCGTTGTATGATGCTGTTTATAGCGGAAGTTTAATTATAACCATCCTGTATATTGGGTTGGTGCATAATTATGAGGCATCTTCAAGGATATTACCAGGCGTTCCTGAACACTATTTATTAGGAAAAAGGAAGTATACAAATTCAACAGTGACATTTTTAAATGATTAATCCGGAAGGTAGTCACCATCTACTTCAATAACTATTTCATATTTGCTTGGATGACGATTCCACGGACAAAGAATTCATGGTTCTTGGAGATCCTTCAGAAGCGAACCCCTCTCGTTTCGTTGAAAATTCGAACACATTCAACTGTTTTGTTGTCGCTGAATTCGTGGAAGACAATTTCCATATCTTTCCAAGCTTTTTGAGGCGACGAACGATGATTGTATGGTCCACATTGATGTTTTCGACTTGTATTCGAGTTGTCAAGCTTTCGTCCCCTTCCCCAGCTGCCAAAAGGTGTCTGGTCGTCGAAATCCGACCTCTTCCTGGCTTATCTGCCAAGCTAGGGTAGCGGATTTGAAACAGACAAACCACAGAGAAAGAGATCCAGAGGTCTCACTTCGAAGTTTGGTAAACGATTGTACAGCCACCTCTGTTGATGCCTTTGTACGGGAACTAAACGAAAGCAGATAATTTTCGAAATGAAACAGGAAGTCGCCGCCATTTTGAGCGTGTTGCTTGTTGTTTTGAGCGTGTTGCTGAAACCTTGAAGATTCTCTTTTGATTCATTTTTAAATTATTATTTTGCTTGATTTATCTTGTTTTGTGCATTTTCTCCTTTTTATTTGTTTAGATTTTTCTTCCTTGTGCACTGTGTTTCTTGTATATTTTTAGAATGGATGCGAACGCCGGACCTTGTGTGACTTTGGATAAATGATCGAGAAAATTCTCTGTGAGTAAATTTAGATGTCTTTGTTGTAGAAGTCAGAATGAAACACCTGGATTGATATTATTCAAATTTCCTTCGGATGAGAGCAGGTATGTTTAATAATTGCTTTGAAATTGAATATGAAAATAAATTGAAAGAATTAGAATTACCTTATTTAGAGAACATGCGAAATTTCCATTTGTGTTATTGAATTACTGTCATATTTCGTAAATTTAATCCTATAAAATAATATTTTTAGTTATATTTCATTGATTCTTAATTTTTTTCTTAATATATTTTAATGGATTTAATGCTTTAAATATGATGTGATGGCACAATGTTTCCTGTCTTTTATTGTAATTTTAGTGTAATAAAGCTCTGAATTTGAATGTTTAATAATAATGTAAGTGAGTGGACTAAAGAAAATGAATGTAAAACTGGCAGCTCAGGTCGAGATAGTCATAATATAATACTTTTTTTTTACTATTAATTCCAGCATACTTGTTCTAAAACTTTCTACATCATCTACTTAAGTATTTACGGATTAATCTACCACACTTATTATATTCTGTAAAAATTTCCAAAATGTCTGATCAAAATTTTCACTTTATATTCAGTTTTATTTTTATTTATGCTTAAGAGATAGTAAATTCAAAATCACCTTTTAGATTAGCTTCTACTTCTTTGATTCACATTCACTAGGAAGTTCAACTTTTATTTAATTGCTTTCTTATTCATAATGATATATAATATATTAACGTTTTTAAAAAGAAACAAGTTGCCTGAATTGTTTTCTACAACATTTGTTTTATATTTGTAGGTACTTAGTCACTCTGTTGCAACTGCTTTGAATTTATATGTTGCAGTTAATAACATTGAGAGCAAAGGAATAGAAACAGAAGAATTCCTTGGAAGATTGACAAACTATTTGATTCTGTTAATTCAAGAACATTGTATCATGAAAAGAAAGAATTATGTGCCTTAACAAAGGGCAGTTTCTATATTTCGTTCTGGGAAGCAATGATAGAGTGGATAGCAACATAGCATTTTAGATCAAGAAAAAGCAATAGGAGGAATGTTGTATCATGTAAAAATGGTTGGATCTTAGCTTTATGTGCTTTCATTGGAATTTCGGAATTTATTCACTAAAGTCAAGTTTATCCTTACTAATAGATTTAATCAAGATGCTTTAGAGAATACCTTTTCTTCTATTAGACGACGTGGAGGCTTCCGAGACAATCCAGATGCTTATGAATTCGATATACTATTCATAAAGTAATAATTACTGATTTTTTTAAAACTGTCAACAAATAAAAACAGTGAGGATGGTGATGTTTCTACTTTAATCGATTTTATCTCTTTAAACAAGAAAGAATTGTGCGAGTTAATAAATGAAAATTCTGAGGACTTGGATGAAGGAAAGAAACAATATGACATGGATAACTTGAACATAAGTACTATAAATATAATGGAAGAAAATATTTTATCATATGTATCGGGTTTTTTTAGCAAAAAGGTTTTTGTTGTCTCATAAATGTATTAAATGCAGAAAATTACTAGTAAATGATGAAGAAAATTCAGATAATCATACAATTTTTTTTATATTTTAAAGAATATGACATGTGTAAATCAGGATTAAAATGACCAACTAAATATTTATTATTATTATAGTTTTTTAATTTTATTTTTTGAAAATTAATTAGTAATAATTATGTCAGATTTTCTTTTCATGTTTTCCACTTTTTTAATTAACTATATGAAGCATGTTAAAAATGTGACTCAAGCCAATTGTATTTTTATTTTGTAAAATTAGCATTGATATTGCATAAGAACCTTTTCCTCATAGATTTTAAATTTATAAAACTAATCACTCCTCATTTTTGATTGAAATTTCTTTTTCAAATGAGCTTATGCTATATTTACTAATATTTTTTTTGCCATGTAATATATGGATTGTTTTCAATTATTTTTTCCTTTAATAAAATAAGACAACATTATTTGGGTTATTTGTTATTTATTACATGATTATTCTGTAATACTAAATATATGTATTTAATTTTGTTAGAATTTGTAAAAAAATTTGGAAATTAATTTTTACTCTTAAAATAACTTACATAAAATTAGTGTAAATATATGAGTGATTAAAGCTAGTATAAATACAGAGTAAAATTGATTAAAAGTTGTCCAAATTGGAATAAAATATTTTAAAACTCATAAATTGCAATTTAAAATCTACTGATATATATTATAATTAATGGAAAGGGAAAATTAATAATCAATAATAGAACTTAATGTAATATGCAATTCATTCACTGTAAAATTTCAAATTTGTTCTTTAGGTAGCCAAAAATAAGTATTTACCTTACATATGAACTTTAAAAAAATCCTTTCTGGTAGAATAGAATTTTTTAAAAATAATTTGATGGAATTTCATAGTGAAGTGTATTATAAATGTAATTTAATTTAATTAATCTGAAATATGGTAATAATGCATCTGAATTTCACTAGTACACACCAAGCAGAGATGAAATTTTTGTTTTTGTATAAAAAGGAGAAAAAAAAAAAGGGGAAAAAATATTTCAGATAACAATTTATAAGGATATATTATCCCAAGACTGAAATTTGGCCGAGAAAAGTCAATATAATAAATGCAGTTGCTTTGTTAACATTCGTATCATGACGTCACGAAGAAAGAGGACGTCATTCCACCCCGCAATAGTTTCAAGTCGCAGGTAACAACAGAGACGGCGCTACTGTCTATGTGAATGGCCATGTTAAAAAAGTTGCCATTAGTGTCTCCTTCTCTGTGGGGCAAACTATTCCCTGCATCGACTTTCGCAAACTGTGCCCTCACCGAAAAGGTTGCTGAGATCCCGAAATGACTGGGCTGCTTTCCATCTTTTCTCAAAGTGGTGAAGCATAATACGACGAATATGAATATGATTATCAACACGTATCTTTATAACCTAAAAGTAGTAGAATATTTTCATTCATAAATTTATAAAATATTGTAAATTTTTATTAAAATATAGCACGTTAAAGAAAGGCCTGCACCAGCCCAATGTATATTAATGAAAGGCTCTCTTTCTTAAAAATCTTCATGATGGAACCATCACACATCTATAAATTTTTATTTTTGGAATCCTACATAATTTTATTAATAAACAGATTTACAGAAAAACATATAATAAAGACAAATAAATAAATGGCGAATATAAATTTTAAGGATTTAAATATACTGCATTAAAGAGAAAATTGAGGAAAATTTCTATTCTAAATTAAAAGATATCTTAACAAAGCAAAAAAGTACCTGATTGTCTAGCATTCCATTTTTTCGTTGGAAATCGGTCTTTTTCAGCTCTTGCAGCTCCATCAGAAAGGGAAGGGGCCAAAAATTTTCTCCCGGCCTGTAAAATCAAAACATGCAAATTTTTAGTATATGAATCAGCAAAGAGAAGGTTTATAATTGGTCTGGCTATAATTAAATAACATTTTCATAAAAAAAATTAATATTGTGTATATTTATAATTCAGAAAAACTTTCAGATAAATAAAAATAAATTCAAATGAAATCAGATAAATAATTAGATTCAATAAAAAACTAAGTTCCTTATTCTAACTCTTTATTTTGTTTAATGTGTATGCTTGCTATAAAGTTTTTTAATCTGTTAATGCCCAATTTTTAATTTATAATAGAGTTGCATTTTATTTCTGTGCCTAAGCTGAATAAAATCCATCGTTTCTTTTGCCCTTTATTTAAGAAGTTAATACGTACTTTCGAATTTCTAAACCATTTTGAACTGACTATCTACTCATCACTCAAATTTTGAAATCAAAGTGTTATTATTTCGACATTTTTCCTTACTTTATTTTCATGGGAATGGAGTTTAGTTAAATTAGCGTCCCATTTTAAAGCAACATTAAGATTATTTTGGGACGAACCTTGTAATTTTGAACCACGGTCAGATGACGAGCATGAGACCTGAGTAGGCACCCATTTCTCCCAAATTTCCACATCACATTAGCAGGAGGACGTTTGGCCTCGACGGATTTAACGAGCATCAGACCCGCTTACATGAAGATTCTTCGTTGGAATCGGGTCCCGAACCTGCACCCCCATCCCCTGTAACGAAGCCGCTACCTTATCACTAGGCGACAGCGGCCCTTCAAAGGATTGGAAGGAATTCAAATGTAATATCAAAACAAGTTTTAAAAATATTTTAATGATTTTTTCCATTAATATTTTTTTAATTAAAATTTAATTTTAACTTTTTGGTTATTTCCAGCTTGCAATTTTTAATATAATTTAAAAGAAATTTATTTGAATCTATGCTTTAAATTATGTTGGTCAACAGCAGAATCAATCAATCAATGAGTCACCTGAAAATCTATTTCAAAGAATTATGAAAATTCCTGTTAAGGAATTTAGAATTCAAAACTATTAAATAGAGTTAAAAATACATTTAAGTGGCAAAATATTTAATTTTTATAAATGAAGTGTACTTGAGAAGAAAAAAAAATCTTTTTAAAATTAATTAATTTTTGGTACTTTTCCATTATAACAGCGCAAATCTCGCCAAGCAGACTTTTTAGCGACAGTACACAGTCGCAGTAACAAATCACACCAAGCAGTTACTTGTTACGGTTACAAGCGACGATATTCCGTTTGGCGTTGGTTGCATCATTATTGGCAACTTTGTCGTCTGCGCCGGTATAATGGAAAAGTACCTAACTTTTGTAACCAAATCATCGCATTTAAGAATCTAAATAAAGAGATTTGCAAATATAGACTATTTTACACACACACTGTAATACAAGCAGACTATTTCACACATACAATCTGTATAAAACATTATAATTCATCAATGCTGAGGTTACTCACTTGGGAGGAAATGCTGTCCGACCTTCCGGGCAGCTGGCCCTTTTTACGATGCCTGACAGAGGCAGAAGCGGCCTCTTCTTTACCTTCCTCTTTGGTCTCGGAGGCAACAGGCTTATTTGGAAGAATGTCAGAGCCCGCAAGCAATGCTTCAGTTGTAGCTCGCAAACTGTTAATCAAACTGTTTTGTTGTTTCTGCAAGGAAGAAAACAAAACCAGATTGAAGAAATCAAATTTTGAAAGAAAAATAAGATATTTTTCATTTGCTAAGCCAACACTTATTTCTGGTACAGTCCATCAAAAAAGCAGCCATACATTTCTCGCTATTCCAAAACTAATTATTGCAAAATAAAACTAAAATGTAAATCGTTGTCGCAATAAAAATATGGTCTCAATAAGTATATGATTTTTTTCAAGCAAGGGCAAGTACATACATAGATTTGCAAAACTCAATTACAACACCCTGTTTCTCCAGATTAAAATAGCTTTAATACTTTTAACATTTCGTAATACTGGATAAAACGATTGATAAATTCTAATTAATTGAAATTTTGAAATCCTAATGTTAAATAATGTTCATATTTTTTTTTCAATATATTTCTAGATATAATGAATCTTTGACACTCTTAATTTACAATAAAATGCTTAAAAACAGGACAAAAGTTAAGTATTAAAAATATGAAGATACATTTTATACTTTTTACTAATTTTTAAATTTATAAGTTAATAGTTTTTGGAGTGAAAATAAAAATTTTAAAACAAAGAAAAATGCACAAAAACATTACAGTTCCAAATTTTATTAGCTTTCGTCAAATAGTTTTAAAAACATGTAACAATAATAAAAAAATTTCAGAATAGCATGTGTTCTTTACAGGCATCTCAACTTTACAAAAGAAAATCTATAAGTAATAAAAAAATTTTAAAAATAAAACGGAAATCTAAGCACGGTTTTCAAAATTACTTTAGGTTAAGCTATTTTATTTTTAAATAAATAAAGAGTTGACATTTAGTAGATTCTACTCCTTTTCCGATATCGATGATTATTTATTTGAAAGCAGTTTGCTGATTATTTTTTTTTAATAAGGCCACAGTTTTAAATCAAATGACAATTTTTTTAAAATCTTAACTTTTACAGATAATGAGCAATAAGAAGTATTCTAATATTTTTTTGATGGACTGTATATAAAGTATATTGATATTAAATATTCTCATTTTGATAAATTACATAATTTCAAAAGACAATCGAACATAAAAGCATTTCATTTTTTAAGATAACAGCTAAAAACTTTTTTTTAATGTAAAGAATTTTATTAAACGAAAATAAAATTTATTTCAAAACAATGTATAATTTTCTTATAATTAATTTGAATATTTTTTTTTAATTTCTAATTCACAATCTTTGCATAGGTTATTCCGTTTTTTTTATCTGAAAATATTATTTATTAATTTAATCTACCTTAATCTTTTTTCAATATTTGATTTAAAAAGAAAATTTCCCAAAATAAAAATTATTTTAAAAGAAAATTTTTAAATACTTTTTCTAACAAAACCATTTAAATAAAAAGTCAACTAGATACAGTAGAATCTCCATTCAACAAAATTATCTGTAGAATGTTGGGTTTGAATACCATTTATATGTTATTTACACACCAGTGGCATGTCCATTAAAGCTGTAGCATCTTTGAAACTTATTATTATTTTGTCAAATTCCCTTGCTTTTCCCATTTTGAAATTATAATGCTCTTTGCTTGTTTTGTCACTCTGAGAATTTGAGGATCAGTCAAAATGAAGGGGGAAAAATCAACAAAACATAAAAATGAGACAGAAAATGAAGCAATAACTAGAGAAACTAGAAGTCGGGATGACTCATCACACAGCTCCTGAAAACCCACAGTGCATGTAATTGAATAGTTGATTTGCAGAAAGGCCCATTTTTTCCTTCCTTTGAATTTATATGCCCTGGAGATGTAATCAGAGCAGACTTGGTTTGGAGCACTGAACTCCCCCCCTTCTTTTATCCAATTCCTTCTTTGTTTGCTCTTTATTATTATTTTTTTCTTTCCCCATCTCTCTCATTGTTCAAGAGTTTCGATTTGTATTGTCTTGAAATACATTGACTCTACTAAATATTCACGATTTTATTTAAAAGATTACTCTTTGAAAAATAAAGTACGTAATTTTCTAAAATTTTATTCAGATGAAATTTTTTTAAAAGGATGAATCTTTATTAATTATTGCACTCGGCTTAAATCGCTGACAGATAATTGTCAGTGGACTTATAAAGTGCCATAAGTAACAACAACACACACGTTAAATGCTTTTTCTCAACCCGAATCATTATCATTGGCTTATTGAAAAACAATGGGCCCGGGAGATGGTGTTATTTATTTATTACCTTTTCCTTACGTTTTAATTTTTTTAAAATTAAACAAATGCAGTAGCATTTTGCTTCCATGGAGCACCTAAGCTTAACCCTCGGTGTATCTATATCCCTCACTTTGACTCCTGTCGCTATGACACTATGGGAAAAATCTCATATATGGACTTGAAATTAAATACTTTATGCTATTTATGAATAAATTATCATTGTTTTAATTAACTTCTAACTGTTGGACATCATTTTTTTGCAGAGTTTTTAATTTTTAAACTGATGAACAGCCACTGCATTTATTCGGTATATTACAAAAGACAATTACCATATAATATATATATTTTTTTCCGCCTGAAGACAAGATTTGACTGACAAAACCTCGTATTACTTTCTTTCTTTCTTTATTTTATTTATTTTTTTTGAGTTTTGCGACGCCCTATTAATTGAACAAAATCAACTAAATCGGCTGTCATGAGAATGGAAACGTGAAGTAAGCTATTGAAAAAGATAAAAGTTTATCTAATGCTCTCTGTGCTGATAGACATTCTGATTATAGCATAATTCAGTGTTAAGTTTAGAACAGCTAAATTTCAATTTTTTTCTCGTTTTTATAACTGAATTTACAACTTTCTATTACACTTTATACTGAAGTTCTTATATGGGAATGATAAAACTTCATTGAATAGAGATTCGATTATATAAATATATATATATATATATACATATTCATTAATGATACATTCCATTACAGTATATTTCCGTACAAGCTTAAAAACTTTATCGGCTTATATACGGATCTGCTAATCATTCAAAAAGACCTAGGTACATTTTCCTTAGCCGCCAGCAAGCTATAAATCGGGAAATATCGCTAGATATAATTATTAAATAAATTAATATATTTATTATTTCTATTGTTTATATTTCTTCAGTTAAAAAAAATTAATGAAATGAGTTATTCTTTCTATGAAAATGAATTGCTTTACTTTCAAAATTGTGTAATATTACTGGTTTGTCTGCATCGGACTGACGATTTACGGAGAAATGTCGAACATGGTTTTAGAATTTTCAGCTAATGCGATAATAATATTAGTTCAGATATAATTGAAAAGAAAATACGATTAGTACAGACATAATAGTTTTTAGACTGTATATAAGACAGGAAAAGAAAGAAACATAAGTGCTCGCTTCAGACAGTCGCAAAATTAAAAACTATCGTCGTTGTCGTCTGGTGTTTTACTTTACAGCAACTTAATTGCAAAATATTCTACCAGCTTTACCTGTATAGCAATATTTTCACCCTCATTGAAAGCCATAGAATTTTTTTAAATAAATTTATTTTATAGAATAATTTTTGAAGGAAAAAAAAATCGCACTTTCGTTTGTATTCGGAAATATACGGCATTTCAGAAATATATCATTTATCTGTTTTAAAATATTTAATTACTGCCTTGATTCGTCGGAGACATTTATCCAGCCACTGGCGTATTGTTTGCTTAGCGACTTCTTCCTCAATAAGGTATTCAAGTTCTTCCCTTGCTAAAAGTTCTTCAAGCTGCAGAGCCTTTCTTATGTCTACGGATCGATACGACAGCATACTAAAAATAAACAACATATTATAAATGGAAAAGAAAACGTTTCTCATATTACCAAAATAAATTTTAAAAAAATCTTTAGAAACTACAATATAATATATGAATAATTATATTTTAAAATCTAATTTACATTCTAATTAATTTCCTAATTTTTATCTTAATTTAACCCATATTATAGTTGTGTATTTTCTACAGGCGGTTCAAGGTTACATTTTCTACTGCGTTACTGGTACCAGACAAACAATAATGAAGAGAAAATGTGACCTTGAACCGCCTACAGTAAATACACATACTATAACTTCATTCTAAAATGTTCTCTTATTTCCTGACCCAATTCCCACTTTTTTTATTTAATTAATTATACATGCACTCTATAAAACTGTTCACTTCAGCATTTTCTCATGCTCTGAGTGCAGAGATAAAAATCTCTAATGCTTGTAACATTCTTCTAGATACCTAAATTTCCCTTCCCTAAGACTACATGTGTCAAAGAAATCAATATCAAAATCTCATAGTAAAACCAAAGAAGGGAAACATTTTCTGCTCTTGTATCAAGATGTAGATTGACCTATCTCTTACCGCTTTTTATCTGTATAAATTATGCCAATGGAATGAAATCAAACGAATGTTACAAATTTTAAAAGTGTATATATAATTGGTTAGATTTCCCTACTTTTTAAATATCCAATCTTTTTCTAAATATTTAAATTCAAACAAAATAGCAGTTGTATTTCTGAGTTGAGTGGGATTTTGAATTTACTTATTTCTGTCAAGGTCTAATTAATGCAACTTTAAATGTCTAAAAATAATAAGTTGTATCATGTGAAAATCACAAATTTCAAAGAAATGTCAGGTGAAGTTTTTACAGAAAACTCATGCTTTGAATACATAAAAAGTTACACACAAATCTCTCTTCTGCATTTGATAACAGTACATTGAGCATGCACTGTAGGCTATTGGATATGAGAAATAAAGAACTTTTAAATCATCTAAAAATACAAAAACTTCCAATTATGAAAAAAATTAAAAGTGTATTTTAAATAATGAGTCTCCTGCCTTTTAATAACATATATATAATATGAATATAAGATGAAATAATGCATAGAAATTCTATAAAAAAATTAGTCTTCTAACACTACTAAATAACAAAATGTTAATCATTGGTTTTCAGGAATAATCAATTATAAATAAAACAACAAGTATTATATACTGATACTGAATATTTCAATTTTAAAAACATGTTCAGTTTTAAAACTTCCGTGTACTTGCAAATAATGTCTAATGCATTTTAACAATAATAAGATATGGTTTTATCCATTTTCCAAGCAATGTGCAACATCTTGAAATTAATATTTCGCACATAAAGCAATTATTATTATTATATGAGGTCTCATTACAACGAAATCGACATAATAATTCCATTCAAAATAGCTTACTGTCAATTTTATTCCTTTTTTTTTATTATTTTGCTAAAATAATATTTTAAATTGCAAATTTAAAAAAATGTGAAAATAATTGCTAAATTAATATCTCCATATTGGGTTAAAAATTGGAATTCTTCCAACAGCATAAAATTTCATCTTTAGACAAGAATAGCCAAAACATTTTATTCACTTCAAGAACATAATTAAAACTTAGAAAAACATTTCATGAATATTGGTTGTTTTTATACAATGTTTTTAAAATTAAAATGAATGGAAATTTAAAGGTACACTTTTGAAGACAAAAGATTAAATTTATTGTTATTAAATATATTATTACTGAATTATACAGCATCTGTTAAAAATTCAGTAAAGAAAAAAATAAACTGAAGTACGATCATATTTCTTGATTACTGAAATATGTAATAAAAAAACCATCCATGTTTTTATTAAACTTAACTCATAGCACTAAAACTAAATTCTTAATTATTTATTTTTAATTACTTCAAAACATCATGAAAAGTGACATCATCTCCATTATGAATTCTTTCCATTTCATAACACATATGTTTGAATAACAGACGATCTCTATCAGGATCAACTTCGAGTCTTCCCTGGAAAATTGAGAAAAAACATATATGATAAGGTTTGAAGTATTTTTAAAACATCTAAAATACCCAATACCATCATTTACCTTTACCTTGAGCAATCGAAGTAAGAATTTCACTCTTCCAACGGGAATCAAACCCTATTAAAAAAAATGTTAATAAATAAATAATAAAAAACCAAGATAAAAAGTTATTTTTCTTAAATTAAAATTTTGGTATTCATGATGCTATAAATATCTTACACTCTCACAATGAAGAGACTAATAAATTATTGAAAGTTTGTTTTAGAAAATAAGAAGAAATTTAAACAATGATTTCAAATGAAATCACTTATTTCAAGTTGGAGAAACAAAACATTTAAATATAGGCTAAGTTTCACTTTTAGTTTAATAAGAGACTGGATGTTTTCAGCCTTTTAATAACAAATGTATTAATAACAAATTAATACAGTTGTTATAATAATACATTATAACAAATTGTAAATGTATTATTAAGAAATTATACATTTGTTATATTGTTGTACTAATAACAAATTTAGACAGACCCCCAAATTTTAAAATGCATCATACAAAATGAAAGTACAATTTTAAACTTTATTTGTGCGATAAACATGGTTCTGATTGGTTAGCTACACTCACGAAATAGCAAAATAAATTGGCGAAATTAGTCAAGTTGTTGATGCTGTGAACTGTGTCAGATTTTTAATTTGTGACTTCTCTTAAAAATTGGAAAAAAAAGGTAGATAGGCAATCACCAATGTATACAGACATCATGAACTTTCAAATGAAATAAAAAGTAGTGAAATAAGTACAGTAACTTGGATTTGGGGACTGATTCTTTGGTTTTGACAATTATTATAAATATATTTCATATTTAAGTAATCAAATAACATAATATGACCTAGAAGATTTAGAAACAAATATAAAAAAGCATTTGTAGTGTTATTTTTTCAAATAAAACTAAGTTTAATTTAGAAGAATTGAATTCCTTCTAATATCTAAACTTGCAACATGTACAAAATTCCTCTATAGAGTTCATGCTTTAAAAAAAATCAAAAGAAACCTTATATACTACCATAATACTATAAAACTTTGCTTTAAAAAATAGCATATTAATTTTAAATTTTTAAAAAGTAAAAATATACTTTTTAATGCCTATAAACAAGGGGGTTATCTTCATGAATATATTATATACTTTTGGAGTCTAGCTTATTTATTAAAATTACTGCATGTGAAAAATTTCAATCAAATCTTTTATGTATGGTTTGGATTTAATGATATATTTAATAAAGAGCAATTTGGACAAAGTATATTCAAATTTTAAACTTTGATACTTAATATAATATTTTAGGTGCCTTACATCTGTTCCATTTATTGTTATGTGCACTGCAGAAAAAAAAACTTCAGTTCTAAGCGGAATAATATATCTTTATGCATTGAGTTACATCTTGGAAAAGAGCAATAATATTCAGAAGTATACAAATTATGAAAAATTCTCAGCACTGCTTTTTAAACTTTATCCATAAAATCAATGGAAACTATGCTCGATAAAAAATCCTACTCAGCAGAAAATTTGAATCTTAATACCTTGGCTATCAATAAAAAATAAAAAAAAAACCCACAGAATAAAATATTTTTTTATAATGAAAACAATGATTTGACTTTCATTATAACAATGAAAAGTATTATTATTAGTTATTCTAAAAATATTTTTACAAATGCATTAAAATTAAATAAAAATTGTATAACAATTAAATTGACAGCAAATCAATGATAACGTTTAGAATTTTCAGATGGTATAAGAATCACTTTTATGCTAAAATAATTATGGAAATTATCAGAAGAAAATGCCAACATTTTGCTTATTTTTTAATTATTTAGAATTTTAAATGAATAAATAACTGTGGTGTAAATGAGCACCAATATATTTTTAATTAAATAGCAATTCATTCAAATTCAATTTCATTAAATAAAATGGACAATTGTATATGTACATTTTAGTTTCTGTGGAAATGTATAGTAAAACTTAAAATTTTTTAAGAATTTACATGGCTCTAATTGTGTAAAAGTGTCAAGTAGCAAAATGTTTTTTCTACATTCATCTATGCACACACTAAGTTGTTTCTATCTACAAAACTTGCAGATGTTTGTTTATGTCTATATTTAGAAGGGCTTATCACAAATTTAGATGGAAAAATTAATTCAGAATCAACAAATCTATTCAATGAAGAAAAACTGTAATATGTAAGTATTTGTTTAACAGTATAACTTTCAATCATTATGCCTTGAACGGAATTTGCTATTCATTCCTTTTATCATTTGTTTTAATTAGATGTCAGTTGCACAGTTACAAGGTGAAAAGAGAAACTTAAAAGAAATCGAACATTAAAACTTCTTAAGTAACAAATACAATGAAAAATGCACAGATATATTTATAAGACAAATATCTGATTTTCAATATTTAATGTAAAAGAAATATCAGATGCACCTAAAAAAATCGCCAGATAATGCACAAAATTGTTAATACACATTTCATCTAAAAAAAAAAACCCGAGGTAAAGACAAAATAGTACTAATCATAAACAATGCAAAAATTTTAAATCCAAATGTTCCAGAATGCTTATAAAAAATAAAATATTAAAATAATAAATTAATCAGCCTTATTTCATCTCAAAATGATTGTAGTTATTTTTAATTTTTTAATATCATAATAAAATTTAAAAAGTATCGTTTAAAGAACACATTTAGCAATTTGAATAAAAAAATGCAATATTAGGAAACATTTCAACTATAAATAATATAGAAATTATCAATTAGAATTGCCATAATAATAATGTTATTTTTAACAATGAAATTGCAAAAAAATGTATTTTAAATGTCTAGCTTAAATAATTGTAATAAAAATTCTTTATTTAACTTTCTATTGAAATTGGTGAAAAGTGTTCTCCAATTTCAATTTTCTATTTTATATATATGTATTTTAATTTTATCAGGACGTATCCCTTGAGTATGGCAATTTTTGTTCTGCTTCAAAATTCTGGCTATGATGTATTTTTCATCATATCTGAAAAGATAAATTAAGATATCAAGCACTAAATAATTTCATTTACCCTTTGTTGAATATCCACAATGTTCCAAGTATTTTGAAAGTTTCGAATATCAGCATAGCTGAGAAGAGCATCCTCTTCATTTGAATAAAATAAGGAGAAATTCTCCATAATGATAGCTATGAGAGAAAAAAACAGCTCAGATTAGTGAAGGATAATATTTTAAAAATTATGAATAACAGTTCATTTAGTTTGACTCATCTGATTTATATATTAATTTTTATTTAAATATCAATGATTCCTGACATCGGGATCTTTCAAAAGAAAAATTCTAAGATTTTAATTAATAATACAATTACTGCAAATGAAAAATGCCATGCAAATCAACATCAGTAAAATTTAAACAGCTTTGTAAGTTTATATATTAATTACATAATCCTTCAGCCACAGAATCAATAAATAATCCACCTTAACAAAATCAATAAAAGATGTGATAGATTAAGACAAATTTAATATAGTTTCCAAGTTCTAAAATAAGTCTCATTTAAAACTGCTGAATATCATTTATAATATAAAGCTAAAAATGATGAAAGAATATAAAAAAATCAATTAAAAAATCTAAATATACAAATATACGATATTTAATAATACCTCACTATGAAAATTGGCAAATACCTTGATACAGACTGGCACAATAATTGGTTCAAAAAACATTTTTGGAAAAAAATTAAATGTGTCTTGTTATATTTAATAAAAAATAAACCAAAATCTTAAATTGAAATAAATACAAAATTTCTGGTTTTTAAAAATTCATATTATGTTCATTATTTAGTTGTTTCAATAAATAACTGTCATTGTTCTCATAAATGGAGGAAAAAAGAAAAACGTTTCTTATAATGTAAAAGAAAGAATTGCAAGATATTTCAGATCCACAAGTATTAAATTAAATTAAAATGTCAAACAAAAGAATTTTTAATTTTTAAGGAATTTTAATTTCAAAACACAAACTGAAAAACACTGACCAAGCAATAATTGAAACTGCAAATTTATTATTTAATTTTTTTACCATTTTCAAAAAAATTACTTACCTACCAAAAGATTTAGAACAATGTATGTAATTATCACATAGAATGAGCAAAAATAAATCAGACTTCCCGTAAAATTTCCACAGTCAGTTTCCCAATAGTTTTCACCAGGAGTACAATATGGAGGACTTAACTAAAACAAAAAAATTATAATTTGTATAGTATAATATAAAATTGGTTGGCATAAAATGCTGTCCAATTTAAGAGAAGAAAAGAACATTAACAATCAGTGTCTAAATTAATACTTGAAGTATAAAACAGTATAATATAACAAAGTTATTTTCTTAAATAAATAAAAAATATTTTAATGATTCAAATTATTTGCATAGGTTTTGAGTAAAACCAAGCCTTCAATTAATTCAATAATAACTACGTAAATATAGAAAATAACTAAGAAGGTCCTAAAAATATTTCTCAATTTTTTTTATTGATAAAGTTTGAAAATAGTATGAAAAACAGGAAATGCTATTATCATACTTTAGAACATTAAAGAAAATTACAAACTGACTCATGTTTCTTATCACAATGATATGAGATTAATTATATCAAATAAAAAATTCACAAAAATACACAATTGAAAAATCCCATTATGATTAATATAAATATATATATATATATATAATGATCTTACTAAGCAATTATATAACAATGTTTGCAATTCTGTTTTAAAACAGTAATCTTTACTTTGTAAAAAATTCAAGCCAATAAAGTTTATTCAATAACTTTCATATAAATATTACTAACACAATAATTATAAGCATCTTCACATCTCAAAAAATTTGCACTAATTTCAAAATTTCTATAAAATAATAATAACAACAGAAGATTCATTTTTTTACCATGCAATCATGCATAATTTTATTCCAATCTTCTCCTGTAACAATACGAAACAACATAGCTATTCCACTAGGAGCTGTTTGAAAATTAGCTTGCCTGGAATAAAAATAATATATAATAGTTTTAATAGATTAATTAATCCATGACAGATTTATTCATTCATTCAAGAAGTTCATTAATTAGCCAAAGGATAAGTAATCAAAGTTATCAAGAACATTTTATTTAAGATACTATACATAATTATTTATGCAATAGCTGTATTAATCAATCAATGTTCAAATTTATTCAAAGCTTAAATTTCAGTTATGTCTGTCACCAAAATCTGGAGTAATTGATCTGGCATTCATTAAATATCAGCTGTAAATTTTTCTTCATTGATGAAAATTACATTGTATTCAAATGATATTACAAATAGGTAAGAATATATTAAATAAAATGGCAATGAGGGAATAATTCGGTGTATAAAATAAATCCCATGAGTGAAACCGATTTAAAATGATACCTGACAAATTAAATGCTTATTTTCAAAATTGAGGACTTTATTTATATATTTTACATCTCAGATATTTTTTTTAAATAAAAGGACCCATTAAAATTTTTAATCTTTAAATATAAAAAGTGGGATGCTGGAAATGTGGCAATGTACAGTTCAAAAAGTTTTTAGATAAATATTAAGGTAATAAATGATGTGTCGAGTTGAAAACTGTGTCTTCATTAAGCAAAAATACATTTCATACCTTCCAATGTTTTCTCCAAACTTTACAGTTCCGAACAGCAAAACTCCAGTAAGTGCATAAAATAAAATCAGTAAAAACATTCCCATGATGATAAAAAAGCTTTTATACACAGATACCACAACAGTGAGCATTAGCATCTTCAGAGTGGCCTAAAAATTTTTAAATACATTAATTTTAAAAGTTTGTTTTAAATTAGCAAAAATATGTTCATTGTAAATTATGGCAAGAACATTTAGAGACAAAAGAAAAAAGAAATTTTCATTTTTAAATAAAAACAGTTAGGAAATAAAAATTCTAATATTTCAAACTAGACATAGATTATTAGATTCATAAATATAAAAAAATAATAAGCAAGAAGAAACTTAAAAATTAAAAGCTTTATTAAAAATTTTTAATCAATAACAACCACAAAATATTCTAGAAATTTTGAAAAGTAAAGAGAAGTTTATAAGTATAAAGATATTAATCTTTACTTGAACAAATTTAAAATCATATACATCTAAGACAGTTAATGTAAATAGTTTTAAGTAATATATAATAGAGTTTAAAAACCACTGAAATTTTGTATAGTGTTTTAATTTTACTTACATGCTTTCCAGTAATTGTAAAAAAACGCAGGATAACAACTGTATAACCAATTGAATTACTCGTGTTGTTCTGAAAAAATATGTATAAAACTTTACACATTCATTTTTTTTCTTTTTTTTTTTGCATTTCTACACAACAAATATGATATAGCTTTATATTAAATGTTGATCTGTCACATTAAAAAAGAAGTAAAAACATTTTTTTTTCTTTTATAAATAATAAAATATTTGAAAACTATTCAGCTTTTTATCACAAAATAATTAAATTTTAATATTAAAAAAAGCACAATTTTCCCAAATTAATTCTTTTCATAAATTTTTACCAGCTTAATTTCTAGATAATAAAGCAAATAAAAAGTCAGGTATTTATTTTAAATACATGTTCAGACACATGAATACAATTTGTTCTTATCAATCCTTTCTTCCTTTTCCCTTGTTTTGAAATTAAATGAGTCAACAGATTAATTTCTAACTACATTGCAATCTTTTAGAAGTTATAATTCAAGCCATAGCTTTGACTTTGAGTCCATTAAAATTGATTGAAATTATTGATGATATTTTAATGTTTTGCTAATAAGAAAATTTAAGTATAAGAGAAAAACTATTCATGTATATACTAATGAATCCAATTCTATTGCAACACTTAATAAACAAAGCTATAACAGATTTTGTAATTCTGAATTTACCAATCAGAAGATATGTATTAAAACTTTATAAGAATAATCATACCATTAGCATGAAATGAGTGGCAACCCAAATCACACCAACTACTGTCACAAGAAGGTCATATCTATTTCTCCTGCTCTGCCAGTAGCCCCTCGGCGTAAATGCTATTGCTTTCATTATGACCTACAAGTCAAATAGACACATAAAATTAATTATTATATATTGAGAACCTCTATTAGGAAATGAAATGAAAGTTCCAATTTAGAGGAAATTATATAAATATTTCATTATAACATGAAAATCAAGATTACAATTTTACATTTAATTTGCAAAATTTTTAAAGAAATAAAACAAAAGAAATCAAACTATAGTAACTATACCTCAATAGTGGAAAGTAGAGTAAATGCTGCAGAACATGTAGCCAGTGGTATCGTATGATGTTCATCTGATTTCCACTAAAAATAAAATGTGAAATATTATTAACTAAGGAATAGAAAATATTAATTTCATTAAAAAAAATTAATACTTCTCCAAATACTTACACTAACACACAGCAAGCTGCTATTTGCTAAAACAAGAACAGCAATAAAACGCTTGAAATAAATATTTTGAGTAATATCATATATAAAAGCTCTGAATTTGTGGCTATCCGGACGAGGTGGCAAATGTAATGGTTGGGCGATTTTCAGTCGTTTCTTCAAATCGCACCATCTTCTTTGGTCAACAGTAAGTAATGCTGTGCCCTGCAATATTAAAATAAATGTTATCATCACTGAAAAAAATGCATTAGGCGTTTTTCATACAGAGCTTTTAATATGAATTATGAAAAATGCTCCTTTTTTTCATAGGCCATATTTAAATTTTTTTTCAACAATAAACAGCTTATAATCATGAAAATTAGAACATTTAAAATAAACTGAGAAAAAGAGCATTAAGGAAAAGAAATGCAAAAAATGAACTTTACTAAATAATTCTATAAAAAACGTAATTAAAATTTTTCTCTAAAAGATATTTTTATAAAATATTACACAAAAATAAAATTATTCAAAATTTTAAAATTAGGAAGGTGGCAAAATCAATGAATGCCTCACCTTGTTTTCACTATAGTTTGCAATAACTACACCAACAAATAATGTGAGGCCAATCATGCATCCCATAAAGACAAAGATATGGATGTATATAGCATGAGCCTAAAAGAAATGGAAAAACGAGGGGTGGGATAAATAAATACAAAAATTATATTTATGTTTAGAAAAATATATTTGATAATAAAACTTCACTGACTGTTCCAAGTCGTTGTAATAATACATCACGGATGTCTAGCCAACCTTTAAATGAAAGAACCTCAAACAATGCCAGCATAGCATTGCCTATGTTATCAAAGTTGAATCGTCGAGGGTTAGCCCTGAAATTTAAAATTTAAACTTATATTATTAACTTCAATTCATAGCAAGAAAAAGAATTTTGACTATAGGAATAAAAAAATTACAGTGAAATCGTACCAAACTCTTGGCACAAGCATAGCAGGGTATGATTCATTTTCACCAGGCTGTAGTTTCATTTTGGTGATGAATATCTTTCTCCAAAAAACTCCAACACATTCTTCCTGCAGAAATTCTTACTTATTATTTGACCAGCTAATGTTCACGTCAATTTCAAACAAATTCAAAAACAATTATATTATAATGGAGAGAAAATGCATATAATACTAACAATAGTGAATATTTTATAGTTATACTAATTTAATGGAATGGAACACAATTTTATTCAAAAGATATCACTAATCTAAACATTAAATAAAATTTCTGAATTATAACAGCATAAGCATATTTCAAAAGCATATAATCTTGTTAAAATTAAGTAAATTATTAACAGACATAATGAATTAACATTTGCATAATAAATATCTATGCAACAGTTTATTACATAAGAACAATCATTTAAAACCTTGAGTAACATTATAATTAAAAAGTTAATTTAAAACTATTAATTCAAAATTTTCTATATCTTAATCTTTTGTTGCATTTTTTCAATAGATTGCACAATTTTAATATTAAGTGATTAATATTAAATTATGAGTTAACGGCATAAAATTATTTTAAAATTTGAATTTTTTTTTAAAAAATAATTCAATATATTTGCATATTACCAGAGAATTTTTCACCTACATTCCCATCCGAGAATTATAATTATTATATCATTTAAGTCCAGGAAATCCCTTTTCTAATAATAAATATAATTTGAAGATGAAATATAACCTTTATAATTTTTAATGGTAAGTTTGACAAAGCGAATTTCTTCTGCAAACATTTGAGTAATTTTATTCTCCATTACTATTCATGTTTAGTGAGACAAAATTTCATTTTTATAATGATTATCATACATTTGTGTATTCATTTATTATTTGTTGAATTACTTTAAAATACTTTTTGGCTTTTATTACTTCTAAGCTAAAACATTTCAGGATAATTCTTAAAATTAGACCAATCAAGCTTCTGCTGCTGTGTTATTGATCATCTACTATTTCTTTATGAACCTGCACTAATAGGGAAAAATACAATTTGGAATCATGATATCAAAGGAATGTACTTGCTTTGATAAATCTTCACTTGAAAAAGATCACAATTAAAACATTAAAAGAAAAGAGGAGGAGGGAAGAAAAATTAAAGAATGCAAAATTGAGGCAAGCATTGAAAGAAAAGGTTATCAAAGACAGCAAGAAACTAAAAAGTAACATAAGATAAAAGATTAGGCCCAGAGAAAACCTAGTGACTTGAATGTTATGCAACTGAAGATGAGTGTTTTTAACTATAATTCTAATAGCTCTTATCTGTAATAAATTAAAATTTGCAAATTATAAAAAAAAATTGCATTTTTCATCCATGAAAGGTAGAATGTTACCTAATTTTGAGTATTTTAGAACAAAAGTTCCTTATAACATTCTTTTATTTTATGGTTCATTAACTGGTAACTTTATTATAATCATCATTAATTTTTCAACTGATATAATTATTTGTTAGTTGATTCAATGATGCATTTTAATTTTAAACCCTAAATGTTTGTTTCAGATACATTTATAAATGAACTGTAGTTATTACTTTTTGCATCTCATAGCATAGATCTTTTTCACCTTTGTTCAGGAAGTGATCATGCTATCAAATCTAACTGCAATGCCCTCTCATGGGAGGTTAGACCATTATAGTAAGGCAAGGGCTAATGTCTAAATTTAGAACTAAGCAAGTACACTTACTCTCAATTTTATGTCTGGATCATTACACCTAGCTAGCCGACCTCCAAACATATGAACTCCATAGCAAGCAAATACAAACATTAGAACAATAAGCAGCACAGAGACCTAAAATAAATACAAGCCTTTTAAAATTATGATTTTTACATTTCTTAACAGTATATTTTTAATTAATGTACTAAAAGGAGGTTACAAGAAATTTATTTTGGTTCTACTGAAATACAAAAGGCCCTGTTGAGCAAAAATACATAAAGAATTTTTGCTCAACAAGATAATTTTAAAAATAAAATCTAATAAGTTAGAGTCTAACAAGTTAAGTCAAAAAACTTAATGATCAAAATGAGAATCTCAAAAGAATGTAACATTGGTTTATCACAAATAGAATTTCAAGTACATATACTTCTTTTTATACAATTGATACCAATTACATAATTGTATAAATAATTTTTCTGACTTTTATTTATCTGATTTAAGTAAGTCTGATTAAGTCTGATTAATCATAGCAGTTTAGTAGAGTGCGTAATTTAGGAAGAATATTTAAAAATGAGTAAAGTAGAATATTAATTCACTGGCTCAATATTTCCATTGGAAAATACTGTTCATTATCATAATAGCTATCACAATCCTTGCAATGTGCAATTTTTCTGAATGGGGAAAAAAAAGCCAAACATTACTAAAGTAATAAATTATCTACAAAAAATTTATTCAAAAACTTAATGTCAATCAAATTAATTTTATTGTATTTTCTAAAAAATTCTACTGAATTATTACCATAGAATTTATTATTTGTGTAACTAAAAATTTTTAAATAAAAGTAATGCATTAATGAAAAATAGATTAACAAAAAAAAAGAAAGAAAACAATGGAAATTATTATACATTATGGGAGAAAAAAAGGAAATTTGTATACCAAAAGAATTTCTTTAAATCCACGGCAAAGTTCATAAACTACTTTGCGCATATGAGGTACAAGACTGAAGATACGTAGAGGTCGAACACATCTCAAAATCATTAGAACTTGGGCTCCAGACTGAGGTGGAACCTTCTGTGGCATCCAACATAAAAACACTAAACTTACCTAAATAAAAAGAATAGTTATTAAGAAAGTATATAAAAAGTAAAATGAATGTCAATAGTTTCAATTATATGCAATTTAATTACAAATCATATACATATTCCTGAAATACAAAGTTTAATAAAAATAACATTCAACCAAAAAAATCCTTTAAAAAATTATTTTTCTAACTAAGAATTTTTAAATCTAAAAAAAAAATCCTTTTAAAAATTAACTTTAAAAATTATGTTCTAAATCAAATTTTGTGCTGTCAATAATTCAGCTTTAAACACATATCAGCAAATTACTAAATAAAAATTAAATTAAAGAAATACAAAGGAATATGGTCAAATCCTTATTTCAAAATATAGTAGAAATTAATTTAAACTAAGGATTGATACACTAAATGCTAACAAAGATAAATTTCTGGACAAACGTTAAGTGTTTCTTTTAGTTCCCCCCCTCCCTCTTTGGTATATTGCAGAATATAAATTGCATTATAAAAGAAACATTTTTTTAAATTTAGGAACTGCTGATGTTCTTATTTACACAGTTAGAATTAACAGCATTTTAAATAAGTATCCTGGTAATATCTAACTTTAAACAAACAGAACATTACAAATGAACTGAAAAAGATGCATTGATACTTAGTCAGGCTAGATGGAGTCTTTGAAAAGCAGTTGAAACTTTGGCAGCATATTCAAAAATTTAAAAAATATTAAATGATTCAATTTATATCACAAGGTAAACAGTGTCTCCAAATATACCAATGATATCTTTCACAAATGTTCTTCAAAGAAACTTAAGTTAATTAATCCACAATTTTTCAGATAACTTAGACACGAATCAGATTGAATAAGGCTACTGTAGTAAATTTTGCTATGCATAAATGAATTTTTCTAAAACAATATGTTGAAATTTCTATACAGTTTCCACTTTATCAGAAATAGTTCAAGGAAGCATATGCTACCATAATAGAATAAACTTCTAGGCAAATTTGTTGAATAATAGAAAAAAAAAATAATTAGTACATTCAAAGAATATCCACAAAAAAGTCATCCAGATCCAAGGTAAATAATGAAATTATGGATAGCCATAATTATGGACTCCAGGAGCTTGTAGTATTTCAACTACTCTATATTTATCACATAGAGCCCAAAATGTCTGCAAGAAGTTAAATTAAATTTCTGTCTTAAAAATGATAAGTACTTATAAGATAATTGTTGATAACAGTTCTATTGAATTAAAGAGCAGAGAAAATAAAAATCAGCTACTGCGCAGAATTAATACTGAAAAATAGAATAATTTTTTTCAAATCATTTTAGATGAAAAGAATTAAAAGAAAAAATTTAATATCACATTGTTATAATAATTATTGTTTCCAGTCAGTCAGTCAGTCATAAAAATAATTAAAAATAGCAGTTATTCTACTCTCATCTGTAAATATGCTCTTAAAAGAGTGGATGTAATATCAATTTATTATTTTTATCTAGTATATAACAAATTTGATTTTGAAAATGCAATTTCTTAAAACTTGATCTAATAACACATGCAATATAACTGCAAAAATATAAATATATATAGAATTGTGCACCTAACAGATTTTTGTTTTATTCACATTTACATCATAAGACACAATCAAATAGGATTCAAAGCATTGTCTCTTTAGTATACATTCTGTAAAAAAAAAAAAAAAAAGAAAAAATAGATATGCCAGACAAGTTTGATATGAGAATAAACTGCCACAACTTAGTTACTGCTGACCATGTCAAAACATCTTAGATTGCTGATGTCAAATGGAGCTTTCAAAAAATGTCTACATATTCTATTAAAAAAAGTATTTAAAATTCTCATTATTTTGCCTTTAAATATTAATTCAGAGCAAACTAAAAACCACCTTTACCATTAGTTTTACTTTACTTATATTTTGATGGAATCGGATCCTGCTCTGCCACAAGAATTTTACAGCAGGTTAAAAAAAAGGGGGGGGGGATATTATGATTAAATATTAAAAAGCAAATACCAAAATTCAACAGAGGCGATCTTAAAAATAAACAATTTTTAAAAAGTGTATCTTTGTAACTTTTGCCAATTAATTTGCTTTATAAAAGCATCCATTCATTGTTTTTCTGGAAAAATACATGCTGGAGGACGATTTCAGCAATGGGTGAATGAATATAGATGGCTGATATATAATTTTGATTAAAAAAGTATTTCCTACCTGCTAGAATATTATTAAAGGCTTTATTTTTATTAATAATTATATATTTTTACTACCATGGGGAAATGTAGTCTTTAAACTTTTAGATTCAATTGCATACATATTTTCAAATATGTTGGATTTTCTTCAATATATGCTATTATTGAAAGCATTAAAAAATCTATTTGAATTTTAGTCATGAAGCAAACATTCCTAAAAATAAATAAATTTAAAAAAACTTATGAAAACATGAGAATTGTTATATATAATTTTATCCATTAACAAAACAATGACACAATGATGAAATAGCCTAGTCAATTTCTATCAGTAGGAATACAAGACATAGAGCAAAATAAAACTCCTAAAATGGGAATAAAAACTTATAAGAAATTATATGAAACTAGACAGAAAAGCAATTTTAACATTATATAAGAAATTAAACTTTGAACAACAGACAAAATTACCAATTTTGTGTTACAGGTCATACTCACATGAGAAAAAGGATCACTGACTTTCGATGCTAAATAGCAAATGAGCAAAATAAATACACAAAAAGCAGCAGCAAATAATAAAAAATGTACACATATTACCATGAAAAAGCAAACATTCTCAGAAGCAGCACTTCAAGGCAATACTCATGCAGGATAGCTTTCTCTACAAATTACATATAAAATAATAAATAGATATTAATAATTTTGCCATGAAAACAACAATAAAATTAAAAAGCAGTAAAAAGACAATTTTTTTTAGATATAAGTATTCATGAAGGAATTACAAGGTAAAATGTATGATGCAGTATTCTATCATCTGTTTTTAATTAAAATAATTACTTATAATACTGTTTGAAATAACTTTTGTATTAATCTTTAAAAAATAATCAATGTAAAATACCATCTAAAAAAATTCCATGACCAATTAAAAAAAGATTTAACAGTATTACTCACAACATTATTTATAACATACAGGTATGTAACTGTTAACCAAAAGTATGATTAAAACCTGAAACCTGAATTTCAATAGGTTATTCTGATAATTAAAAAACTATTAGTTTTCTATCATGAAAAAATAATTAAGATTTCTAAGGGGGGAATCAAATAGCCACTGTTTTTTGCAAAGTCATAGTTAAAATTCTAATAAACAAAAACTAATCTTGTTCTAAAAGCTTCAGAAATATGCAATATAAGCTGTATGCAATATATTTCTGCTAATCTTAATTACATTATACCTTTACACACCAAATTCTCATTAAAGGACCCAGAGAAAAAAAACCTAAAGTATTTAAAAAGATAAAGCATAACATCAACTAATTTATAACAAATTATGCCATTTAACATTTTTTCTATTTTTTTCCCCTACAAAAGATGATAGTAATTAAGTTTTATCTTTTCCAAACAAGCTTTTTAAAAATTAAGATTTACTATTATGAATAAAATGTCAAATTCAACAACAAAAAAATTAAATGGTTTTGATGCAATTTTGAAATGCTTTCAAATAAGAATGGCATAATAAGAAAAAAAAATATTTAAAAATTCAAAACCATAATTTTTGAATACAAAAGATAAGAAATTTATGGTTTATAATAACATTAAATTCATAAAATTTTAATTTTTTAAAGCAAATACTTCGATTCAATTATTAAATTTCTTTAAATAATACTACATAAGAAAAACATCAATGCTAGACATATAAAATGAGATATTTCTAAGAATAGCAGGTGAAAGTTTTTTATAAAATACTTTTAACAGAATAGTATGGGACATGATAAAGAAAACATACAACAAAACTATCTTACAGCAAAAATAAAAAAATCCATAACACCAGCAGCATCTTTGATTAATGCCTTTGGAGTAAAAAACAAACCATCGGCTAGAGTTTTGAGAATAATTTCAAGGCTCATAGCAGTCACAAATATATATTCAGCAACCTAAAATAAAACAAACAATAAGTTGACAAAACCCATAATCCATTTAGAAAATTTATGATATTCATTTTAGTATAGAAATTGAGTAAATAATTTATACTTACAATAATAAAAGCTTATGCATAAAATAACAGAGCATATAAATAAAGGATTGATGTCAAAGATCTTAGAATATAATTATATAGCATTATTATTTTGAGCAAAATAGTAAATTTACCTGCAACAAAGCCGTATTCATAACTCTTTTTTGAGGCGTCTCGAACATCATCGAAATGCAACACAGCGTTGTAATCCAAATCATAAACCAGTCCAAATAAGTCACAAGACCTAGCAAATTACTAAAAGAAAATAATACATTTTAATATTAATAGCAACTTCAGCAAAATACTTAAATATTTCTGCATCACTTGAAGTTTTACTTAACCAATGAGCAGCAAAGGAAAAATATTTATACAGATTTCAAAAACATAAAATATACAATTGATATAAAATTAAAGAACTTTTACTAAGAAGTTATATTTCATTCAAAATAGGTTTAACAGAATGTATTGAGAATTTTGAAATGCATAAAACTGAAACAATAATGGTGAATAAAATATACTGAACAGAAAATTTTAATTAGATTTTTTTTCAGAAATGATCATTTCTTCAAGCTTTAGATAATTTAAAATATAGTTTCTACATATTTGGTATAAGATTAAAAACATTAGCAATAATGACTTTAAAGAAATACAGCTTTTCATACAAATTTCTATTTAAACTTACTAATTCCAATAGCATCTTTTACAAACATAAAATACATAGAAGTCAAAAATGTGAAATCAAAACTACAAATAAATACTTACTGAAATGTTTTATATTTGATTTTTCGTTCTTTCCCTGTCACTGGATCTCTAATATGAGGATCATAACGAGCCCATACAATAGTTTGGCAAAATTTTCGAAAGCGACTTTCTCTTGCCACCATGAACAGAGGAGTATCAAAATATGGATGATTCTCTCTCAGATCTTCTTCCCTTTGGTTTCTGCATAAATAATATAACAAATAAACATTTCTATAATTTCAGAAGATATACATACAAAAACTTTCGTATTAATGAAATTAATCATTAAATTATTTTAAATAACATTAGAACACAAATTATAAGATCGTATAATGTATTTTGTATAAGATTATATAAGTTCAAAGAGAAATTTCAACCACAATAAAGTATTAAATAATTATTTCAGTTTTCTACTTTTAATAATCACGAAAAAAATCTCATAACTTTTCTTAAAAATTTGGAATATTAATTTATTTGAAATGAAACTGAGATATAACAATTTTCACATTTGCACTATATATTAAAATTCCAACTCTTTGTTATTACTTTAAAAGTTAATATTTTTAAACAATTAGAAATTAACACATTTTTAAATTAACTGAACTTTTTGTCTGTAGGTTATATGGGCATGTTGTCTTTTTTTTTTATTCATATTGTTTAATTCTATTACGTTTGTGAGCCTTCCTTATTCCCCGGCTATAGATAAGAGATCCTACAGTGACTTATAAGGAGGAAATGACATTTCTTAGAATCTATTCCTTTGAATTTATTGCATTAAGGAATGCAAACAAAGAGACTTCACTGAGGGAGAATGTTCTTTGTTATGACCCTGTCAAAATACCCTCAATGTTTTCCAAATTTTATTACACAAAATCAAACCTCAAATGAACAAGAAAATGACTGTAGATTTAAAATTTTACACAAATGCTTGAACTTTTAAAATGGAGTTTTTTTTATCAATCACTGTTAAAGTTTAATATCGGATACAACAAATATGTTAAGGCAATAAAAGTTTTCAGTGAAAATGTGTTTTAATATTACTTAATAAAAATTGTCCTAAATATTTAAATGTCATAGTTGTAGAGATTTAAGTTGAAGATAGCATCTTCTGAAGCTATATTACCTAGGTCAATACAATATTTTTTTTATCTCCATGATTACGGAAAAGGAAAGAATGAGATGCTTTATTCAGGCCTGAAGAATCAAGTTCCTTTTAGGTAGTTTTTTCTTTTCAATAAAAATATATAACATCAGGATCAGTTTCTCTTTTTGTACAAAATGCACAAAAGCAGTCAAGCATAATTCAGAGAAAGTTATAACATTTTTAATACCTCTCAATAAGTTAAATCTTTGTAGAAATGAATTTTCAGCCTTGAAACTAATTAAAAATAATGTAGAACATCGCAGCAATTAGAATCTAGTCTATGTTTGGAATAAATGACGATAAAGCTTGTCATATTAAAATTGATAACAAGGAAATAGAATCATTGGTTAATCCTTGTAAATAAAAATCAATCCTTGTAAATAAAAATCAATCCTTGTAAATAAAAAATTTCAACATTTGCTATGATGTTTTATAGGATTTCTGATTTTTGTTTAAGATATACAAAATTTTAAAAGTCTCAGAATTTCAACATTATAGGTGATAGAATTGCTGAAATAATTAAAGCTTCCATCTAAAACTGACCCAACCCAGAATGAATAAAAATCCCTTTCTTTCATACATAGCAGGTATCTGACTAACATTTCTTAACTGTTACAAATTTAAATGAATATACATTTAAATTTTAATCTAAAATGAAGAATGTTTGAAATTTATTTGTTCCAATTAAACATCAATTCACTAAATGTTTTACATTTATAAAAAAATTACTTATGTGAATTATTTTTTAAAAAGAATCAAATAAGCAAATTAATGAGCATAAATTTTAAATAAAGTATCACATATACAAGCTACTACAAATTAATATTCAAATAAAAAATAAATAACCTCTTCATCTCTGCTTGTTGTCTCTTTTGTTGTAATAACTTGATATCAAAATCATGCGGACTTCGAGAAGCAGTGGGATTCAGAGTTCCCTCACCATTTTCTCGCAAATGATCATATGTTTGCTTGATTTTTATTGAGCCTCGCATAGATCGTCTCATACTCCTATAACATTCATAAAATACACAAAATATGTTTAAACATGTATGCGATAATTTATACAGGCATAGTAACATAACAAATGTATAAAAGTGATACAAATGAATAAAATGCAATTATTATGCATAAAATATAATATTCTTTATAATAATAAAAAAAATCCAATACAAACAACATTTATGAAGAAATGCTAGACTTATTAGAATAATCCTATTTAAGAATGAATTTAATAAAGATATTATCAAGTATTTTGAGTTTTAACAAATTTATTCAATTTTTAAAAACTGATAGTTGTTTGTTTTGAATTATCAAGAAATCCAAAATTAAAGCATAATAGAAAAAATTGAAAAATAAAATGCATTTACTGCAAGAAAAGAGTGCTAAAAAATAGAGAATGGGAAGAACAATGAACTATTATTGATTCACAAAATAATTAAATTCATCTTATAGAAGTCATCATCTTAATTATTCTATGAGAATTCAGTACATTTTATCTTCTCACCCAACTATAGTTTAATTCTGTATTGGTTCATTACATTTTATTATTGGCTTCCTTCTTACCAGAAATCGGAAATTGTTAAATCATCAAACTTTTATTCTAAGATCAGGTTATGTTTAGATTCAGATAAATTTCATAACTGTTTTTATTCAAAGCAATTAAAACTATTTTTGACTTTTTAGATTGGTATTAATTCAATCATCTACCATGGCAAAGAAATTCTGAACTAAATATTTATTAATTACTTTCTAATTAATGAGTAATTAATTTGTCAGGTGATAATTTTATGCATATATAAATGAATTATTAATTCAAAAAGCTTGATATTCTCCAGATATAGTCTTACCTTCGATCCAAGCGAATTGTTTTCTGACTTTGTGTTTGTTTTGGGCCTTTGCCAAGAACTGGAATTTGACCAGAATCTCCAACAAGCAATCGTTGGTTATTAGAGTCACTATATTGGAAAAAATTATAATATACAGAAATAAAAATATTTTTTTTTAAATAACCAGAAAATAGATACAGAATGGAAAAGCCTCCCATGAAAGAAACAGAGTCAAATATTAAAAATATTGGAAAGCTGATTTATTGATACCTTTAAATTATGACTACAAATCTAAAGCTTAAATGCCTTTCTTTAAAATAAAAATTCCCCGTTCATAAAACAGAAAAAAAAATTATAATAAAAAGATTACCAACTTTTAAGTTTCAATGATTTTAATTTATTATATTGATTTTGAGACATAATAAAATATTTATAAGCACAATAGAGAGTGATTTGATAAACATAATAAACTTACATGACTATATTAGTAACACTGGCTTTTCTTAATATGTTAGTAGTGTTCCTAACTTTACATGGAGATGCCATTAATTTCAATGGTCTTGTTTTTCGAAAAGTTACCAAGTTATCTTCATTTTCACTTAACTTCTTCATAGTAGGCGATTCTTCAGCTTGATCTTCTACAAACTGACGCATGAAACTTTCCCTCACCTATAATAAGTGAAGGAAAGACAATGCCAAAAAAGTTTGAATATAAAAAGCAATTATTTACAAAAACACAATCTAGACAAAGTCAGATTGAAAGAAAAGACAAATGGAGACAAAGTCAGCAGACTTAAAAAATCTTTAATTTAAATATATATTTTACTGTAAATATATATACCATTTTTAGCTTAAATATATGCCCAAAACATGACATTAAGATTATATAAATTTAAAAATAAAATGTAGCATATAAGACTTTTAGCTTTAAAAAAAAACTAAATAATATTATACCTACTCTGATCAATTAAAAAAAAGGCAATAGTATAGATAATTATTTAATATTAAAGAGAATTTCATAATGAGGAATCAAAATATTGTTAGAATTAATAAATTACAAGATGTCATATTGATACTAATATATGATATAAATGAATACTATTTTGCATAAAAAGTTAAAAATCATTAAAAATATATTAATTTTTTTTTCCAACTTAAAAAATGACGTTTAAAGTAGTAAGTCTATTGAAATAAAAAGCATCAATTTTCAAAATCTTGAAGATGCAGAAAAGAAATTTGACAACATTCAATTGTTGCTTACTTTATTTTCAGAAAAATGTATTAAAAAAATTAAATTAAATTTCCAATTTTTGAATCATATTTTTCATTAAAACATCTTATTTAAACATTTAATTTGCAATAAAAATCAATGCATAATGAGTTAGGTCTATGCAATAAAAAATAATCAAATAAGTGAAAACAATTTCACAACCAGATTAGTTGAAAAAGTCTGATTTAAAAAAGAATCTTTTTCATCCTTTTAAAGTTTTAAATTCTGTTTAACAGCACAAAATATTTAAGTTATTTATAGCCTTAATATAAGTTTTAATATACAACATTTATACAATCATATGAAACTTACTTTTGGCACAATAAATTCCGAAGGAACTTTATTCAATCGACTCATTTGGGGACTGTCGGGAAAACGTTCAAATAATAACAATCTAAGAGGTAATCCTTCTTTGATTCCTGCACTTTGTTCTCTGGCTTTCAACTAAAATGAAAAAAAAAATTGCATGATTTTGAATAGTTATTTAATGAAAAATTCATTTAGAAAAGAATATTCCAAACAAAATTTAAACTGGACAAAGTATTTTCTATAGTTGCTGTCTAATTTTGAATTTTATAAGAAAAAGATCTACAATACATCTTTGAATTTCTTTTTCTTTCCTTATAACACATCTATCATATTTAATTTCTAAATGCATTTAATCTTGCATAGAAACATAAATTTTAATTTTTTTTGTAATTTTAATAAATTTATATGTAAATATTTTAAATGAAACCAATAACTGCTAATAAAATAAGAAAAATTGCTTTTATTTAAAAAAATGGTTCAAAGATGCATTAATTTTTAAAAAATTTAGACAGAAAAGAAATTGCTAACCATATATGTGATTTAGAATATAAAAATATATTCTAATGCTTATAAGACAAGTTATTAAATTTAACTAAATCAGCAAAAATGATTTGCTTTTTAACGCATTAAAAGAAGTTTCACAAAAATACTTGAATATAAGATTATAAATCTACTTAAACATTTATATAACTGACATAACATGAAGTACCAACTTTACCTGCTTCACTTTTTTAATATCTTCGTCCAACTCTAAATTATCAAGGATCACAGCTACAAATAAACTCAGCACAATCTATATTGAAAAACAAGAATATCAATGCAAGAAATAATAATATGAAACAAGTAAGTTTAATTTGAATATTTCATTAATTAAGGAAAAGTACAAACTGTAATTTTTTCAAAAAAAATATTGAACAACTCAACACATAAATAGAAATAAGTACACCAAAAGCCAAAAGAAAAATGGAGAATAAGAATCAATAAATCAGAAGTATATTCCCAGTAATGAATAATAATATTTATTAATCTGAAACCCTATTCATTGTTTATGATAATTACCTTCATATCAATCTAAGGCTTTTTTCTTCTTTTCCTTTTTGCAGAGTTATTTTTAACATTACCTAACTCAATTACAAAATTACTAAATAGATATATAGTTAAATTCTTCAAAAAAATTAAATACATTTCAGGCTCTTTTAAATGCTGATATATTCTCAAAAATGATCAATGATTGCTAACTTCATACTGTTTCAAAAATTTTAACATATTATATATATATATATATAATTACAAAAGCAGCAAGTTAAAGAAATCTATTTAAATTTTTTATAATTTAATATTAGAATGCCATAAATTTCCTTCATATTTAAATCTCAATGTATAAATAAATATTGAGGGGAAAATATTGTTTTGGAAAGGTTTGATTTTTAGTTATAATAAATGAAATTTATAGATTCACTTATTCTAACTAATTTTATAAATGAAATTGATAAATTTTTTGGTATGTTATTTTAGAATGAAGATTTAGATACGAGACACAAAAAGAATTTTTGAATAAACAAATTGATAATTTCTCAGGAAAATGTGAAACATTTTTACAGATTAAGGCCTTATAAAAAATTAATTAAAAAGACTGAATAAGGTACAAAAATTAATATGTACAGAATATGCTACACTTCAGGAGTGCTTCCTAAACTTTTTAGTTATTAAAACCCTATGTAAAACTCAGCAAGCAAATTGTGCATAGTAGTCAATTTTTGTAAAAGGTAAATAAAAATTTCAATGATATAAAAATTTATTGAACAAATTCCAATACAAATAATAATTAGTGATATGAATAATTTTACTATATATTTTCTTAAATCACAGAAATAAGTAAAACATTTTTTCCCTACATTAATAATTAGGAAATACTTTTTTTTACAGCAAATGCCTCCCCTAAAAAAGCTTTGATTAAATAAGAAGTTGCAAATGAAATTATAAATATCTTAACTTTAAATTCTTATATAGTATCTTATAGTTCCTCTGTGAGAGGCAAATCTTTCTAGAGTACAGAGATTATTTAAAAACCATTATCTTAAAGCAAAAAAAAGATAGATAAAATCTTAATTAAATGCAGTTTTCTTGAAGGGAAATAATTATTACAAATATATTCTGAGGCAAATGAAGTTGATTGAAGCAATAAAATAAGTTATCTGTAAAAGATATAAATACACATACCAGAGTCACAAACAAATGATACAATATAAAATATATGGCAACAAGAGGTCCAATTGTTCTACTCGTTCTCAGCATTGTTTCATTCATTACTTCTCCCCAACCTTCTTGAGTAAGAATTTGAAACATTGACATAAATGCCTAAAAAACATTTCTTGATATTAAAATCAAAACATTTAGTTCCTTAACATAACAGTATAAATCAAAACGTTTTTTTAACCTTTATCAGATGGAAGATTTTTTTTATACATAACAAATTATTATGCGAGAGGTGACTTACAACCATTAAGTGTTAATAGGGGCTTAATGCAAAATCAGGTATAATAAATAATTCATATCTACTTGTATAAGGAATTTGAAATTTTGGAACTTTTAGCAGAAATTATAAAATATCAACAATCTTTTTCTCTAAAGTTATTTAAATTTTAAATTCATATAAATTAATTTTTAAATAATAATTATAAATTTATAGTTTCAATTCAATGGATTAAATAAATCAAAATAATGGAAATGTACATACATTTATCAAAATACTAAAATCAAATAATTTAATACTAATATTTAATATTAATATGCAGAAATTCCATTTTAAATGTTTCCTATAAAGAAATTTTTAAGTCAAAAGATAAGGCTTATTATTTTTGTAATCTGATCTTTTATTTCTATCCTTTATAGTTCTGTATAACAAAACTGCATGCAATAAAATGTACAGACATAATCATGAATTTAAATATAACAAGATTAGTTGAATAATGAATTCAAGTAAATTAAATAAAAGAATAAAATAAAAATTTACAAAATAATGTTTTTAAACAAATACCAATAGAATTACTAGGCACAGATTCTTTGCTTACTTCAGGAAAAGCTTCAAATTTATTAAAATCGCCAAGAGAGCAAAATAACTGCATACTGATACTGGAAGTAATTACAAGTAAACACATGGTGAATATTATGAGACTACCCAATTTTTTTCCGGGGCCAAATATCTAACAAATTAAATGAAAATATGCATTAGATATTAATAAATAAAATCAACATCAAATATATTAGATCATAATCACTTAAAAGCATTTTAAATTGATATTTTAACTTTTCTGCATGTAACATCAAGAAAAGCAAAATTTTGGTAAATTATGTTCTGAATGCTTTTATTCATTGCTTTAATATTATTTAATAAAATATCTTCATTATTTGAGATAAGTGTTATAAAAATTCAGAAAATGGTTAAATTTAAACAAATTATTTATCTATAAATTACAATAAATTAAAAACACACTAAAAAGAAATAAATATTTATGAAAGATAATTGTGAACTATTTTATGTGATGGTAATTTAAATTTAAAACTAATACCAGGCTTGGTCATTAAAATTTTAAAAAGAGCTGCTTACTTTATAAACAAAATCTTCTAGTACAGGAGATGCTTTTATTAACCTAACTATTCTTAAAACCTAGAATGAAAAAAGACAATAAGAAACAAAATGAAAACTATATGAACTTCAAGGTTTAAAATATGGTAAAATTTAAATAATATGTTAAATATATATTTTACTTGAAAGGAAGACAATTCACGCATATATAGATCAGGAATGATGTGTAAAGTAGTTCCTATAGCTAACAGTAATTCGAACTTATGAAGCGATCTTCTATAATAACCATGAAATCCAAGACACCATATCTTGAACAATACTTCAAGATCAAAAAATATGGTAAAACCAACCTATATATAAAAAGCATTAATGAAACAAATATATAAAAAAATTTATAACAGAACACATCATTTTTCATGACAAAAAAAAAGATATTTTCATAATAAATAAATAGCAAACAATGAAGATATCACTGTAGTAATGATCCTTTTATAGAAGTAATGATGAATATTGTATTATCAAAACTTACATTTTAAGATGAACAAGAATTAAAACAAATTTGCCAAAATTTAAATTATCTTTTGGATTTAGCCAATAAAGGAAAAAACATAAAAATGTAAGACATTATATAGTTACTTAACTTTTTAACTTATATATTTGCTTATTAATGATTGAAGATTATTGAATTATAATAAATATTGAAAATTTACGAAAAATTCAATGATTTACAGGGGTTGCATTCCTAAATAACACAATTAGAGAACATTAAACATTTAATAAATTTCAAATTTGCTCAAAAGGAGGTGCTTTCATAGAAATAATTACATTTTAAGAAACTCAGATTAACTGACTTTTCTTGAAGCTAGTAATAATTAGAACATGGTGTTGATTAAGTATCTAGCACTTAAGTTAAAATGTACAACATATTTATATAAATATTTTATTTATTTTTTAAATTATTATACTAACAAACTGGTCATGACTGATTGTTATATGGTTCACCATAGAGCACTGCAAAAATTTCTTTTTCTAAGAGAAGGGTAGATAATAAGGGTAACTGATAACAAAAATGGATAGATTTTTATAGTATAAATCATTTCAAAGGAAAATTCTTATTATTGATCTATTTATAAATCACTATTTTTAATCTACTAAATCAAAAATGAATTCTTCCAATATTTAGAATTGGAGTCACAAAATAATTTCTTCTTATTTCAGAAACTGATAAATTTTTAATTCACTTATCATCACAGGAACTTTTATTACAAACTCTCATTGATCTACAATTAGATGCACTTTCCTTGGGGACAAATTGCGCAATCATTATGACGTCTAAATAATATTTTTTTAAAGACAAGATATGTAATTATGATTTCTTTATCTTATAATGTATGTCACTAGAAATAAAACTATTGACGCTTGAAAGATTAGAATAATCTATAAAAATACAAAACTCACTTCAGCTAAATAGTAATGTTTATAAAATTCTTCCCGAGGTCTTCCATCATGCTCAAATTTTATACTAGCTGCTACAATGGCATTTGCCACATTCACCATCATAACAATTACTTGGAAGACAGCAGATTGAAGAAAAACTTGTAGACAGTGAGGAGCTTTACCTCTACCTTTGTTTTCATCCACAGTAATAAGTTTCCAGCCGGAATCATCACCTTTTAATACCTAAGAAAAAAACCTTTCGTTTTAAATTTAAAAAAAAAAAAGATTTAAAGAATACAATATTTATGCACACAAACAGTAAAAAATGAAATCATAATAGTTCTAACCTAACAGTTTTAGTCAGTATTTGACCCATAAATTATACCTCAAACAAAAGATGGCTATAAGTTTTCATCTCTTGGTGAATTACAGAAATACCCATTAAAATACCAAATTTTGCATATACAAATTTTACATGAAGACCTATATATACCAAAATATTTTTTTTTTCAAAATTTTGGATAAATGTTAATCACTTTACTTTTTTTGTTGTTGTTGTTCAAAGAATTTAATATTTCACAAAATAAATTTTATCCGTGAAACTACTTAAGAGAAAGAAAAATTTTTAATGGTACCAGTTCTTATGGCTACGTTAATTTTTTGTAATCTTAATTATATCATAAAAAGTTCATTTAAAATACAACAGCCAAAGTGTTTGGCCATTGTCAAAAAATTTGGCCAAAAATATTTTATATACACTTTTAAACAAATATTTTTGTATTAAAAAATTATAATATCAATTTTTTAAAAGATAATGTCAATCTTGACCCAAGCACATTGGACATGAGAAAATATAGAGTTTAAGGTTAATAAAGCAAAAATACACAGATTACATTTTGTTTTTCTGTGTATCATTTGATTACCAGAAATATTATTGATTACTGGTGTTGCTTATTCTAGTCTAAAAGTCTGGAAAAAATATTTTATAGATTGCAAATGCATATGAGGGAAAAAAAAAGAAAAAAAAAAGGATTTTTTTAAAAAAATTATCATAAAGATTCAAGACTATGGATATCTTAAAAACACGTAGCAATTGATAACATTTTATTTAAATGAATATTAGTTACAAGTTCTAAAATAATTCTATATATTAGTTCAAAGATTGGTTGCACGGAATTTATCTTTTCAGTAATAAATTAAATATTAATTGTTAATAAAAAATCCCTATAAATTTTTAAAATTTATGGGACTCTTGATAAACTTAATTCAATAATAAATGAAAAACCTGAAAAAATAAATAAAAGATAAGATATATGTGTTATATCTTTAAAAAAAGAAAAAGGCATATATCTATCTTATTTTTATCATTATATACATATTTTTTAATCATCATACACTATACTTCCAATATTGATTGCTGTAAATAAATACTCACTTAAAAAAACACCCTTTCCATTAATGAAAATTTTGAAGGGATTTCTAGACGATAAGAGTGTAAGAAATAGAAATTTTTCTTTGCCTAGAGGAACCAGATTTTTTACTCTAGACTTCATGATATATATCTAATCATATATGGTATCATGATGATATGTAATTATATATAGATATCATTATGATACCAAATATGCTATTTTATTATGGATTAAAGTTTTATTTATGTTACAAATGGATAATATAATCTTAAAATGTTTTTATGATGTTATGAGTAAGAAAATGCTCAAAGAAAATGTTTTTATAAATAAGTATAAAAAATAACATAAAGTACAAAATTTTAACATCTTGAGAATTTGTGATCTAATATATAATCTACTACATAAGTTACTAAAATTACCACTATAAAATCAGCAAAACTGCAGTACATTTAGCTGCTTTAATAATCAAGAATTCAGTATTTGAACATGATAAAAATATACTTTTTGATAACAGATTTCAACTTTTAAATATTTATTATTATTCCACAACAATAAAAAATAACTTCATTGTTTGTTTTGTACCTGTGCTGTGGATTGAGTCTGTATGGTACCACGTTCTCCCCACATCTGTTGAAACTGAACTCGAATTTCATTAAATGTTTCAGTGATCACAGCAATGAAAACATTCTGATGGAATGAAAATAAATAAAAAGCAATTATATTCATATTGTTGTGGCTAAAATTAATTATTACATTTTATAATTTAATTAAATAACTTTAAAATGCCCTTACCTTTACTAACCAAGCCAAGAAAAAAATCATAGTAGTAAAATAACATATAGCTCTCCATGCTGGTAAGCTATCCATTGCTTTATACATAAGAAGAGCCCATCCTTCTTGTGAAGCAGCTTGATATACAGTAAAAAAACTATGGGCTGTAAAGATACATATTAAATATATGTAGAGAAATGCTACTTCAAACAAAATAATAGTTAGATTAAGCCCAAAACAGCATAGATTCCTAATTAAAATTTGAGTAAGAAATTCAAGAGAATACAAAAAATCTTATGAAAACATGTATATAAAATGGCATAATTAAAAAATATCCAACTAATTTAAAAACTATTGAGGAGGAATTATTTCTAAATATAACTAAAAATGGAACTAAAAAAGATGCGAGTATATGAAATACAAAGTGTGAACTAAAATCTGGAAAGCACATTGAAAAATTCTATACAATAGTTTAAAAAATATAATGCATTACTAGAGATAAGTTACAAAAGAATTATACAAATTAGTACAACTGATTTATTCAAACCCTCAATTTAAAATTCAATTGAAATGCAACATAATGCTTTTTTGATAAACATGGATTTAAACAAGATCAAGTTTTAAAAGAGCAAAATTTTGGACATGCATTCTAATTTTGGGACATTCTATTATTTTTTTGTAGATTTTCACTAATATAACATTATGCTAAAAAATATCTTTTTTCAGTTTCAGTAGCTACACTCAGAATCAAGTAACAGTTGTCACTATTCCAGTATCAATATCTTTTTTTCTCTGTCTTGGGAATTGGATTAACAGTTACAAATATTGCTCTTTAGTATTAGAATTCTGCCGATTATATTTTATTCTTGTGATATTTAAAGAAATTGGCATTTTTTAGATGAGAGGGGGAAAAAATTAAATTCTTTGTACTTTCCTGGATTTTAAGGAATATTTCAAAATTCCCTGCCTTTTAACTGTTTTATATATAATTTTTAAATTCTAAGTGTTTTTTTAATTCTCTGCGAGACAACCGAGGGACAATAATTTAAAAAAAATTACCAGATATTTCATTCTGTAAAATCATAACTTAAGTAAAATTGCACAAAAAATTAGCTATATTTTTAAAAATTTTAAATATACATCAAAATTTACATTTTCAAAAAAATTATTACCTATCTACATAAGTTATCTTAGTAATTAATTGATGATTTAATATGTTTTTTTTTTAAATCTATAACTTTCTAATGTCATCTTTTTTTCTCAGATTTATTTACACATGAAAAATTGATGTTTCAGTTTCATTCTCTTATATAGTCTGCTTGTTTTGTATGGTCAAATAATTAATTTAAAGCAACAAAAATGGTGTAAAACATTTTTTACATTTTAAAACTCTTAAGTACAATGCAACTGAACTACAAAGTACAATCAAATAATCGGAAAAGAGAAAATAGATCATGTTATAATATTTTCATCCTTTTAAAAAATACATTTAAGAACATTTATCAGAAATTTAGAAATAGAATTGCACTCACCAAAATCATCAAAACCATTAAATCCAGATATACTTTTTGGCAATTCAAGTTCCATGCACACCATTCCTTCAGGACAATGATAACCAGCATCAGGAATATTAGAGCAATAAGTGTCAGGAATTGCAAGATCATCTAGAGTCACATTACTGAAAGATAAAGATAAAACAATTAAAAGAAAACTGAAAAATCTGTTTTGAAAATAACAATTTTAAATAAGCGTTGCAAGTCAATAAATAAATTATAAATCCACAACAAGCTTAAAATGATTAAGGTAGTCAAGCTGGTTTATTTACTATTACAAGAATTACCCAAACTTACTATTATAAGAATATAAGGGATAGGCATTATATTAAGCTGCTCAAAATTAAAGGATTTACTATTATTACTTATCTTCTTATTAGTTTGCCGAGTTAAAAAAAAAAAACTGAGCGGCAGGTAAAGTGCAGCCAAAAAATGATGCAAATTTTCTGTATCTAATAAAATGTATATACTACATGGGCAATGCATTTAAAGGAACAAATTTTATAAACATACAAGACATAAATTCCCTATATTACTCACACATATGGGTGAATTCCATGATAATTTTTTTTTGCAACATTTAGTAAAATTTAAAAGCTAAAACAAATGGAAAATCTTAAGTGTAGGTAATTAAAGATTTGAATGAAATACTCAGAAATGTAATCAAATTACAGAAACAGGTAAGGATTTAATAAGAAATAGCCTGGACAAAGTCAGCCAACAGCCAGAAGATCAATGAAGACTGATAACTGGAAATAAAAAAGTTCAATATTCAAGTATCTCATAATTTTTATTTGGCCATGAGAAGATGTTTAAAGGTTTTTAGGCAAAATAAGAGGTCTATGAAGATATGGTGTTTATGATTGCAGCTACTGAATTATCTTTCATTATCACTTCCATAAAAACCTTTTTAAAATGGTGCAAAGAACGTAGACTTTGGGTCATGGATAAATAAGAAAAAGATTCTATTCCTTATACTGGTCCAGGCAAACAACTGATTTATCGTATATGTTCATAAGTAGGCAACCAGGTATTGGCTACATATCTTCCAACATATAAGAAAAGCAGTAATTAACTAAGAAAAGCAGAGAATTAACAAAATGGGTATACATGCTATATAAATGTGCAAATATCCATATTTTTGCCAGAGGCTATGTGACTGCTATGTGCTTGGTCTGAAGATGAAACTGTAGCAGCTTAATTTCATTTTCATGAATAAATACTTATTACACAAATTTAATCTAATTCATGAAAAACTGTAAATTGAAGATGTTTGCCAAATGAATAAGTAAACATCTTCAGACCAAAAATATATAAAATATACAGGAATACTCGAGAAAAAAACTATGACTCATCTTCTCTTTCAGAATCATCTAAAACAATATTGCTGAAACCATTACAAATGGAACCAAATGATGCAGAAGTTTATAAACTGCTTTATTTCTAGTATAAATTTATGTTACAAGAATTGAATAATTTTAAGGAGGAGCATATTAACAAATGTTTTGTCCAAAATTGTATTGTTGTTTTAATGTGCTGATAAGTTCCATCTCTTCTGTGGGTAAGTCTCAAGCATAATCATGCTTATGTACTGTAACTTTTGACCATTAGAAGCAAGAATCTATATTAATATTTCTTTGTCCAATGTAGTATTTCTCTTTTATTGTGCTAATGTGTTTCTTGTTTGCCTGCTTGTTTGATATGCAATCATATTTATGTACCATAACTTTTGTCCACAAGAAGTATGGCATTGTTTTTATTTAAACAATATTAATCAATATATATTTTTAATTCATTAAATTATGGCCAATAATTCTAGATACAATTAATTAAAAGCGAATATTCTCTTCATATTAAATCACAGTGTAAATTTCAAACCATGGTCAGATAGTTAAAAAACATTTCAGTAAGCACACCATTTTCAAAGCTTCCAAGGTGCAAAAGCAGATTGCTTTTAAGCAAGGACATCTGCCATTATGATATTGAATTTCAGATGAAATTTTATTTCCACATGCATAACAAACTCTACTACAGATTAAATCTTCCTATACTATAATCTCAAATACATAGTTTTACAAATTCAAAGAACACCAAACCAACTTCATCCCCTAATTTAATTTATTAAAGAAATTAAGATTCAAAAATTAGACAATAAGTGTATAAAAATTATTTGTATTTACAAATAGCAAACCATCAATGCCAGAACTTTCATAATTAAAATGATATACAGGAAACCATATTGAGCTATATAATATGTGAATGAGTTTATAAAACTTTATTTTTCTTTCAAGTTCGCACTATTTTAAATAAATGAAGTTAACTACTAAATCAGTCTACTCAAATATACTAAATCAGATCATTCATCTTTCCTCAACAATGGAGAAAGGAGGAAATTGAGGTGCTTACTGAAGATTGGGAGGTTTCTATATACTTTTTCACGATATCTTGGACAAATTTATTTTAAGTATGAAAACACAAAATAATGTATACCATAAAACATTGACCAAACCCACTATAAATAAACTTTAGAAATAATAAAGTATAAGCAAGTTAAAGCATAGTGTATTAAAATCATTATAATATTAGCGTAACTTATATTTTTCAGCCTATATTGACTAAATTCAATGCATTCAAAACTAGTTAAATTATTAATTTTTATTACATTCAAAATTAAATAAAACTGTCCATTTAGTTCAATATTTAGAGAATATCAAATTTAAAAGAGAAGTAATAAGTTTGTTTTATAGATATAGTTTTCAAAAATTAAGGATTTAAAACATTTTACCTATATATACAAAAAGTGGCCTGTATATATATATGTAAGTGCAGAAAAATTTTCTCCACTTACTGTCATAAAATTTGGCATACAAGTTGCATCAATGCACAGTGAATTTTAAAATTTAATGCTCAAATTTTGAATAAAAACATTTGTGATTTTAAATTATTTTTTGCATTACTTGAATTGAGTAATTCTTAATGATTGTCAACAGAAAAGAAAAAGTGCACAATGAAATAATAATAATAATAATAATTTTCATACTAAAGAAATATATTTTGTATTTCTAATATAATTTACTGAATTTTGAGAAACTTTTAAAAAAATTATCATTTTTCTGTAAAAAAGTTTTTGAATAAAAATTAAAATTTCTGCATCTAACAGTCTAGTACCAATTTTTTTTTCTAATTTTTATAGGTCATTACTTCTATTTAAAAGAAAAAAATCATCCAAATTTCTTTAAACAATGATCTTTAATTAATTGTTTTTAGATGAGATTATACATTTTGTTAATCCATAGTACAAAGCACAGATTAGTTACTAAGTTTTACTTGTTTGCTGATTTTTCGAGACACCAAACTACGAAATCATAAACGATGATGATTTTTTTTGTGTTCAAGAGGTTTTTGTAAAATTTAAATTCAAAGAGTATTATTTGTAGAAACTTTCAAATTTCACTATGCCTCTTTCTTTCTCTTAAGAGTATTTATTTTCAGTTACTTATTTTGCTGTTTATTGCCTTTAGCAATGTTTTGCCCAGGCGATATCTTTTCCAGGAAAAAAATGTATAAGATTAATTCTTTTTTTCCCCCAATTTGATTGTTTTATTTTATGCTAAAAAGGAATTAATTTGCTCAAACTTATCATGTTATTATAACATTTTGTAATAATCTAATAAAAATATATATTACTAGTAAAAATATGTGATCATTTTATGCATGTAGAAAAATGTGCTTTTAAAAATATCAAGTAAACAAATCAACAGCATAATTTTTTTTTCCATCAATATATCTATTTTTAAGAATTAACAATAACTTAGCACTCTTCATTCAGAAATTAGAAACCTTAATTATTTTACACTAACTTTATAATACAAATGAATAGAACTTACTTTGGATCAGTACCATTTACAACACAATGATTTGACATTTCACCAAAAAACTGGACTCCCAAAAGGCCATACAATGACATGAAGAATAAGAAAAATAATGTAACATTGTATATTTGTTGGCTTGAACGCCTATTCAATAAAGAGAAAATTGAATTATGAAGAGAGAGATTTAAAATAACTTAAATAATTTATTGTATTACTTAATAATCAAAACGAGGTCACTTTTTTTCAATTTATTTCATATGTTAAATTTTTAATGAGTTCATTTCAGTACATAAAAAATATGTAAACTAAAAATCAACGCATTTAAATGCACTAAATGTTTGGATGCAGGCAACAGTGCAATTACATTATTTTAAAACACTTACTTGAAGATTTGATTTATCCTTGATTTTGGCATGGAGAATTTCAAAAATACTCTAATGAAACGAATCATGATCAGAGGGCGAGGTGCTCTGAGTATTGAAAGGTATGAAAATTTTGGCACAACTTGAACCATTTCAAAAACCTTTTAGTTAAAAAAAAAAAGAAAAAACAATTATAACTACATATAAATATTAAAGATTTCAAATTTATTTTTAAAAATTTTTAAATTTTGTGATTAAGTTCCACATGTTACCTTATGTAAATAATTTTACATTAACAAAACAAAGTTATTTATCATTTTATAAAAGTTTAAATCAAGTACCTGCAAAATAACTGATATCCAAAGGAAAAAAACCATAGTAGCATCAAACTGACACCAACGATCTTTTAAATATGAAAAATCACCCTGAAATTTAATCAAATAATGAAATATTCTCTATTTTACTACAGAAAAAAGATCACAGATATAAAAATATTTCAAGATTAATACTGAAATTGCAAACAAGTTTATTTATTGCCTACTAATACATCTTTATAAAATTCAATGAACACAGTACATGGACATTTTAATATCAAATCTCATGATACCATAGTGCAACTGAAAATGTAACTGCCTGGTAATCTATCTTCTAATTGCATGTTTCTATCAAGGAACAGTAACAGTACTTCTTTTTTGCCATCTTAACTACACTATTAATAAACAGAATTTTTCTTCCTTAGTATTAAAAAATGGGAGAAAAATGAGAGGATAAAGTATGTGATGAAAACTGAAAATGATTTTAATTTTATTGCAAGAATGAAAAAGATTGCTAAAAATTATAAAAACATTTTACATTTTTTTTTTTTTTACTAAATGTTAAAATTTAAGAAAAAAACCTGCATGATAACTAAATTAATACTGTTAAAAAGACAATTCTTTTTTAATTTTAAAATGACAAAAATCATTTATGCAATGATATTTTTAGAAATTATCACAGAAAATGCCAAAATTGTCTTTAATATTTAATTAAATTTTCAAAACAAAATCTGATATGTACATTCCTACTCATCAAAGCATATATATATACCAGTTTTGATAATTTTAGGTCAAATGTTCTGCATAATACAGCATCAACAAATAACCACATGTTCTCCTTTATTATTATAATGCTATATTTTCTTCAATTTTTTATTCAGGTTTCAACAAGGGTGATGCATATGCTTGGCTAATAATCATGAATAAAACATGTCGATTCAATAAATTATTTTTATTGAGAATACACTATCGCACGTTTCATAGGTAATAACTTTGATCTTTAAAGAGAATTTTTCATAAAATACTGTTTCCAAAAGAATGGAGCAATTAAATTATTCTTTACTAGCCACCTTAGGTGAACAGCTAGTTTATCTATCTAATTAATTTTTAAAAAATTGAAGTTGTTTACAATAGCCATTAGTGTTGCAATTTATAATAATAATTTCAAATTAAAACTATCTGATAAAGTTATTTTCAAATGAAATTTCTAATCATAATGAACTGTTACTTTTTGAATCAAACAAAGGATAAAACAGAAAATTTAGAAAAATAACTATGATGAATCAAGTACTATATATTTTTAAAAATATGAACATATATGAAAAATATGAAAGATGATTTTTTAGATTAAATAATTCCAAAATCAAAAATAATTTTTGAGCATTAAAAATTAAAAACGATTCCTTTACAGAGTACATCAATTCACACTTTAGTGTTGGAGAGAAATAAACCTTTTAAAGGCAGAATTCAAAAAGAATGAAATTATCCACTATCCTTTCTCATATATTGATTTAATTTCTTGTTATATAACAGAGAAAAAAGCAAATTTTGTTTGATTACAAGTAAAGAAGGAATAAATAAAAGTAGTATAATCTATACTTATAACAAATCTCAATGTGCGTGTGTATTGACAATCTACAGGTCAAACAATTCTACCAATGGCTATGAAATTTGGCACATGTATACTTGGAGGCCAAAAATGTGCACACCAGAGCAATTTTTTTAAATTTTTATTAGAATTTTAATTAATTAAAAAATAAGCGAAATTGTGAGGTTTTTCAGCTATAATTTCCAAAATTATTACAGTACAAAAATTGATTTTTACATCATATTGAAGTTCAAAAAATAATCTTTTCAATGATACTAATGTTTTAACAAAGTAATTTTCTATTTTTAATGAATTTTTAAAAAATAATTTAATTATATTTTTTAACAATTTATTTCACATAAAATAAAAAGAAAATTTAAGCTGTTTGAGCATGTTGCAGGTTAATGGGGGAAAATTAACTTTTATCAACACGTTGCCCCCGTATTGACAAAAGTTAACTGTCATTCAAAATTAAATATATAAAAATGTAATTTTCAACACATGTCTGTATAAAATTAAATAAATTTGAAACATGATGTTTTTTTATAAATAAATGTTTCTTATGATATTCAATACCAATATTACTAATTCAACAGTTTTTTTATTGAATTAAATGATTTAAATGCAAATATGATTTAATATGCACAAGATATCTACTCTAATTGAAACCTAACAGCTAATTTTCAAGCCTTTAGTAACTGACATACATTTGCTAATAAATGGTTTAAATGAAATAAATAATTATATTTTATAAATTCGAGTCAAAAAATACTGATGAATTCTGAATTTTAAGTTCTTACATATATCCTGTGCCCTGCAAGTCATATTTAACAAAATATTCTTAAGACACTAATATTTTAAATAAAAAGAGTTGCACACCAATCAACTGAATCGATCACTAAAACTGACAGACTTATGAAAATTTCAACATCACTATTCTATAGAAATGGGCGATTATAGATCACTTCATCAATCATCTCAAAGAAGCCAACCATCTCCCAGAGTTTCTCAAGAGTGATTAGCCTAGATTATGAAAATGTTGATGGTTCTAATATTGTAATATTCAAAACTTAATAAATCGGTCAGATTTGAACATAGAAAATAGAAACATTTATTAATTTATTTAACAGTTGAAGAGTCAAGAATGTCTTGCAGAATATGATTCCTTAGGACCAAAGATTGTTTAAAATTTAAACTTCATAATTTTTTGAAATATATTTATAAACCGAAAAAAACATTGATATTGTTTATATCCTTTTAAAAACAAAACTAAAAACTGAATTCTTCATTGTATCTGTAAAATTGTTGTTGAATGATTCTTTCAGATATTATAAATTACGAAAATTATTCAGTAGTGCACATAAGACTTCAATGCCGAACAACTCTGCTTTCAGTTCTCATATCTTTTTTAAAGACATGCTGGGATTCATTAAAAGATGTTTTTATATGTTTTATACGTTTTTATAGTTTCAATATTTCCACTTTAATTTAAAACTGAATTTTACAGGTGCTAATAGAAAATTAGAGAGAGACGCGTAATACAATGAACAGAACGGCTTACGGCTGTAGTATAAGTGACTATCAAAATCCGAAGCTTAAAAATATTTTGATGAAAAACATATTATGAAAACAAGTTACATAAAATATCAATTGAAAATTTGGCTTGATGGGACTAAGAATTTAATATTAAATCTCACAAAAAGCAGTATGTAATGAAGTTTAATATCAACAGATAAATTCATAAAAAATTCAATTTTCAAATTAAAAAAAATATTTTTAATATGTAAAGTGGTAGTGAACATTTTAATAAGGCAGTGAGTGAACCATCAAAAGTCCCTTCTCTCTCCTCTGTAACCTATTTGTCTATTTTTCAGACTTTCACTTCATGGAGAGTATGTAAAAATTTCACCTCAATGACCTTGGCCTCAGATTTATAGAAATTAGACTAAACCTTATATAATACTTAAATCAGTATTATCAGAATGATAAATATTTTTACTTTAAAATAATATAGAGACAGTTATTGTGCAAGAATTTTTTTTTAAATTGTCTAAAAATGTTAAAATTTGATTTTATTTTAATATTATCAAAATTTCAAAAAGAGAGCTCTGAGGAGCACATTCCCTCCATCAAAATATATCTATGCCAAATTAGGTAGCTTTAGATTTAGCGGTATCTTCTATAGACCATCAATAAACAAACAGGCATTTATCTGTATTAGTATTGAAAGAAGTTGAAAGTTCTCATTTTTAAAGGGATTTTTTTCATTCCATGCTATAAAATTCTATTCATAATGAGCATTTAAAAAAATGTATTCTATGATAAATGTATGAAATTCATATTACTTCAAATGTCAAAATACTAGATATTTTTATATTTTGAAATAAACAATTTCATTAAATCAAATTAATTACAGTATAACCACTAATAATAGCATATAGGGTTACGATACAAATTTTGTGTAATTTTTCCAAAGTTGAAAATTTCATAGAATTATTTCACAGATTAAACTTTGATTAATAAAATAAAACTTACCATAAGAAAACCTCGAATATACATCTTCACAATCATCTCAATTGTAAACAGAATGGTGACAATGATATCACATACAAAAGTAGCATAAAATAAGTATTCATAACGCTCAAAAGTACGAGTAGTATTCAAGCTCACAGACACCAGACTCAGTAATGCACACAGACGTAACAGTCTCCTTACCCACAGCTATTTTTTTTAAAAAAATAATATATATATATATACATATATCAATAATAGAATGCTGGTTTCATGATGAAAAATATTTTTAAACCTCATAATTCATCATAAAATGAAACAAATTTTAAAAAAGCAAAATATTACATAAAAGGGAAATCTTAATCATAAAAAAAATCAAAAACAGTGATTGTGTTAAAATAAAAGTTAATACAAAAATAATTAATTTCATTTAACATTCCATAATATTTAACAAAAAATAAATACAGCAGTATATTGCCTGAATAACATTTATTATATAAATAAAAGTCCTTTTTACTGGAAAATCCTGTCAAAACTACAGCATACGCTTTTAGGCAAAAATAAGAAAAATTCATAATACTAACATGAAATAGTCGATATTATAAAAGTAATTTAAATGTTATTTAATAGTATTTTAGCTTACTTTTCAAACTAATTCTTACTGAAGAAATAATTTTTTTGTTTCTTTACAATTAAAGAGATTATGTGCTATTTTAGAATGTAAATATATTAAACTTTAACAATAACATAAAAATTTGAAAATTTTTAGATAATATACAAACGTAAATTTTAAAAAGTGGTTCCAAAATGTAACTGATGATAATATGAAAATAATACTAAAATACATGAATTTTATTTGGAATGACTGCCATAAAAGTGCTAGTTAACTATGTGTATTCTAAATATGTTTTGACAACAAATTTTAAAAGACAAACAATGGCTAATTTATGATTAATTACATTAATTCTAAGCATTTATGAAATAAATGTTTAAAATCTCCCACAGAAGAAAAAAATGTCACCACATCCATAAAACTTTATCATTTTTCTGTCGATAGGGTTGCTTTTATCACTAATAGTCATGTTGGCAAGTTATTTCTAAAATTTGGTAGTTTTGAGTCTCCATGAATAGAAATGTACCAAAAAGTTAATCTTCATAGTTATTTTTCTATCTGCTATAGAAATATTTTATTTTTTTACTAAATATAAATATGTGATATGTATTGCATTAATATTTTAATTATTTATCAATTAAAAATCTATTCTAAACATTAAATAATCAAAGTATTTTTTAAATAATAAATTAATCTCTTTACTTACAAAATATTAAACATAAATAATAGAAAAAATTTAGAATAGTTTATTATCTATAGCTATTTTTGCTGCAGATTCAATGACAGAAAGAAAACAACAAATGTGTAAGAAAATGAAAAATAAGCCCATAAATAAAAAAATAAGCCCACAAATTCTGTCTGTAATTTGTTCTATCTGTAAAGCTCATTTAAGCATGCAATATAATAATGCTTTTTAACAGTAGGGTTGGTGAGGATTTTTCTTATAGTATGGCATGATTAAAATTTAAAACAGGACTGTGAATTATGCTCCAATTGCATTATTACAAAATTCCAGACTGGCTAATCAGTTGATTTAACCTTAAAATTGCATATTTTACCCATTCGGATTTGCAAAATCATATATTCATAATTAAGTAGCATTAGATAAAATATGAAACTAAATAATACAAATCAGTACAGAATATGAATAAGAAAACTTGAAATATTAAGTAATTAATAAAAATAAAAGAAATTGCATTAAAAGACGCTAATTATCAACAGAAAATAAATAATAAAAAGGTCTTCACCCATTCCACATCGCCAGATATACCAAGCTGAGTTAAGGTTTCGCCTGCTCCATAGTCTGCAAGAACTTCATCTCCTTTCATACTTTGTTTACGGCCAAGCATTGTGCCTTCAAACAGCAAAAATAGAAAATATCGAATTTTATACAGTGTACACAAATTATTAATATCATCAATTCTATGTAATTGGCATAACGAAAAAAAATATTACCGTTTTTTAAGTATAAGAATATATATCCTTTAAATTAATATTATAGGGGAAAAAAACCAAAAGAAAGAAGGACGAAAAGAAATATAAAAACGAATAAAACGTTTTGTTTTTAAACTTGCAAATCACCCCATAAAGTTATTTTGAGATTCAGTTAAAGTAAATTCAGTTACATCTTAATGTACTTGAAATATAAACATTTTGCAGAGAGAAAACTGAAAGCAAAACTAAAAATAAAAGCTGTGTTGAAAAGTTGTACTCCTGAGCATGGGGTGTACTATGAGCAGAGACCAAACGCCTTTTTTTATTTATAATTTTTATTTATCAAACTGTGATAATAATAACTCTTTGACATATTTATGCATCAAAGAAATAATGATTATTTTATTAAATGAGCCTGAAATGTCTCTTCTTCTTATCTCCGTCAATACAAAGAGAATGTAAAAATAATTGTCTTCATTCAATTTTTCAGAGACAATGAAAATTCTACAATTTCTTTTATTAATAAGTTCCTTAAAAATGATTATATTGATAATCATAGACAAGACTTATTTCCTCATGAATGTTCGAAAAATGCTATAAAGTAAAAAATTAAGATATATTCCATAACTTTTGAATTAAAAACATTGAATTTCTGTATATATATTTTCAGGGAAAAAAAAAGGATGGATTTTTAAATTTTTACTATCGGATTTCGAAATTTATCGAAATTTCGTTTCAATATTGTTGTAAATAAATCGATTAAAATCAAACTGATGGAAAAATTTCGATAAATTTCTTCATCGTATATCGTTTAATTTTCCTAGAGCAATTTTCAGCTCGAGTTGCTTTTTTATATGAGCAGTCAGGATTTTGTTCATTTTTCTGGCATTTTTTTTCTAGAATATTGTAAAAATATACAACCATTTGAATGATAAACTCTTTACGAATCACTTTGACGCCACTTTCATTGCAATTTTGCTTTGAAATTTAATAAACTTTTGTGAAAAAAAATGGGAAGATCTAGAAGTGGTAGTAGATCGCCATCTCGTCATAAGCATAAAAGTAAACATTCTCATAAACGATCACATTCTAAAGATAAAAGAGACAGAAGTAACAAGTCGAAAAAGTCACGTTCTCGTGAAAGATCCAGATCTAGGTATTCTAACTTTTACTGCTTCTGAAAATTGTTCTATTACTTTTTTTTCTTCTTATTGTTCAATTGAATATAAATATTTATTTTTATTGTTAGCTGTAAAAAACCTATATTTTTGAAATAATCTGACTCAAAAATCGTTTTAAAATGCAGTTTCAGAATGCGTATAAACTTATGCTTATTATTATTATTTAATGCTTTATTTCTTACTGAATTTTAAGATGTTTGCCTTAACTACTATAAATTTATAATATTTGATTTTAGCGAAGGTAATCTGCTTTGTTATTCAATTGCATATCATGATAAAAGCATTATATACTTAGTGTAAATTTGCTTTTTTTGTTCACTTGCATATGCCACCATATTAAATTTTTGATTGGCGAAAAGTTTGTATCATAAGTGGAATGAATGTCAGTAAATATTTCTGCAAATCATGAGCATCTATTAAGAAATTTATCAATTAAAAATTGTACTTAAATTTGAATAATATAGGAGAAGAAAAGCATATACATCCTTTCTCTGAAAATTTAAATTTGTAGAAAAATTAATGTGGTTGTTACATAAAAGAAATGGTGGATACTATAAAATTACAGTTCATATAAATTAAAATATAATCATCAATAGCAATCACCTTTTAAAATCTATCTCGAAATTAATTTGTGCAAACTTCATTTCTGGTGTCTATTAATTTAAACTTATTATTTTATGCATATTCAAAAGATAACAGAAGTAGTGTTGATTGTAGACTTAAATCTGCTCTAACATGTATGTTAGATAGTTGATGGTTGTGCTGTTTCTATAATAAATGCCCTCTTATTGGAAAAAAAAAAATGAAGAACCTGATACCTCCCCATTATAGAATTGGAGGTTATACTGATATTACTTGTGCATAGTTCAATATTATAAAGGCTGTTTCTAGTGACTGTGTTTGTTTTAACATGGCATTTTTTTTTTCTTCCATTTAATGAATTGTTTGTTTTATTTATCTCTTCATATGCCTTTGAAGCCTTCAAAATGCCAACTTCGTCAGGGCATCAGCAAGGATATTAGGCACCTCTAAGGATAAAAAATTTAATATACCTTTCATTAATATGTACTTATAAATTCACATGCATAGCTAAATGTAACGTTTACAAATGTACGCAAACTTAATATTTTAAAATTTATGATGTTTTAACTTGTTTTAAGAGTTGGTTTTAATTTAGAATTAAAGTTAAATACTTGTAATATTTATTAGGAGAAATTATTATCATTTTATCTTTCTTCTTGCAATTATGAAAATTCAAGATTATTTGCTGTATCAAATGATATTGTTACCAGATCTGTCAGCATTCATCTGTGATCATTTTAATTATTACTTTAATCAATTTCAATTTTTTTATATATTTTAACTAATGGACAAATGTTCCTTTATTGTGATGTCTTTGGTAGTCAGTTGTAAAACAAGACCAGGTCCTAATATCAAAAAGCATTTAGTCTTAACTTTTATTTATTTAATTTACTAAAAAAGCAAAAGACAGTTCTGAATTTTTAAAAAAAATTAATGGTGATGATACTTTTATTATGGAACATATGAAAAAGTCTAAGGGAGACCATTTTATGGGATTTTATAAAAATTGTAGTTGATGGCCTTATTTTGTTAATTAAAGTTGATGCTGTGCCAAATAATATTTCGTTAATTTTAGAGGCTAATTTTACTCTTCCGAAATGTTGCAAATAAGGTTATGGTTTTTCTAATCGTATTTCTTTTACCATACAAATTTAAAATGTTTCTGAAGAATTGAATTTTACTGACATTATTGTTAGGATAAAACCTTTGTGTGCTTTCTAGTCTATATGTCATGAATGAATTGCTGTAACACCATTTTAGAAATATATATTAAGTAAAAATCCCTAAGAAAAATTGTAGAAATGTTTTCATTGAATAAGTAAGAGATATGAATTGTAAAATTTTGTTTAATTTTTTAATTAAATAAATACTTTCTTTTGAAAAATCACTTAATTATCATGTGATTATACTTTATTTTGTACTATTTGATGTAATTTGATATAAAAATACAATATTTCTATTTTAAAAATAAATGGAGCATTTTTGGAGAATTTTTATTATTATTGCTATTATTCTTTTACTTTGTTAAAACCCTTGAACATTTAATTTTAACAGTATAAATTTTTCTCTTGCAGATTAACAAAGTTGGAATTAAATAAACTAGACAGACATTTACAAGATTCTAGTAAGAAAAGGTAATCTCATTCAAAACTATTAATATATTTAAAACAATTCTAAAATTTTAAAATATATGTTACTTATTTTTAAGAATACATTTGTACTTTATAAAATTAGATTTTAAGAAGACCAAGGTTTTTATTGCTTTATTAACTTAGATTTTAAAGTGACATGAAGATTTAAGTTTGCATCCCTTTTATTGATATTTGTTGTTTATTTTTTGACATAGATTTTCTATTTCTCTATGACTCCATTCTGAGCTAGGTATTTGATATTAAAGCTACTTTTAATGTTGATATTACATTTGTGGATAAAATGTTATTAATATTTTTATAATGTGTATTTATATTTTGGAAACTTCACACTTTTATCTAATGGAAAATATTGTATTTTTATATCCAAAACAGAAAACGTTCATCTTCATCATCAAGTAGTAGCAGTGATGATCTGGATGGCTACAGCTCACATCGGAGGAGACTGAAAAAGATGAGTGAAGTTGAAAGGCTTGCTGAAATGGAAAGATTAAGGTAAAGTTACACCATATCAGCTATTGTGTTTTATAGTTCAACCCCGCCCCCCCCCCCCTAATAGCTTTTTAACTAACCATTTTTTAAATATTAATTCTCTTGCTGTGTATCCCACGATTTCTGTGGGGATGCATTTTTCTGTCTATTTAACTAGACAACCCACTCTTTTCCTGTTCGTGGTTTCATTTAGGCTTTTCTGGTTTCATTCAGATCTGGTTAACAGAGGACCTTAATGCCCACGATTCTGCAAAATATACAAGCATATTTTGCAGGCTGTTTTCAAAGATGTCTGGCAGGAAATATTTCGCAAACTTATTTTGATAAAAGAATTATGCAGCGAGAGAGTTAATGTCATCAATTAAAAAAATTGGAAATTTCCCACAAAGAAAAATATATTTTTATAAAAGCACAATTAGCTAAAAAATGTTGAAGATATTACAATTTTGTTAGGGCTTCTGGCTAGAGCCTGTTATCCAAACAAGTGTGGGGAACATTTTTTTTTTTTTTTTGCAAAAGCATTCTTATTACCAAAAAACATCATGTTGCCCAGTACTGGAGAATTTGATGTGCATTTTTATCCTTTTTAGAGTTCTTCCTTTAATGAGTTATTTCTCTTATTGCCTTTTCTTTTGATATTATTTAAAAGATTAATAATAAGTAACTTATTCAAATTTAAAATACTATATATATTTTTAAAAAAGACTTCCTATGGTTGGTGATCAATCTTACATAGAATTGGGTTTTTTAAAAGCACAATGTGTTATATGATTCATGTAATAATTTTCTAATATTTTATTTGAAAACAAAAACAAATATCTATATCCGTAACAAATATCCATAGTGTGAAATTAAGCATGTTACATAAATAATACATTTTGCAAAAAAAAAAAAAAAAAAAATGTATTTATGTTATCTCCCTGATTGTTTATAAATAGTAAAACTGCCATTAGAATTTAATTAAATTAAATACAAAGAATTGGCTTAGAATTCAAACTATCAGCAAGCAATCAAGAATATGATGTATCATATTCTTTTTTAATAAAAAATATTTAATATGAATTTATAAGTAAATATATGTGATATAATTAATTTTTTATTTGCCCTATAAGTAAATTGTTTAGGTAAAAAAAAGAACCTCTAATAGGAAAAGAAGGTGATGAATAAGACCGTTATGGTTGTATTGAAAGTGTGGTGTTTTTTTTTAAAATTAAATAATGATCTTTATTGTATGGACATTACAATTTTTAACAATATATCAATTTCATTTTTGCTTTCTTGTATACAAGGAAGTATAGAGAAAGTATTGTTGTCAACAAGAAATTCGAACTTGAGATTTTGATGAATCTCCCTGTTTTAGGCCTCCCTTGGTTCAAAAAACACATTTTAAAAAATATTTACCTGTCTATATTGAAGCCAACTCAAAAATAGATGAAATTTGGCATGCATTCTTTACTCCAAATTTGTAGGTTTCTATCAAATTTTGAGGAAAAATCTATACAGGGGAAGTCTTGTCTGTGTACCTGTTAAAATATAAGTCAACAAGATAATTACAAAACAAAAAGAGTTAAATCGATAAAATTTGGCACACAGATTTAAAATCTAAGAAATAAACATCTATTAAATTTTGTGTCAAATCCAACTAGGAGAAGACTGTCTATACTCTAAGAAACATGTAAATGCAAGAGCTCAAAAATGCAACAATTTAAATATATCAAATTTTGTATGTGATTTCATGACTACAAGTGTAGTTTTGTGTTAAATTTTTGTTTCAATTGGAGAAAATGCATTTAAAACACAAATTCAATTTGCAGATCCTATTATGCCAGGGATTAATCACCAAAAAACTCAACAAGGACCACACGATAGATTCAGTAAAGATACTAATTTTATCCCACAGGGTAATCTTTCATAACTATTGTACACCAATGCCATACAAAATGTTCTCTAGGATAACACCTTTATAAGGAAGTATAGAAGAAAATTTTAGGGAAACCATTCCAGCTGGTTTCTCGTTGATAAAAAGTTGCCACTCATTAATAAAGAAGATTTCTATAATTCAGAATGATTCTTATCAAAACTGTTCAATGATAACTAATCTCTGAATGTATTGTTCATATTTACTAACCTCTATCGCATTTCATACTATTCCCAGAAAATTAGAATTTAGAAGTATTCTGAAAAATGGCAAGTAAACTTTAGCTGCAGTTTTTTTTTTTTTTTTTTTTTTCATTTGAGTTGAATTTCTTCATATCATATTTAATAAAATAAAAAGATTTTATGTATGTTCCTGATGTGAAATTTTCTATTTTAGTCATTCGTCTGAAGTGAAATAAACAATGAAATTTACTATGGTTTGATGCTCTTTTTATTCTCTTTTAATACATCAAAAATTTATATCTTTAAAACCAAGTTTTTTTTAATCTATTAAAATTATTTAAATTGACATTGTGATAAATTCTGTAACTTTCTCGTTAATGTAGAAATTCGTAATTTATTCTCATATTAATATAAAATTTAATGCTTTTATTAGTATTATATCATATTTTAAAATATATAAATTAAAATATTGTACCTTTTATGGTAACATTACATTTTAATATGTCTATGTATTTATAAATTGTGTTTTTGTGATTATCTTATCTTTTTTCCAGATTTCTGTTTTGGTGATTTTTAATGTTTACCATTTTACCTTTATTCACAGCCTTTAAAGTTAAAAGATCTGATTTGCAAAAACAAAGATTTGTATTGTAAGTAGGATATATATTTGAAAATCTTCTGTTTGTGAAGATACTGTTATGACAGCTTATTTTTATAAAACTTTTTTTTTAAAGAGATAATGTTTTATTTTTTGGTAAATTGGTCATTATTCTGCATTTATTCATCATTATATCATTATTTATTTATGTATTTTTTGTGTGTAGGAGGCAAAAGGAAATGGAATCTAGGTTAGTGGAAGAAGAAACTTCTAAACGTATAGAAGAAATTGTGGCAAAGCGAGTTGAAGAAGAATTGGAGAAAAGAAAGGATGACATTGAACAAGAAGTTCTGCGGAGAGTAGAAGAAGCTAAAAAGGTCATGGAAAAGCAATTGTTGGAAGAAATGGAGCGAAGGCAAAAGCTGGAACTTGAAGCACAAAGAGCTAAGGAGGTAATAGCGAGTACTATTCTGCAAAGTACTGAAATATATTTTTTCTCTATTTTGCAGGCAGCAAGGCTTCAATATAATTTAAGTTTGTAGATAAAACTATATGGCCCAATTTGAAATTATGGCATTCTAAAATATAATACAAATTTTGACATAAAACAAAAAATTAGTTAAAAAAATCTATATATGAAAAATGCTTATAAATTAGTATTAAATATAATGAAGATGTATATCTTTAATTTGTAAACTATGGTGCTCATTTGCAAAATAGCTGAACAGCATTATATGTTTGGTGAGATTTGGGTAGAAGTCAGAACTTTCAAATTATTTGTCATTTGTACATAGAATGTTTTAAGTATATGCAATGCATATTTCTATTTTGTTCTGCCAGACTTCAGGAATTCTTTATTTGCCTTCTTTTTACCACTTTGTGAGTATTTATGTGCCATTTATTTTATTATGAAACTTGTATTTTTTTTTTTTTTTTGAATACCAACTTTGTGTTTTCTCAACACTGTTGATTTATTTCATCATTTATGCTTCTGTTTATTTATTTTATTTTCAAATGAAACTCTTTCAGCATTTTTTTATTGAATCAGCATACCAATATTTAAAAAATGATTGTTTGCACTTGCATATTATTTGTTATGCAACTAAGATGTTTATTATTTCATAAATAGTTTGATTATTGATTGCAAAGGCTCAAAGTTAATGGCTAAAAATTTGTTATTTAAAAAATAAAAATTACTTCATGCTCATTTAAAAAATTTGGGGAAAAATTAATTTTTAAAAATTTGGTAGACTAGTATTGAGAACTTATAATCATTTTTTATGAAGTTATCTTCCATTGGAAGTCTATTTTTTAAATTGTTCATTTTATTCCATTTTTTCAATGAATTTTCTAAAATTTATTGAAAGCTATCAAGTGTGAAAAGACAATTGCTCTCTTCATAAAATTACATTAGTTCTTCCATTTTTTAATTGAATTTTTAAATTTTCTTTATTAATTATGTCTTGAAGTAAATTTACATAAAATGTGTTTATAATCTTCAAAATAAATATCTTCGAAAAATGTAGTTGCTTTCAGATTATTATTTTTTTATTGCTCAATAATAGCTTGAAAAATCTTACTATACAGACTATATTAATATTCTGCAACTGTAGATCTATCCCTAACTACAGATATTACATTAAATACTTAATTTCCACATTTGAATAACAAATTCAGTTTTCTATTTCTATGTCCACTTGGTTAGTCTGTGTTGTTTAAAATTATCAATTTCAGTCATTAACACATAGTTCATTTCTTTTCGTGGCTATGTTCCATTATTATTTTTTGATGGACTTTTGTATGAAGTTGATGGCCTATTTTTCTTCTTTCTCTTAAGTTTAAAGTTCTCTACTGATTCAGAACTAAGAATATTTTAAAGAAACTAACTTTATAATATATAAATTTTTGGAAATATTTTTTAAATGCAATATTCTGAAACCTGGCAGTTAATTGAAATGCAAGCATTAAATTCATTCTACTCTTACCATATAGTCAACAGTACATATCAATCTGAGATTTAAAATAATTATATATATTTTTTAATGAAAGATCTTATGTAAATGGGTTTTATAAGACTTAATCCTACTTTCGAGGGAATTTCTTTGAAAGAAACAAATGACCAGGATTAATAAATAGTGTTCTAATCTTTGATGATACAAATAATAATAATTCTGTGAGTTTTTCCTTTAGTTGGATTCTGTTATATCCATACATAAAAACCATTAATTATGTATTTTGCTATTGTAAACCTTTCTTCCCCCCCCCCATTAATATTGATACAAATATATTGTGCCCAACTACCTCCAATTTGTTTGCATCAAATATCAATATATTCTGTCAAAAAATTAAATTCCAATGATTTTAGTTCATTTATATTCTTTCTAAAAAGAAAAGAATTCTATTTTTATCAACCTTGTTTTAAGCTTTAACTAATAATGAAAATGAGTTAACAAAAATGGAATATGTTTACTAAATGCATGCTAACTGTTGAAAAATATGTGTCATGTAAGAAGAGAGGGTTATTAAATTTTAAATTATATTTTTAACAAAATTCTTGTAAATTACTGGTAGGAAATTACAGTTTTTAGATATATTATAAAATTTTAAAATCAATTTTTTTTTCTTTCTTTCTTTTTTCTTTTCTTTTTTTACATAATAGTCTGTGCAAAGGTCAGTTGTATTTTTAAGGCATGAATGTTTGTGGGATTGATAATTCTATTCAGTTAGTTGGGAATCATCTTGAAATTTAATTAAAAAAAATAAAAGAAAAAAAATATACAATTTGAAATTTAAATACTATTTTTGAGGCTGTTATGGAAACCTATCAATAAATATTCTTTTAATAAGATTAATCTATACTAAATATATATTTTTAAAAGAATGATTCACTTTTCTGTCTTTAATATTATAATTATAAATCCTTAATAATTCTATATTGCTTACTTATTTCTGGTACTTATCATAAAAAAAGGAGGACTAAATTAAAATTCTTTGATATGGTTGGTTTTTAATTTAAAATACTCAAAAAATTCTAATTATTCTATTTACTACAAAATTTTAAAAATATAGAATAATCCAAACTAAGCATTATATATTATTACTATTTTCACCTTCCCATTCTGCCTTTTTCTTGTAAGTCTTTCTAGAAAAGAAATCAGAATTACAGAGGGGAGAATTGAAAGCATGAATGTAATAAAAATTTTAAGTATAATACAAATTTTTCTTTGGGTTATAAATTAATTATTATTTAGCAAGACCAAATAGTTTTTATTTGATTTTTTTTAAATGCAACTATTGATTAATGAATCTTTTAGATTTTTTTCTTGGCTTATAGGTTCAATTTAAAGTCCATAGAGTATTTGATATATTTATGGATTCAATTTAATGTTTTTTTTAATTATTATTATCGAAATGCAACATCTAAAAATGACTTTAGTTTTAAATTTAACATGCAACACACGACCAAATCTAAAAGTGGTTTAAATTGCTAAATTTTTTAAAGCTTTCATAACAAAATTATTTACTTTTGTCATTTGTTTATTAACATTTAAATACATTTAAACATCATCGTATTAATTATTTAATTAAATAGCTGTGAACAATATGAAGACTGAAAGTATCCATTGTAGAAATTGTTTGAAAGAAAATACAGATTTTCTTTGAAATAATAATAAAATTTTAAACTTCTTCCATTATTCTTTATAGTTCATTTCAACATGATTATTTTTATACTAATACAGTACATAAAATAAAAATAAGAAAATACTTTAAATAATAGAGTAGTATATCTGATATCAGTAAACTAACTAATTACATTACAGAAAAATTTTTTTTTTTCCCTACTTCATTTTGAAAAGAAAGCTGCTTGCCAGTTATCTTGCTTCTTGTGCAGTAATTAATCTTCATTTCATTATCTTGATTGGGAATCGTTATATAAACTATCTTGTTCCAGCTGAACATTTGTAATATTACTGCAAAGAATTTTCAAACTGTGTTTGAACATTTTGTGCCTTACCTGCTGATACATCTGCACTGATCACATAGCAAGTCAGGATATGAAATTTCCTGTGTTGAAGCTACTCCTTTTATATTTGACTCTTGCTTCAAAATGTTTTCTTGTTATAAAACTTTTACTCATTATTCAATAAACTGAGCTAAAAACAAACAGAATTAATGAATAGTGCAAGGTCCAAGATAGCAAGACTTTGCGTTATTCACTTGGAAGTGTCAGGATTTTTAAAAGAAATGGAAACTTGGTGCTATTATTGGGTAAGTTGCAGCATTTTTTAGCCCACTTTTCTGATCTCATTCTTTTGTGGTGTTAAAATGTAATTTTTTTTCTCACATAGTGTAATATTCATTGTTTGGAAGGTAAAAAAAAATTAATTAGAAATTCTGATTACAGGCTTAAACATGGAAAAATCAGTAAGTTTTCAGGGATAAAAATAATTTAGGTACAATATATGAAGATAGCAGAAATATTGAAAATTCTGCTTCTTTTACATAAGTTGCATTTTTTTTTAACTGAATATATAGGGGGTCCCCTAAATGCATGCTTCCCTCTTTCTCTTGTTCCTTATGCATTATTTGTATTTTAAGATTCTAGAGACTACTTCAACTTTTGTGTCTTTTGATTCTCTTTCGAGCATTTAGGTACAGCAGTTGGTGGTTCTGGATACTGAAATGGAGCCATTGCATCTCAAGCTACATAGTAAAACTGCATACAAACTAACATTTTTTTGTACAGTGAAATTAATTTAAAATTCCTTTCTGTAATAAGAAATTAAATCTGAATTTTGATATTTTGAAATCATCCTTCTTTTACAGGGTGGTACATATTTTTTTTATAAATTGCTTTAAATAATTCCAATGTATAAGATATTTTTAGTATGTTGACTGATAAAAAAATCATGTATTTCTAACTTTATCTCTTTTATAATGTGTTGCTTTCACTTGTATTAAATTTTTTAAACTTTATAATTACTCTTACATGTATTATAAACAGGGCATATTTCTTCTATCTCTATGTGGTTATCATAGAAATTTAGTTTTTTACAATTTAAAATTCATTTGAATGATAAATTTGATGTTTTTGTCAAAGAACTGAACTAATTTAATTGGCTTTTCTATCCTAATTTTTTGTTAGATATTTATAATATTCAGGATGTTTAGATTTCCATATTTTAATATCTTTTTTCTGGCAATCTAACCAGCTTATAACTGCATAATGGGGTGATGGTGGTATGTTTACATTTATGAAAAATCCTTCCCTCATTCTTTTCTTTCTTCTGAATAGAACACAATATTCACTTTTATCAGTCAGCAACTTAGTTTTCTTGGTTGTGTATTTTCATTAGAACACTAGATTTTTTTGTAATATTTTATTTACTCACCTCTTAGGAAGAAGAAAGAAAGAAACATGAACAGCTAGAAAAAATTTTAGAAGAAAATAAACGAAAAATTGAAGAAGCTCAGAAGAAACTAGTAAGATTTTTTTTGAAATTCTTGAGAATGGAGCTTCTTAAACTTTTCCCTTTCACAACTTATTTTAGGCTTGATTATAATGTAAAAATTCCCAAACCAGGAGTTAAAATAAAATATTATAGAATCAGAGAAAAACAGATAAATTAATCTTCCTTGTGGTTCTATTTGGAGTTGGGATCTCTAGTTTTAGAAGCTCTGATATAGAATATCAATTTTTATCCATACATTCATATATATATATTTTTCAAAATGCAAGAAAATTATCTTAATTTCGCCACTAAGCCTTTTCCAATATAACATTAACAACTAATGCATAATCTTTTGTTACATATTCAATAATTTTATCAAATAAATACATTTTTATTTTATTCAATATTAAAGTATATAAAACTTCTGCACTATTTAAATAGTTATATACTTACAAACTATATATGAACTTTTACTTTATTTATGAATAAAATTTTTAACTTGCCCATTATTTTTGCATTCATTTTGCAACTTTGCTCTTAAAAGTGGTTTATACTTTGCTTTGCTTTTTTTTTTTTTCAAGTATAAAAAAAAGTACTATCCTTGTGTATTAAATTTTTATTTAATGTCTCTACATTTCTGCTTGTACATTTTATGTAATTTGACCTAGTATATATGAAGAAATAAGGATGTTTTCAAAAAAGAGATGTGTTATAAAAGAGGCTTTCAAGGGTTAAAATACTTTAAGGGGAAAAAAACATTAGTTCAGACTTGAAGTGATTCTTTTTAAACTAAATTAACTATCATGCATTGAATTGAAAGTGTTTTCATTACTCGAATATTAAATCAGTGGCTATCAAAGGGCAACCCAGCCAGTGTCAGTTTCCCTGGGGCACATTGAGATATTTAAATTTCACAATTTTATTTCCATTTTTAATGTCCAGCATTATTATGTTGTGTATATATTAACGAACATATTGACAGCACTAATTGTCTGCTACCAATGTAGTAGCTTGTTCAGTTTTTGGATCTTCAGTATTCTACAGCATACAAAAATTGTACCAATAGAAGTTGGAAGTAGAGAATCAAACAGTTGTGGTTTGTAGGTCACTAATTCTTCTAGTACATGATGTTTCTATCTTGATAGACAGTTATCTTATTGAAGATATCTCGCATGTGGTGATCACAAATTAACTAGTGATAGTTGTAGTAGAAAATTTCATGCATATTTACAAAGTTTTTAAAAATTCATTTTGAAAATTAAAATTTTTTTATTTATATATACTTTAAATGTCACTAAATTAAAGTTTTATTTCCTTTTTAAGGGACCTTCACTGTAAAGCTCATAAATATTCACCAATAAAAATTTATCACTATATTTGATTTAAAACAAATAGTGATAAGTAAAAAAAAAAATGCATTGTCAAATACGAAGTAAAGATAATGCTGAAAGAAAATAGTAATAATCTCCGATTGAAAGGTGACTATCATGAATCCAATAAAAAATTGCAAACTTCAGTTCATTATTTGTGATACAATCCAGTGTAAAAACGGATTTAAGTAAACTATGGAATTTACAATATCTTATTTTTATTTGTTCTTAACAGTATTTGCATACATTAAATTAGTTAATTTAAATATTTAAAAAAAGTAGGAAAACCTATCTTATTTGCTAGCCAGAAAACAGAAGTTATAATTTCACACCCTACTATGCTGCTGATCAAAAGGGCTAGGATATTATTTATGCTGCCCAGTGTTACAGATAACATTGGACTATTATCTGTATTGATGCATTTCACTAAGAAGGAAAAGATATTCTTTTATTATTTAATCATATGCAGTAAACATAAAGTAGAAAAAATTTTTATTCTATACATACAATTTTTTATTTAAGTGATACACATAGTTATGCATGATTTAGAAAATTTTTAAACATTAGTTCAAATGTTTTTTGTTACCTAGTTCTGTTTACATTTGCTTACATCCTGCTTATTTTTATAATCTGAATTGATTAATTTTGGTTTAAAAATGATTTTGTAAAAAAAAAATATTTATTGTATATTTATTTATTTATCTGTATTATAAAAAATAAGGCTTAAGTTCAGGATTAAACTTAATTTATAAAAAATGATTCCGCATGTAAAGGAATAAAATTTAATCTGGAAATAATCAAAACAGGAGATATCAACAAATTAATCCCAATAAGAACTGTAAAGGAGAAAAAGAGGGAAAAAATGCAGAATATGATGTCTTTACTATTTACATCATTTTCACATGGCCATTTAAAAAGGTTATTGGAATAAAAAGTTTGTGGAACATGAATTTTTTTCAGTTCAGCAATTGATCATCTGTATGGAGAAAAATGAAATTTAGCTTAAAAGTTATTAGACTTTCTTTTCAATGAAATGTTGCAGCCGAGATATGGATGAGCTAAAGAATTAATACTTATTCAGTTAAATGTGTTTTTTTTCCATAATAAATTCATTTTTCCCCCTCTTTGTTAATATAATATTTTCTATAAAATTTTTTGTCTTATCATCTGTGGCCATGATATAAGGAATTTTTTATCAATAAAAATTAATTAAAAAAGCAACCTAAAAAATCTCTAATAAAAAAAATACTGTCTTTAGTGTATATGTTTATTATTATTATTATTATTATTATTTACGCTCATTGCAGCTGTGTAGTTAAGGAAGTAATAATGGCACCTATTAACTAAAACTTTGTTCACTTTTCATAGGCTGAAGAGCGTCTTGCAATCATTGAAGATCAACGTAAAATTGATGAAGAAAAGAGACGATTGTTGATGGAAAAAGAAAAAAAAATGAAAGAAGAACAACAAATTATTCTAAATAAAGGAAAAGTTAGGCCCAAACTTTCATTTTCCTTGAAACCTGTAGGATAGTAGAAGTGCTGAATTTTTAAAGTGAAGTTGATGCAGGTCTCCTTAGAGTAAGGAACTTTATAAAGTTTATATCTGATGAAGTGTATTTATTTAAAAGCATCATTCTAAACTCAGATGTACTGTCATGTGAAAATATCTCTTGTTCTGTGACTAGAACATTGAATTATGCAGGAACAATTTGATATTTTCTCATTTATCATTTACTACCACAAGTAATATTACAAATTTGGAAATATTGGTAGATTGACCTGGATGCTTTTAATTGTGAATTTCAATGAAAATATAATATTCAGTTTTGGTAATTCAATTCTAAAATTTTAAATAGACAACATAAAAGTATGGATTTTTTTTTTATTGTTTTACATTCAAACTGTAAACGACTTTATTTCTCATGTATAGATTATATAATTTTAATTTTAACAATGAGTTTATTTTTAACTATTAAACTTTTCCTAAGAATTACTTGTGTATTAATATTATATAAAATGTAATGTTTTTTTTGTCCCCCCCCCTTTTTTTTTTTTTTTTTTTCATAGCTAAATGAAAATATTGATCCAGACTCTTTAAGACATATTAATAATTATAATTCTTTATTTTCTTCGATTTTTAAAATTTTTAAGAGAAATTAATATTTTATTTTATACTTTCGAAATTCTTTGACTAGTATTATAAAATGCAGGATGGTTATTTAATAGCTCAAATTACAATATGAGCTATTAGAGATGTATATTGTTTATTTCTTTTGAACATGAAATAAAAAAAATTTACATTGTATTTCCTATTTCATTTTATAGCAAAGAAAAGAATGTCACTTTTAAACTTCAAGTACCAAAATGATGACCACTTGTGAATGTGTTTTTCTAATTGTGTTATGAAAATCTGTTGCTATTTGTGTTGTATGAATAGAGAAAGCAAAAGAAATTTCATGCCCATTATCACAACTTATTAATTTTTGATCTTCTTTCTTGGAGGGGGTGGGTGGATCCCATTTACATCCGAAAGAATTAGTAACACAGTGAAGATATATATATGGGGAAAGAATAACTTAGGTAAATAATATGAACTACATAACATTAAAATTTCAATATATGTTTATAGTAAATTATTACTATCATTAATAATGAATTAAAACATGATTAATTATTCATAATATAGGTGAATACTAACTATTTATTTAACCGGTTTTGTTATTTTCCACTAGCAGGTCTCAACTCTATTTATTATAAAGATGAATGAATGTATGGGTACAAGTATTCTACATGTCAAACCATTTGACCTAGAGCTAAAACACTTAGCACATACATAACTTCATGTGTTTAAACAGATTATTTAAAAATTAAGCAAAATGCAGGAATTTTATTGTGACAAATTCTAAAAATTATACTGCAGAAAACTGATTTTTAAATCATCTTAAAATTATATATATATATATATATATATATATATATATATATATATATATATCAATGATGCCAATATTGTAATACATAAATTAAATCTCCATTTTTAATCAATTTTTAAAAACTATTTTAAACATATTTACCAATAATTTATTTCGATATAAAATAAAACCAGCATAAATACTTATGCATGTATGTAAAAAAAGCTTTTTTCAACATGTTTCCATCGAGATGACAAAGGCTCAAATTAAACAATTAAGTTAACTCTAATCGCAAACTAAAATTAGAAAATTATAATTTTTAGCAAATCTGTGTGAAATGAAATAAATATGAAATTTGATATTTTCTAGAGAAAATAAATACAAGAAAAACTTTGCTCTGCATTAGAAAAATGTTCTCTTTTAAAATATCTGTATTACTAGAGGGTTACACTCCCTGCTCGCTCCACTCACCAACACTCGAAAATCATATTGTGATTCTTTTAAAATCACTATGAGATCCCAACTCTCTTCGTTCACTAAGTGTAAATTTAAAGTATTTCAAATTGCATGAACTGCTAGCATTAATTTTTCATCAATTGCTAAAAACTAAGTCATTAGTTTCTAAAATTAAAATTTTTGTAATCAGGGAAATATGTATGTAAATGTTAGAAATCTAATTCAAAGATGTTTAAAGATTAAATTTGTGTTTACTTTTTTTTTCAGTTTTATAAGATGCATTCATGAAAATTGGCTAACATAATGATAATTACATTCAAATGATTGCCAAAAATGTCAAATATTGATAACATTATTTAAACCATATTAATCATTTTTAAACCATATTAATCATTTTTTGCCAATAAATGCTACTATATTTTTTTATCATTTATTTTAAATTATATCTGAGCAGTAATCAAAGCATTCTGAGTGTTCAACTATACTTTAAAGTGGCAAAATTAACTGGCGATTCTGTAGTTTTGAAGCTTTCCTACATGCACAAAAATGTTTAATATTTCTATTTTGTTCATTCCCAGTGAATCTTTGTATGAATGATTCTTCAATACTTTCATTTGCCCTATCATCTCATTTTTGATATATAATTGAAATTACTCGACTTAAACTCATTTTTTTAATGATATCTATAACCAGTTGAAAAAAGTGGTTTTCTGTTAAAGCATTGTCAATCCTGTTTCTAAAGATCAATTAATAAATTCAGTTTTATTTTGTGTCCACCTAAGTTTTATAAATTGTTACTAGAATTCCGTAAACTCGAATGGGTTCGCTGTAGTGGGTGTATGATAAATCAGTCAACAACCTTGATAACAAATAACAATGTTTATTAATGTGAATACACAGACTACAAAACACCGCAATAGAAACAGAGACATACATAAGCAATACGCAGCAGCCACAAGTAGTAAATAACAACAACACAGAAAGCGACCAGGCAGGAGAAGGGAATTCACGTTGCTATTCACTAAGGTTGCTCCAAACGTCTGCTATTCTTCACTGTCTCCTCGATTTAACTGTACAAAACTGCCAACTACTATATGACTCGTTATTCAACACATGACTTGATGCTGCTTCAATACTTGTTTCCAAGTCTCGCGTAAGGCTCAATTCTCAACCCACTAATCGCTTGAGCTTCACTCAACGCTTGCGTTTCACTGGAGTGATCCAACTAATTTGTTGTTGACTCAACTCTAACTATATGACTGACTTCGGTTTGGATTGCCGGCGTTTTATAGTTTCCAGACCAAGGCACCAGAGGAGGTACAAGCAAGCATAATACACCTCCTATTGCTCCTATCGTCAAAATACCTGAAGATTCCAGTATCATCCATTTGGTTGTCAAGCCTGGAAGTCATTGATCCGGCATTCGATCAGCCTCCAATAGAGCTGATCGTAAAACGGTCTTTCCTACGATGGAACTAACTATGCTGGGGAGCAATTCAGAGTTGTAACAATATGTTGTATCTAGAACGGTATTCTCGATGTCAACATTAAAGATTTTGGCGACAATTCGATTTTACATTTCCCATTTTTCGGCCATTGTAGGTATCCTAATGAAACTCGTCATTTTATTTTGCTTGCTGTTTTAAAATATGTGCTTATTTTGTGCGAATCGGTCAAAAATCCTTTAAATTAAGATTTTTCTTAAATTGCAAACGGTAAGAAATAGAACAGAGTTGCCGTAATGTTTTGTAATCCACATGGTCTCTTCTGACTTCTTTTTCGTTTGGGAGATTCGATCCAATTTCCCCTGTATACTCTTATAAGAGAGAATTTGTCAAACATTAGTCATAACTTCAGAACAAAACAAAAGTTCATTTTCATGAACTTTTGTTTTGCTCTGAAATCATTCGTATAATGACACAAGAACATTGAAAATTCACCTAAAGTTGTTGAAGCAGAATGTTGTTACTAACTTATGCTACCAGATCAACTTAAGTTATAGTTTAGAATATATTTTTGACAAGTACATCAAGTTTTATTATTATATATTGATTACACAGATCAAAACACGCTTTTGTGCTTGAGATTTTTTAACCTGTGGTATTGGTAGAAATTTACCAACGGGGACGAAAAAAAAAAAAAAACCTTATTTTGCTTTATATAAATACACAGTAATTAATTTTATATTTACATCAAATTAATTATGCATTTAATATCTAATTAATGAAATTAAATAATTATTTGCAATTCCCGACTATTGGTATGGGAATAAAAGCTGTACAATCAAACCATGAAGAATCCGCAATTTAATCTCAAATTAAATGTTTCGCACAGATATAAGAAACATATTTTTACATTATCTTATAAGATAACTGAAACCAACGAAGATAATTATTAATATAGTGAGTATGTTGCGATTTCCTACTGAACGGCATGGTTTTTAAATACAATATTTTTAATCTGCACAAACACAGCTACACTACAAAATTTACAAAAAACAAACTACAAAGACAAGTAAGTTAAAGTAAACAGTGTGGCGGAGGGATTCCACCGTTTCCAACCGAAAGCATTCGGTGTTAGATCAAGGGTTGCGCATAAAAAAACCCGACCTCAGTATGCAGGTCTCCCGTTCAACTGCTTGTCTGTAAACGCCACAAGTGACTTCTGTAAAACGCCACAAGGGACGCTCTCAACTCAAGGGGAAAAAAGCGGTGCTACATTAACTTATTATAAATTAATTTATGTTAATTAACATGTTGAACAATACAACCTTAATGACAGTGCCTGCTGAGACTCTACTAAATTTCATACATTGTCTATAGGCGTAGCGTCACGGCGTATAATTATAAAATTATGTGATATGACAGCACTGTTTAGGACGAAAGGCGTTCTGTCATATCATTTTCATGAACTTGACGCCTGAGGGCGTATTGTCCATCAACGTGTTAAATTGATGTAGTCGAACACTATATGAATTGAAATCAATCAAATCTGATTGTTACAGCTGTAGCTGTTATTTTTAGTGAAATAAATAAATACCTATTTACAATAAGATTAATGTCTAAAAGAATCAAAGTATTAATACCAAATTTTTTCATGAAAAGTATTTTTCGAAGAATATTTTTTTATGATAAATTTTTAATCATAAATATTTTTAACTGTAAGTTTATATTTTTTATACCGAACAAGAATTACTTATATAATGAAAAATTCAATCCCAATATTTAAGAAGGGTTTTTCTATAAGTTTGATCTACATTGAAAAAAGCACTAGGAAAGATTTAGTTTGAAAACATAAATTGCAGCGCTAAAATTATGTTATAAAATACGAAAATAGTTTCAAAATAAAAAAAAAGGTGAAGAAATTTAAAATTACTTCCAACTATACAGCTTCATTATCATTATTATCTTAAACTATAAAATTACTATTAAAGATAATAATCTTCCTCACACACAATCAATATTTCTACCAAGTTATTATGGTAGGGCTATGCATTCATTATTAAAATACTATGTCAAATGAACAATGAGATCTTTATAAATTATGATAAAAATATCACTTTATATTATGGTAAAAATTTATTTTAGTGAAGTATTTTGTAAAAAATGAAATTGGAAAAAAAAAATGCAATTTTTTTAAAGTTTTCGTTTTAGTTCTATATTCTGTCAAAGGATGCCGTCTGCTGAATGAGTGGCATTAATATTGGGATGTATTGTTTCAAGAAGTTTATATCTGTGACTTTATACTTTCTTATAAATAACAGCAGTTACAATAATATGCATTTTTGAAATGATAACAATTCTGTAATTTGAAGAATAACTGGTCCATTCACAAATTTCTACCTTTCCCTTTATGGCCTCACTTAATAAAAAGTTGGAAGAGTTTCTCAGAGAGTATATCCTGGTTCTGGGGTTTCCATTCCTCCTGCGAATACTTTCATCGGAGATTTTTAAATGGTAATAAGAATAAAAAAATATCGTATTTGTGATAACAGTCAACATAAAACTTATCTTTTAACTTGCAAAGAACAGATTTTAAAAAATACACTCACACACAAAAAAGTTATTTATTTCTGTAAAAATGAATACCTTATTTTTTTGACACAATGTAAAGGATGCAAATTAAACTATTAAACCAGCAATGAACTCAGCAAAAGAATAAATAGCCATAGATCTGCCATTAAAATCTTTAATAAAAAGAAATTTTTTGATTATGAACTTTAACACTTTTCAATTTCATAGTTTAGAAATTACAATCCTACTCATAATGCGAAAACATCGTTAAATGAAACAATTTTTTTTCTTCCTATACATATAAATAGAACTATGCATTCCATGTTAAAAAAAATATATTCTATCAAATTTATAATAAGCTATCATTTATAATGCATGCTTTTTTTTTACAAGATATACATACTATTCAAGGTACGTATATGTATGCCAAATTTGGTAGATTTAAATCATACTGGGTGACCTGCAGAGCGCTAAAAATTCGCCCACATTCATCTGTAAAATTATTATAAATAGAAAAAGATAAATGTGGTATGCGTATGTATTAGCACTCGGCAGGCTAAACCGTTTGATTAGATCTATCAAGTTTGGAATATATATATATATATATATATGTAGCAAAGACAAAATGATTTTATCTTGTCCAACTGCGGGTTCTTGAAATTATCTGTCCTTTTCCAGCAACTGTGCTCTTTCTTTTCTTATCCAATAATGTTGATTTTACAGGCCCATAAGTAGAAGAATCAAGGATATTTCATGTAATTCCTTTGATGGTCAAGGAGATAATTAATCTTTTATAAGTTTGCACAAATTACTCACTGTTGTTTTTTGTATGTATTTTTCTCCATGACCAAATTTCGTGTATCATGCTGTTTGTATTTTTATAAGCCCCATGACTTTCTATATCCTACAACAAATATAATATGCAAACAAATACTAATCCCCCCACCTCCTTTTTATTTTTATATAATTCATCTGTTCAAAGAAGAATTTGGGCCCTTTCAAGTTTAAAATATTTCACACTAAAAGGAAAAACTGGTTTCATATTTTGAATCAGCAAAATCATTTAAAATACTCCAGACACCAAACGATATATACATACATGTATACAGGGTAACTCAAATTTAAGTATCCCTGTTTGGGACGCCCTGAGGAGAGAACCAATCGAAGTAACGCTTTCAGATTTGGAGGATAGACATTTCAAGCAGCGGAAAACTAATTGGTGCAGTAAAAAAATTAATTACAAAAGGGCGTCTAGGTGAAGTGTGGCCCTGCGATCGGTTTAATGTAATGAATGTTAAACATAACACCAACAATAAAGGATAGAATACGACGCAAAAATGTAGTAAACTTTATTACTCAACACAAACTTTCGTTACTACAAAACTTTCAATGATAATCAGGGTGCGTAGCGTCATGAAAAGTGCTTAAATTTGAAAACTATTTTTAAGCACCTTAAAAGTGCTTAATTTTCAGAAAAAGTCCCTAAAAAGTGCTTCATTTTCTCATGGAGACGAAGAAAGTTTTTCATTTTGTTTTGTTTCCCCACAAATTGAATATGATATTTCGAAATCATGGTCGTAAAGGCTTTGATGTATCAAAAAAGAAAACCAACAAACGGGAAGAATTCACAGAAGTATTCCAGGACTTCCAGCACATATTGAGATAATGCTTAATGACCCACCCACCCTTTTCGACTTTTTTTTTTTTTTTGCTTCCTTTTTCTTTAACAATGTGCATTGCCATTTATTAAGATACTGGAAATCTGGAAGGGGCAGTATGTGCCATACTTATTGCGAATCGAAAAACATTTCAGCTTTTAATGCTTTAGATGTAAAAGAATTCACTTAAGTTATGCTTGGTAAGTATGTATTCAAACTTTAATGTGCTGTTAAAGAAGAATATGCGATATGGTTCCGATCAACGGAAAATATGAAAATAGCATGATGGATTTGATGCGCCAAAACGATATATAGAATAAGGAAAAAGCTGCTTATTAAAAACAGTAACATATTCGATCAACATTCTCGTTAATATGTCTTTTTTGAGCAATCGCTTGAACGACCTACTGCAGGTATTCAACTGCACTACATTGAATTGTAATTAATTGCGGTATGTAATTACGTTAGTCAATTGCGTAAAATCTAGTATGATGAAATTTTAACTTGAAGCCTTAAATTTTTAATGATCGTGATATCTTTCGCGGTATTTTTGAATGTGCATCCATTTGAACATTTTTATTTGTTGGACTAATCTTGCTAAATTTGTTTTGATTAAGAAAAAAAAAAAAAACTGCTGGATCTGGTACTTAAATATTTTTAAAGAAATAAAAAAAAAGCTTTTTGCAGTTTTTATTTTCAAAGTTTAGGTTCTATCATTTTATAATGTTTTTTTTTTTTTTTTTCATAACCATTATAGAAATTTTTTCCCTATTGAAGTTAGGAGCATGGAATTCGCGAATTTATTTTTTGGGCATTAGAAACACACTAAGAACGGATTCCTCACACTTTTAATTCGAAGTGTAATTAAAAAATAGAATTTTAATGTGTCATAACATCAAAGCATATTTTCGCATAAAAATATTTTAACGTTCATTTTAAAGGGGGAAAAAAAGCTTTTGCATAATTGAAATTTTGTTTGGTTGAATGTAATTTTAAAAAATGATTTCTGAGATATTAGTTTTGGACACTGTTTATAACAAAGATTTTTATTATAATGAAATTCAAAATGATATTTCTTCTTCGAATCGTGGAATCACATTATTCTACAACTGTTAAAATTGTAGTAAAAGTAAAAAAAAAAATGCTTTTATTTAAATTTAAAAAAATTTAAAGCATGTTAAAATTCATTTGATAAGTTTTGTTAAATTTTGAAGCAATGCGATATATTGTCTAGTGCTAGCTCCAAGCAATACTTTTTTTAAAAAAAAATGTTTTAATTGATATTTTTACTTTCTCGTATTCAAAATTTAGAGAAAATATTGCAATCGTCAAAAAATTTGAACTCTTGATTTATAATGAATCTTCGTTTCATACCACCTTGAATTCGAAAACACATTTTCGGAAAATGTCTGCCTGGGACAAAGATAACACAAATACACTTTGAGATAGATTTATGAAATTTGGTATACGATCTTCACATCAAAATTGTAGATTTCAATCATATTTCCAGCAACATCCGTTTAGAGCAAATCTGCTTGCCTGTTCGAATATAAATTAGCATGATAACTACAAAACGAAGAGGGCTAGATTGTTTGCTTCTAATGACGAAGCTAAGGGTGTTTTTTTATTGTTGACTTTGTTTCCATTATTTATGAAAATAGGATTAAAGCATTTTCATTTCTTCATAAAATATATATAATGCTTCTTATGTAATTTTTTTAAGCAAGAATTTTTACTTATAGGTTAAAGCGCAGGTATTCCTTCAATTTTAGGAATGTTAAACGTTCAAAAAAGACTTTTATTAAGCTTTTAGAAATAAGAGGCGAATAAGACAATTTCTTTTTAGTCTGATCATTTGTAAACGGTGCTATTATTTTCTATTAAAAATGATTTTAAAAACTTATTTAAAACATGGCAGTTTTGCCTGTTGTATGATAATAGTTATAAGAATGCTTTAATTCTTAGCTTTATAAGATTTCAAATAAAATTAATAGAATGAGTCAAGGAAGGGAGACATTTACTCTTTCCTTCCCAGCCATGTTGGATCTTAATTGTTGCTTATATAAAAATCAAAAACAAAATTTGTGATCATGCTGAGCTTCTACATCACTATCGACATTTTTAGAAAAGTTGTATCTATCTTATATTTTATTTTAATTTTCAGAAATGTTTAAAAAGCTCTCAGATCTTTATTGTCAATCTTATAAAAGTTCACTTAATATTTTTGGTATTAATAGCTTTTTTTTTTAACATTTTTATTATCATTTCTATGCTTTGTCCAATTCAAAAAGGCATAATTTTACAACTAATGTTGTTCAAATACAGAAATAAATAAAAAAATTTACAAAATATGTATTTAAATTAATTTTTAATTTTTTTTCAGTAAAACATTAAGCATTATTTTAAAACAGAAAAAATACTATGCTTAGAAAATACGCAGTTTTTGCATGCATTTTATGCAAAGGTGCTTAATTTTGGGGACTAAGGTGCTTAAAAGTACTTAATTTTTGCAGTAGTTTCTCACTATGCACCCTGATAATAACAAACGAAAGACAGCAAACAGGCTTTTCACAGACGGTTTTCAATGCGTCCACCTTACTTTAGGGCTAACATGTTATTGTATGATTCACAGCGGCATGTAGCATATTGTGTTCAATGTTGCGTACATACAAGAGCAGCTGGTTCTTCAAATCTACCGATTTCCTGTTTCCTCGATAAACTTCATCTCTGAGGTAAACCAAGCCAAAAATCACAAGGAATTAGGTCAGATGAACATGGAGACCATCATAGATAATGCACGACTGATAATGCTATCCTCAGCAAAATGAGGTCGCAAACATTGTTGAACAACAATGTTATGTATGAGGAGCACAATCTTGTTGGAATACTGCGGTGAGGTATCCACACTGCTGCCGTTCTGGAATGAAAAAATTTGCAACATATTCTGATAACGTTACGGAAGAGTATGTTGGTCCCTGCGGAGTGATTTCCTCGAAGAAAAATGGTCCAATCAAAAAGGTAGCAGCTAAGCAGATGCAAACAATAATGCCGAATGCTAGGATGTTCTACTGCCAATTCTGTTTTACTTTCATCCGTGCCGAGAAAGTTAAAGTGAATGTTTCACGCATATCGTTATCAGCTGGCTTTAACTCTTGCAAGCGATGAATCTTATACGATAGGCTTCGAGTGCCATCCGCATTCACCATCCAGTTGCTTTGATACAGTGCGAGTATTAGATGTCTCTACTGTGTTCGAATTGGCTCGCTCAACGATAGAGGTTGCGACGTCTCAAGTCACCTGCGGTATCCGTGTTTTATGTCCACGGCCTGCTTTAACAGCAAAGCTGCCTGTTTTTCCATTCGTCGCAGAGCGCAAGGTGTTTTTGGACACGTATGCAGAGGTTTCTGCCCTCCGTATATGCGAAACGCTTTGGCAGGGTTATTGTTGCTTTGATAAAATAACTTTAGTGGTAACGCACACTCCGGCAAAGAGAGAACCATCGTCGTGGCCTAAGAATGTTCAGTACCTGTAAGCCCAGTTTTTTTATCCGTTATTAAAGTTTTGCTCACCTATTATGCAAATTTTGTTCTCCAGTGCAGCTAGGTATGTCGAATATTCGAATTTTTATCTAACTAGTAAAATTTGTGCATTAGTATTGCAATAATGGAGTTTATTACAAATACCTCGTATTCTTTTATTGTTGGTGTCATGTTTCATATTGTTACAAATCTGTAATGTTGCTTCCAACATGGTTAGTCCAATCAGTGGAAAGACCGTTTTACGATCAGCTCTGTTGGATGCCGCATCAGTGAGCCCCGGGCTTGGTGACAAAATAATACTGGAATCTTCCAGAATTTTGGCGAATAGAATGATTGTCTAGAACCTTCTCAGCCCTGCTCCGGAAACTATAAAAAGCCAGTAGTCCATGCTGAAAACAGTTGTATATAGAGTTGTCGAGAGGTTTAGAGTCGCATAGCGAGTCAACGACGAATAGTTATATCAGTCCAGTGAAGCGCAAGCACTATATGGAGCTCAAGCGTTTGGTGAACTGAGCTGTGTGCCGAATCCTGGTGTTTATTATAGAAGTTGAGTTGTGTGTGGAGTAGCCAATCGTGTAGTAGTGAATCCGCAGTTGGATACAGCGAAAGCGAGAAAACAGTAAAGAATTGCAGGCCTTTGAAGACACCACATGTAGCTAGTAGATTCCCTCTTCCTATTGAATTCTGCCTGGCCACTTTGTGTGCAGCAATTGTTATTACTACCGATTACTAGTTGTGGGCTACTGTTTGTTGTAAGTGTGTACATCTCAACTGTATATTTGTTGTTAGTATATTCGTGTTAATAAAAGTCGTCGTTTGTTACCGAGGTCTGTTGATTGTGTTACACCATCCATCCACTACAAACAAACCTGTTGTCTTTACGAACTTAGTGGTAGAAGTTCAGTAACAATATTCATTACCTTAAACCAATTACAGTGCCACATTTTACCTGGCAGGCTTTTCTTGAACAAATTTGTTTTAATGGCACCATCAATTTCCCATGGCCAGAAATGTATATGAAGGCGTTATGTCGACTGATTATTTCGCCCGAGCATCTCAAAACAGTACCACTCTAATTTGAATCCCCTTGTATATTATATATACGGCCCTGTACTATTTTATTTAATGTTAAAAACTAAACTTTATTCCTTTAAAACACAAACAGAAATTCAACAAATCAAGTCTTAAATTATTTTTACATGACAAATCAAATGCATGTTTTTACTATTTTTCCCTTATACATACAAAATTTAGTATAAATAGAATGGTTCTTTTTAAAACTTTATGGACAGAATATTTCATGGTTTTTAAGTTTACAAGTTCTAGTATTACACATAAATTAGCCTCTTAGTAATTGTCCTTAAAATGATATGTGTATTAGAAAGGTGCATCTTGTGCAATATAAAATTACAAATTATACATAAATTTTGTTTCCAATACTTTATTGCTTTCTTTAAAAAATGAGCAAGGAATATTATAAAGGAAAAATACAGTATTAAAGAAAAAATACATGAAAAGTTACACAAGGAAAACAATCTAATCTAAGCATTTCTAATAAAAGAAGCATTGCACAGAAAATGACTAAAACATTCTTACTTGTATCATGGGTAATAAAAATATTTAAGTAGTACATTTAATAACATTTCATTAGACAATGCAAAATTTTGCACCAGATAATATTTATTTCCAAACATTTTGAATTAATTCAATACTGTTGAGAATGATTATTTTAGTTACAATAGTAATATTTAACTAAAATATTTTTTATATAAATAAATGAAAAATTGAAATCTAATTATACTTGCATGCTTCCAATTAAAAATAAGTGTAAATACTACCCTTAGACTCAATGTTATTTTCACAAATATTAAATGCATAGTCATCTTAAAAGAAATTTCAATAATAATTTAAATAGTTAATTACTACAATAAAGAAACACACTTTAAATAAAAATAATTAAATAAAACATAATTTCTCTCTAAATTAATACACAATTTAAAAAAAAACTTAGAGAAATGACCAAATATATCATTCTTAATTATAGCAAATTAAATATTTATCACAGGCATGCTTTTGAAATTTTTTCATTCAAAATGAAGCTCTTATTCAGGGATGAAACTAGAATGAGGGAAGGAGAAGTAGAATTATTGCTATGAACATTATACATTCTAGTTTCATTCCTGCATTCACATTGAATTTTATCAATAAGTATTTTTAATTTATTTTTCAGGAATTCAGATGTCACAATTTATAGGCCAAATCTCATTTCTTTGAAATTGTAAGAATCAGTTTCCAAAGTTAGAATTTATGAAAGGAGAAAATAAATTACTTATAGTTTCTCCATTAAGCATTTATGATTACATGGAGAAAGTTCATGATTTTAAAATTTCATTCAATCATGTAATCTTAAATGTTACTGCTTAAAAAAAAAAAAAAAAAAAAAAAAGAGTACTTGTATATTCATTGCACATCAGCAACTTAACTGCCGAAGATGTCATGTTAATCTGTTGACTATGTTTGCCAATGACATGTGGTTAATACAAGAGTATTGAAATAGATCTCTTTCTGTTTGCACAAATAAAATACATATTAATACAGAGAAATGACATAAATAGGGAATTATTCTTCAACATATTTTTGCAAACTTATATGCCATCTCAAAAAAAGTATCACATAATGTTTACTGTTTAAAAAAAAAAATTGACAGTTAGCATTTTTTCAACGCATTCTCTGAAGTTGCAGGGTGGCCAAGTTTAACTAACTTTATTACATTTTACAACTATTTTTTTTAATGTGAATTTTTGAGAAAGCAAAAGAAGGTATCAGTCATTTAATTGAAATCCAAATACCAATAAAGTAAAATCTTTTAATTAATCAGACAATTTTTTAAAATTATGCTTTAAGTAAATTCAGACCAAAGGATGTTTGATTTTAGTTAATTTAATTCATATTTTAGAGTTTATTATTCATTAATTTATATTCTAAATCAAAGTTGACACAAAACCTGTTTCTTGAAATTCATTAAATTAAAAAATAATGGTAATTACTTATGATTAAAATACAAGTAATGGAATAGCTACCATTATCAAAATTTTATTTTATTTGTCAATTTTTTTCAATAAACAGTATTCTAAATCATTTGAGTGCAAAAATTAAAAATATAATAAAGAGAGAGAGAGAGAATAGCTGTTGTTTATTAGGTTTTATCTAGCATATCAAAAGATAAAGCCAAATTTTTTCTCGCCATCAATTAGTTTAGAGAAAATTGGAGCTGCTACTACATTTATCTAAGCATGAATAACAAAGCAAAATTAAAATGTTTAGATAATACAAAATAGATCCTTAATTAGAGATATTTATTAATGTTTCAAAAAGCATATCATTTGGATTTGATCAGAAAGACGATATAAAATCTTTATTTTACTTGTATAATATGACATTAATTTACCACAATTAAAAAATGCACATTTAAAAATATTAGTTTTAATGTAGTATTGATAATAACCTTCATAACAATTTAATATGTTCATTAAAAACAATTATTTTTATTGCCGAAATAATTTTATTTAATAAATACCAATTAATTAGTTATGGTAATTTGAATATATACATTTCTGAAAATGATAAAACAGAAATTTGTATAGCTAAGCCTAACAAAGAACTGCAGAGAAATCTCACTAACAACAGCTCACTATTGTGAAAAGTTTCTAAAACTAGATAAACAGTATAAATAAATATTCTAAAATAATTAAAATAATGCTTATCTTTTTAAATAATTTTTATAAAATAAAATGCAGAATGCATTTTTTAAAATGACTGTAATACAGAGTTTTGATTAATTTATAATATATACTTACAAAAGAAAATATAAATAATGTTTAGTTGCTTCTTTCCAGATATATTAAGAGTTAATCACTAATTCAAAATTAAAACATTTTAAATATAAAATATATTCATGATAAAACAAGAAACAAAAATGATAAAAAAAAGGGGATGAAAATAACTTTTAAAATTACAGAATAAGTTGAAATACATTTAAATAAACTGAATGATATTTAAAACATAAAAGTTTTTAATTTAAAAGTTAGGTACTGTTAAAATATGTTTAAGGTACAAGCTGAACTCTTAACTGAAAAGTATTATCTTAAACTATCTGTGTTTTAGACTAAAAATACTAGAAAAAGATACTATTCAATAGTTGATAAGCCAGTGTTCTAGTCAGCTTTGACAAGCAAACATATCTAGACTTTCAGTCTTATCACTATTGAGAATTTTTTTCTTTATAGTTATATATGAAACTGAACAGGAAAAAATAAGATAAATGGAATAAGGTTAAAAGAAAATACCATAGAACAAAGACATATGCTTTAAATTATCACTCAATTATTGACCAAATTGCATATATTTTATTTACAAAAACAATAATATTACAAGAAAAAGCATTTGATAAGAAATTATTTAGTTTGATTAAAAGGAAGATAAATAGTTAATATTGCTTTCACATATTTTATCACAACCATAAACAGGGGACTAACTACACACATGCAATGATACATTGTCACATCAATTTTTATAGCAAATATAAAAAATCAGTTATCCAAGAGATGTCTTAATATTTTGATGGTGAACATTGAGGATGATGGACGTGGAGATTTTCTTCAAATTAAAAATTAACAATGATCAACATTAACACTTATAAAGTAGATAGTAAAATATTTGCAACTTTATACATCTATAAAAGGATGAATGCAGAAATGGAATAGTATTATTTTCAATAGATGTTTGGTGGTTTTTTCATCTATTTTCTTTAGATTGGGAATACAGAATATTAATACAGCAAATCTGAAAACATTTCAAAGTTTTACGATTCATGGATGGAATGAAAATTTTTTTTCTAGAGTGACAAGAAAATTTTGAGTTTTAAAATACCTTAAAAACTACTTTAAATAAACTAATAAATCAAAATGAAATTATTGCTGATTAAGTAAACCAAAGCTTTAATGTAGACAATAATAATAATAATAAAACCTATTAAATCATACTGATTAGATATGGTTTACAAAAAAAGATCTTATAAATAACAAAATGATTGGTTCATTTCAAGTTATTTTATTCAATTAATTATGATAACGAAAAAATAATAAATAAGGTGGAGCATTAATTTAAATGCAAAAACACATTCCCACAAAACTGAACAGTAAAAAGTAACCATAAATACTTTTGTTAATAGAAAAAGCACAAATAAATCTTTGGTGTTTAAAAAAAGAGTAAAGATATGCTTTGGTTAGTTTCTAAACACATGAATTTTAATTCATGACACAGGAACAAGCATAGGGTGTCTTTGTTGGCAGCTCACTTCTATTGCCAAAGGATCATCTTCACCAGACAGCAAAACTTCAGATTCTGAACAAGAATCTTGATCATTTCGTTCATAATGAATTTTAACTTTCCCATTTATCACACACTGCTTCCAGCGTCCATGTTTTTGCATTAGGAAATTATCAACAACCCAAAACATAAATACCTAAAAAAATATTTAAAAATTACAAGATTACTTATTTTAAATAAATTTTAAAATGTCTATTAATTCTACAATTTTTCGAAAATTCTCAAATATATTTGAAAATACAGTAAAGTTAGATCTCAATAAATAAAAACTGATAAAAAAGACTTAAAAAATTATGGTATCACATATTCACATTTCCTCTAATATATATATATATTAGCATTCCTTTTTTCCCATGATTTTGAGCTTTGACTAAAGCTTACGACTTTTGGTTCCCATCTAGAAAACTCCTATTTTTAATAATCGAATTTTTGACATGATTGAATCAAATGTGCCAACAATATTATCTTCCTATATTGGAATCACATTTTTGAGTGGTATACTGAAAATTAACAGCAATAACAAAAGTCTTTTAAATATGAATTAACAAATCAATAATCTTTTCATATGATTTCCATAAACTAAGCATCTGTTGACATAAATGTGTTGACCTTGCATTTCACAATTACAGTAATAATGAAACATAAAAATAAATAGTCAGAATTAAAGAAATTCTTCAAAGTTCTTTTGACAATTTATAGGCTGCATCAAAATTATACCTTTTCCAAAAAGAAAAGGGCCTAAGATGTAAAAGATTACTCTAATCCAAAAACAAAACTACTCATAAAGTCAAAAAAAAAAAAAAAAAAAATCTTTTTTTATTTTCTGTTTTCAATTAATACTTTTTGAAAATAACATTCTTTAAGTGTTCTTTTAAAATGAATTTGTTCGATAAATGCAAATATTTTTACAATATGAATATACCCGCAATTTTATAATATGAATAATACTCACATTTATAATGAACGGTACTATCAGTACAACTATTGCTACTTCTACTTTTGGATCTTTAATTGGAGACATAATAATTTTGCGAACCTGTAAATACAAATAATTTACCTTCATGGCATGAACATTTCTACTTTCAGTATAACTACTGCACATATGAAGAAACTGAATCTTCCAAAATATCTTTCTGAAATAATTCTACTCTAATATGAATTTATAGATATCAAAAAATAATCATTTAACATATTTAAAAAATTTTTCTTAATACAAATTGGCTCAAATTATTAAAAAATGTTCCAAAATAAAAACAATTTAAATGTTGGTGATTCAAAATAATACTTGCTGGAAAGAGCACCTAAAATTCCAATTTTATACAATTTTCAGAATTTAATCACTTAAAAGATAGGCGGAAAAATGTTTCTTAATTCTTAATATAACATTTCACTCTGAGAAAAATCTATTTCTTAAAATTAAAACATTACATTTTTAACATTTTCTACACACATAATCTCTTATTTACTTTTTAAAAATAAAAGTAATTTGTTGGCTAATAATTATTACTAACAATTTAAAATTTTACAATCTATCTCATTACATATATATAATAAAGGCATAAAATTGATTAACCTTTTGATTAGCTTCTAAAATTGTTAAATTCAACTACAAATGGAAAAATATTTGTTTAAGATTCACTTTTAACCTTCTTTTTTTATTAGATCACAATTTAAATCAAGCTGATTCATAATTTTTAGCTACAACACATTATGTAAGAACCTTTTTTCCCAAGGAATTTTGCTAATTTTTTTCTAGTAAAAAATTATTGTTAGAAAAATAATTTCAATGTTATTTTTTTGGCTGTAGCTTAAAATTATTTATTATATTTTATTTTAAATTTTTTATATAGAGAGCATAAGTATAATCACTATAAACATTAGGTATTCCATCAGCTGGAACATTGTGCCAATAGGTGTTACTTGGTGGGACGCTATGCCAGAAAGAGAATGCATGCTTTCATTTCCTGTTCTTCTTACTTTATGGAATATAAACTCAATTCAAAGAATAGTGTTTGGGTGGGTCAGAATTCTTGGAGAGAACCAACCTTTACTATGGGTCCAAAGTTATTAAGATACCACCATTTCATCTCTGAAATGGCTCTTCTTGCATATACTTTAACTTTGACTTCAAAATTTTAATAAATAAGTTACTTGGATAAATTCTTCAGCTAAATTTTGTTCTTGATATCTATTTCTTCTTGGTGTTATTCTACTTTTGCAAGAAAGTAATGAAAACTATAAAATTCTATTGGGAAGTTTTGGATCACACACCATGCAGCCCTGGACACAGCATCCGCAAATTTTAATTAGTTTAGATCCATGAAAAGATTCTTTGGTGGTTGATTTTGATAATGATCTCATATGGCTTGATAAAATTTCATAAGATTAGGATTTTAAAACTGACTTAGCATTGGACCAAACATCTCAACATAAAATGCATTTTAAGTTGACAAACTAATATTTTTATTTCCATTCTATATTGTCATACATTACATTTTTTTATTAATATACACAAAATTATGTGTCATTTATTAATGCCCCTTCATATAAAATGTTACATCATAAGAACAAACTTGTTTATAAAATAAAAGACTAAGGCCATCAAGCTTATATTTTTATCACAGTCTAGTTTATCATAAATTTATAATCTATATTTTTTCAATCTATATTTCAGTACAAAATCTATAATATAGAGAATCTATTTTAATGCATAAAAAGTAATTTTACTAAACAGCTTTTTAAATATAAGTAAAAATATACTAAACTCAAATTCTCATTTTACATTTCATTCTTTTATGAAAACATGCCATATCATATCTGATTAAAATCTTGAAATGAAATCAACAAAAATATAATAAATGTCATTTGCATATTTAATAGATAGTATGGCATGAAAATATCTGCACTCTTATGAGTTACTCATACACTGTCAATTTAAAATAAAATAAAACTAGAATTCAAAGTAAATCCTTTGCAATAAACACTACTAAACTATGAAGAGATTAATTATTTTACCTGATCCCAAAATTTTAGTTGAATTATAAGAGTCATGAAAATTTTTTCTATAAGCATCAGCATTATATATACAGCACACTGAGAAAGCCAAGCATTTACATATGGAGCTTTACCTAGAAATAAATATCAATGTATGCATTTTAAATAAATATTTTCACAACATATTTCAAATATTAATATGACAATACTATGCAAAGATTAACATAAAGATTAATATTTTTTTTTTACTTTTAGTTATCAATAAATTAAACTTATCCTTAAACTACAACCACTACTTACTATATTAATTGATTAAGTTACTTACCATATTCACCAAAGACTAAATGGTCCCATCCTTTTCTTCTAGAAATATGTTGTGTAAGTCTAATGCCAATAAAAATAATAAATAGGCCAATTGATGAATCAAGAAGAAAACTAACTATGTACCTAAAAAACGATATTAAGTAAGAAAAATAAATACAACAGTAATTGATTATCATATTACATACATGTCTAATAAAACAAACTTTTTGCCCTTATGAATACCCTCTCTTTGTATCAAGTTTACAGTAGTCAACTAAAAACATGTAAAAAGTAATATTTAAAAAACTACAAGGGGACAAGTTATTGATGAACAAAATATTTCTACATATTGTTACAATAATAAAAGAAATTGTAAAAAAAAAAAATGTAACAATAGAATAAATGGACAAACTTGAAGCAATTTATAACGAAAGGAAACAGAAAATCTGATCACAACGAGTGGGATTCATATTTATGCAATTTTTTAACATTCTAGAATAATTATGCAGAAATAAGAACATTCTAGAATAATTATACAGAAATTTAAGAGAAATGACTAGCATTGTTTATAACATAAATAAACAATGTTGTGAATTAAAATGTTAATTTTTAGATTAGACTACTTTGGGTACGATTCCTTCCATAAATAAGTAAACTACAATCTGATGCTCTAACAATTGACATGAAGGATTGAAATAGGGTTTTTTTTTAGCAACAAGCTAGAATAGGACAAATCATCAAGACCAAGTATTTCCACATATATTATGTCTGCAAAGAAAAAATACTAGAAATAAATAAATTACATTATTAAAATTTTATCATACATAATATTACCATTTACACTTTGTTCAAATATATTAATCAATTACTTTGAAAAACTTTACAATCATATTTAAAAATAAAATCAAGTTGAAATTAAAAATAATATCCACAGTTTCCTTGTTAGTGAAAAAGTTATTTTAAAATGCAAATAAATAAATAATAACATTTTACACTTATAGAAAATATAATGAAAATCAGTATTAATAATAAAATGTTTTGATAAATTTCTTACAAATAATAATTATTAATTCCTGAAACATTTATATTACATAATTATAATTAAATAAAATGCTTGGCAAAAATTTATTTTGTATAAGCAACCAATGAGATGGATATAGATGATTCTCTGAAATTAATAGTTTAAAATCAGTTTCAATTTCACAATTTGCAGGCATAATTTCTCCACATTTTCAATTTGAAAATGAATACTTTATTTCTAGAATTGATATTTTTTCTTATTAAAATTATATCCTTTTAAGTAAGAAATTGAAAGCTGGATAATTAAATTGCCTTTGTACATTGAGCTATCCATGTTATAAAATCAGCATCACCTTGTACACTGTGCCAACAGAAACTTCCATGTATCTATACAACTGCCTGAAATTGCCAATTATTCAGCTTTTGTTTGTAAATAGCAGTCTAAAAATTGCTCTTAATATGGTTTCGAATGCTTCAATTTGTTCTAAACTGACTTTCAGCTTTGGAGAAAATTTAAATTACATGAAAAAACAATTTGCTATATATAAAGATTATTAGCAAATTATGGAATTCAAACAGTTTTGCTTAATCACACAAAGCACTTTAGTATGAATTGGGATTAATAATTAGGATCATTCAATTACAACACTAAAAATTTTTGGGGTGCAATTTTATCTTTGATAACAGCCAAAATAGCATCCAATGCAACAACAATATAAAAATTGAATCATCCCAGATGAACAACATAATTAGTATTCATCCAAATGCTTGTTTCATACATGATAACTCTTTTAATGAGTTAGAACCCTTTTAATGATCCAGAGATAGATTTTGCCCACTTTGAGAAATAAATTATTAATAATAATCTAAATAGAAAATTAATTGAGAAATAATAACATAACTTATTAAATCCACTTGAATTATAAAATGTACTCACGTTTAGTGGGAAGAGTGCCCTGATACCGGAAATATTCATATATAAATTCAATACACTTACCATGTGCATGGATCACCCTGGAAAAACTCAGCTAAAAATATGTTAGCAAAGTGTATTACTAAAGCACCCATCCCTTGTTTAGAAGTGTCATAAAACCTGAAAGATGATGTAGCAATTTTTAAAACACGAATCATTTTTCTTTTTAAACAAATAGTGTTTTTGAAAGAAAAAAGGAAGAAAGAAAGACAGGGGGGAAAAAACATGCTTACCAAATTAGCCATGGCCTTCTTTGCCTTCGTGGTTCACAAAACCTTTTCACTGTAAAAAAATAATTGCACAATAAGATTTCAAAATCACCAAATTTCTTTTTTAATTTCTCAGTTTATGAAAATTATTTTCACTAAATAAATAGTTATTTATTAGCAATAAAAAGTAAATTTCAGCATTTATTTCATGTAAATATCATCAAATTACACACTATAAATAATGATAAACATTCGAATAATTTATTAACTAGCTACCTTTAGTGACCAGTTGGTTATAGATTGTATCTACTTTCAATTAAATTTTTGGTCATAACTTAATATTCCTCATCATTTATGAAAATATTTTTAATCATTAAATTGGTAAAGAAATTAAATCTGTTTAGATCTCTTCACAGCCTTATATCTGATTGGTTCATTGTGTACATGAACCATTCTAATAGAATCAAGTCCAAAAACAACATAATGCTTAAACATGCTATTGTCTGATTCATCTATTTTCAAACTTCCCATTTCCAAACATACTATTGGATAATTTGGGATAAAGTAACTGAAAAAAAACATTATCAAACCTAAGCCTTTAACAATATCTTTGCACTGCAGAAAAGACAAAAAATAACTATATTTTACTTTTTCAAACAGATAGATGGGGGGAGGGATCCTACTTTGAAGATCATTAAATTCTTTTAGTTCATATATAAAAAATTTTTTGTCATAAAATATTGATGTTCTTTCAAAAAAAGTATACCATTACAATTGTCAAAACATACTGCAAAGAATAGAAATGTGAAATCAATTTGAATAGCAACTTCACTGGAATAACTTTGACACTCCTCTATGTAATTTTTGTCAACATCAATAAATTTATGTCAATTTATCTGCTTATAAATACTTTATTCAGCAAACCCTGATTCCAAATTAATCATCATAATGAAGAATTGGCCACATTCTTTTTAATTTTCAACCATTTAGAAAATATATAATATAAATTAATAAATTCCTCAGCTCCAACCTTAAATGTTTCTCTCAAAATTAGATTTTTGCCAAAGATCTCACAAATTATTCAAAGGAAAAAAAAATTATGGAAATAAAAGTATTGAAATTAAGTAGATTTCCAAATATCATTTGAAATATTAATATCTGAATAACATGAAAGTAAATATCATTTACCTAATTGCAAATATGTTCTTTCAAGATTTTGAATTCTTACCTTATTGATTTTAAATTGCATATATTCTGTTTTCTCTCTTCTCGTCACTACAAATTTCATTTGTAGAAAAACTTTACAAACTAATTTAACGCACAAAGTACAGTCAAAAAAGAAATATTTTATAAGAGTAATTGATAGCTTTTGCTTATATTTTCTCATATTTTTTGATATTACAGAAAAGAATCGTCATTGTAACAAAGTTTAATCAGCATATTCATAATATTAGAGAAGAATAGTGCTAACTTCTTTATTCAATGAGTTTTGAGAAAATACCACACAGAGATAAAATACCTGGTTCTGTGATCATCTAATAGCAAATTAAACATCAAAAAGAATAAGGACATTTAGCATTAGTATAATTCATAGTCTGTTTCTTAAATGCATGAATAGGTATTAGAAAATTCTTTTTAAATTACTTGAATTTTTAAAATTAATTTTTATTACGTAAGCAGATTATCAGCTTTATATAAAAGTAAAGTGAAAATTTTAAGGGGTTGAAACAGGAATGAAGATAATAATTAGGATCATCAACAAGTCCTACATTAAACAACTGTCTGACATTTGTTTTAGTTTGGCAGTTATCAATGTATGAGTCTAGAATGTGGCCAAATAATTTTCACTATTCCACAAGCCTTAAAATCTTGTAACTAAGCCAAATATTCATAATTGTTTGTTATTATTTTTGAAATTATTATTTTTATAAAATATATAAATTCGAAAAATAAATAAAGTGGATAGCAAAAAAAATTTAAAAATATATTACGTTTAGAAAGGCTCAATGGCTCCTTAAAGTAGGAAAATTATAGTTACCATAAATAACAATCAAGTTTAGTTCTAGAACAGAATAAAACTATTATATTAAAATGAAAAATAAGCAATGGTGCAGAAAAATGGACTGATCAGTGAAGGCAGACATTATATAAATAAATATCTTCACAAAAGAAGCAAAAATTATTCATATCATTTTCTGATGAGTAATTTAAATCTTGTGAACAAAAATAATTTGTTAAGAAATTTAAATAAACTGTAATATTTTAAAAATACTTTAGAAAACAATATTTAATGACACAAATATAATTAAGAGATAATTAATTCATACTATTTATTCATCATATCAAATGCTATATCAATGCATACTATTTATTCATCATACAAGTACATTAAAATCCAGTAATTATAACTTTCATAGCAAGAAATAGTAAATTTTCTCTTAGTAGTATACAAATAAAGGCTAATTTTTAACCAAAAAACATATTTAATAACTTGCCATAATTAATTAAATCTAATCAAACAATTCGGAAGCAGAAAATATTTAAACTACATATTTTGACATTATTTTACACAAAAATAAGGACTACATATTTTGACATTTTTATAATAATTACTATATTAATTATGACTATTACTACATATTTTGACAATACGAAATAAATAATGCTTTTAAAAATACAAATATCTGTGGTCGATGGGGGGGGGGAGGGGGCAGTTTAATTTTTTCTAATGAATTGATAATTCTTTAGCTCTATTACAAGAAATGTTTAGAAATTACTTTTTAATCAGACAGAAATTTGGTTTGAGGGCGCAGAAATTTTTAATTGCATTTGTTATTATGACAGAACTAAATATGATTTTAATTAAACAGGAAAACAAAAAAGCAATCCACAGATATATTATTTGCAACAAAAAATTATAATTATACTTTACGAAAAAATATATTAAATCCTTAAAAACAAAATATCTTTGATATAAACATAAATAACTCATGTATTGCATAATACTTTTGTAGAAGATCGAGAGCGAGCGACGATTAATAATCAAATAAACAAGGAACTACTTACAAATAAGACAAGTAAATGCCAGACATGCCAATATTCCTTGAACTAGCCATCCAAAAGAATCTGTTAAGGCACCATGAGTACAATGTAATTCAGAATCCATGCTGAAATTGCTTTACCTCATAATAAAGCAAAAATCTGATAGTTCATAATCATTTCAAAACTATGGACAATGGACAAAACACATTTCAGTTCAAACACGAAAAGAAATCAGAAACATTAAAGTATCTCATATCAAGTTAATTTTTCTCTTAAAGAGAAGCACTTTAATGGAACATTTCAATAATTAAATAAATAATTTTTTTTCATATATTCTGATCTACAATAATTTTGTTTGAAACCAAAACTCGTAATTGCTTAAGCATTAGTTATGAAGAGAGTTGAGAAGTTTTTTTCTCTAACAGCTGAGAAGTTAAACAATAGAAAAAAATAAAGTAAATGAGTAAATATAAGCAAAAAGCCTTTGAATATTCTGATAATGCATTTTTTTCACTGTACAGTGGAAGAATTGCCTGTTTTTACAAAAGCTTATGCGATTGACACTATGCTTGCATTTTTGAGTGCCATGCATAAATTAATTCTGTCTCTTGGACATTTTTGTGCATCAGCTTATTAATGGCCTGCAATCAAATACCGTGAAAAATTATGGTACTAAATATTATGGTTCGCAATTATAGCACCTCCATTTTAAATTAAATTTTTAAAGATCGAAAAAAAGCCAATTTTTTTCATTTTAAAAGCTTCTTCAATTGAAGTAATAGAAAATTTTGAAGATGGCTTAAAGTTTTTAATTAGATTGTTTAAAATCCAGAAATTTCCATTCACAGAGCAAAAAAATTCGATCTCCTTTGGCAAAACGATCCCCAGAAGTCGGATACGTATGCCGGAAGTTTGAGGTTTCCTAAAAAAGTGCATCAGAAATTCTATGCATAGCCAGGAAAGCCGATTTTTTTCGCGATACTGATTGGCTTAAAATGATGAAAAGGGTGGAGAATAGAACAGGGTTGCAAACACAGTCACTATCATCATTGCGCCAAAATGAATATAACGCTAAATTGCTAGTTATGATGCTTATTGCCAATTCGATTTTGCTCCATTGTTTCTCTGAATTATATGTAAGTGCTCATTTCCTTTACATAGTAAGATAGAAAGTAGAAATTGACTTAACTTTTGTCACTTCAAATAATATTAACATCGTTGTTTGGTTAGAAGCAGATCGTGCTAATTTGCCAAATCTAGCGATGCTGTAAATAAGTTTCATCCTGTCGTTAACGTCGCAACTCGGAAAAAATAATCTTTCTCTGATTTCTCGCGAATTTTATAAAAAATCATATCGATGTTTTTTTTATAACAAATACTTTCCTTGCTGCTATTATATTCCGGAAATATAAATGATCTTTTTCTTTTGTTCTTGTCTGGATCGTTACAAAGACGTTGGTTAATTTTATTTTATTTCTTTTTTCTTAAAACTTTTTTTTTTGCTCTTTTTTATAAAAAAAATATTTTTAAAATAGCTTAGAGTTTTTACTTATATTTACTGAATTGAATTATGTAGTATATTTCATTGTTTCCAGTTCTTAGATGTATATTTTATTTATTTTTTAATATATGTTATGTATATAAATTATAAATAATAATCAAAAATTTATTATTTTAAATATTAAATATTTTTCATATCCCTAAAACTTTTCAGATAGTCACTTGTGAATGATTTAAAGCAAATCTGAATCCCCCCACCTAATATGATTTTTAAATATATTTTAAATAATGACATGCATTATGAAGACCATGCTAAAATTTTTCAAAACAAAATTGTCTTACAATATTGACAGTATATAAATTAATGTCATGATTATATAAAAAAAATTGGTGTTTTATTATATAATATGTTAATTAGAGAGATACTTTTTTGTGTGTTACTATTTACTTTCATGTCTTTTAAATCATAAAAAAATATTAAACATTTCAAATAATAAGCTATTCAAAATAATTACAAATATTGAATTGTACAAAATAATAGCAAATACTGAAGGCAATTGTAGGTTAGCAAGATTTTTTTTCTTTCTGCTACAAATTGCATTGTACATTGTCAAATTAAAAAAAAAAAAGAAAATTATAGAGACAATTAATAAATATAAATGATTAATACATTGTAAATAAGACAAATACATTTAATATAAATATTTGTCTTTTAATGGATTAAAAAACATTAAAGCCCATAACTATTTTTTTTAATTATCTTATTTAAATTATATCATCCTTTTTGGGTATATGATTCATTTATCAATCCATGGAATACTTGGGGTATTTGGAATGCATGTGTAGAATATTGATATTTTTAAATAATATTATTTCAGCATATAATTTTGAAGAACAATTATTCAATGCCCTCATGATGCATCTTCATGATGATTAAGGTGTTACGCTTATTGTTTCTTTTCAAGATCATTTTGTTTTTGTATAAATTTATCTTAAGATTAAAATGAGTATAAATTAACAGTGTGTGAATGAGTTGAAAAATTTTACTAACTGTTAAAGTTCTTGAATTTTTAATTTGGCATTCTGTTAACAGGTTTCGCATGATCAATTATTTTCAAGAATGTTATCTACAGTTTCTGACAGATTGAACACCAAAATATATGTTTGATTGGTTGTTTAATACTTCATAATATTAGTGACAAATTTAATTCAAAATATTAAATGTATATAAAAGAACTTTTGGGTACTTGTGTATTAATTGGATGCAATTGGTGAACTTTTGAATTAAAAGCATACTGATAACAAATATAGTCATTAGATTAACATGACAATTTGGCATTTAATTGCTAATTGACATAAGCATTATATCTTTGGTAATTAATTGCTTGCATGTAATCAGAACATAAGTATTGAATTTTTATTAATTCAATTCTTAATTTCATTATTCATAATTCATTAATTCAATTTTATTAATTTGTTCTGTTTTATATGCTATGTTTTTAAATTATAAAATTATTGATATATTATACTTTTCTAGTACTGCATTAATATTTAGAAACATTTATTAATTATTCATCTGTTTATAAATATATTTTTTCTCTTTTGTAGATTGGAATGATCTTTTTATGAAATTTCAATATAAGGAGTTTGTTTTTGATAAAGTATTATAAATCTGAGTATCATGGAATCTCCACAAAAAGGTAGTATTCTTAAAAATGTCACTGCATATATATAATGATATTTTAAAATCTAATTTAAATCTTAGTTTCCAAATTTTTATCTTGATTTAGCTAATATTAACTTCATTCTAAAATGGTCTCTTATTTCCTGATCCAATTCCACTTCTTATTTAATTATTTTTAAGACCTGTTCTAGAAAACTCCTGATTCAGCAAGTTCTCATGCTCTGAGTAAAGAGATAAAAATCCTTAATGTTTCAACATTCTTTTAAATATACCTCAATTTCTCTATCCTAAATTTGCACATGTCAAAGAAATCCTTATCAAAATCTCATTATAAAAACGACTGAAGGGAAAATTTCATTCTTTTTTGCTGTTTTACTCTATTGCAATATAAACAAATGTTAATTTCATCATCGCTTCTTATACATAAAATGCCTTCAGTTCTAAAATTTCGAAAGTTTCTTTTATTAGTCATGCAACTGTTAAAGCATGTTTTACATTTTATATAATCTTTTTGAATATATATTTTTGCATTTCTATTAACAATTTATTTACATTAACTTTGAATAGTATATCCATTTTAGGATTTTATTTGAAATGAATGAGGAATTCAACAATTTATGCTGTAATATATATGGTATAATTGACGTGATTATTTTGCTGTCAATAATGACTGTGCTTACTATTAATAATAAATGGTAATTATGGATAATTAAAACTTTTAAATCAATTATTGTTAATAATCATAATTGCATTTAGTATGAATAATAGTCAATTCATTTCATTGATTGTAATATATATATTATTGATATGAATTTATTGAAAAGGCATGATTAAACTGGGATTCATAATTTGGATAAAAAGAAGTCAAATTAGGCTAATATTTCATATTTGTCACATTTTCATACCCTATAGATTTAATTTTTTTTAATTAAATGTGTACTGTGAAAAAATAATATAAGTTTCTTTTAAAAAATCATTTTTACATCAACATTTATTATTTGAAATTTTTTTATATTGTACTTGAACTAATAATAGCAGTTTAAATGAATATATATATATATATATATATAACATATCTGTTTACAAATTTAAATTTCTAATATTTTCTTTCTGATATTTTGAATATTTAATATTTTCTAAATATTGTACATATTATAATATATATAAAAAACAGCATTTGTATTTTTGCTTAAAAATTTATTCAACAAATTTTAAACATAATTTTAATCTATCTATTTATTTTTCAATTTGTTTTTATGTTCTTTCTTAGTCAAGTTTTTAATTGACATTAATATTATTTTGTCATATTTTTCTGATATAATTACTCTTTATTGTATTATAATCTTATTTATAGGAAATTCTACATTTCTTGATGGCACTGATCCTGATTTTGTGTGGCAGGATTATCTTGAAGATACTCATTCTGAAGCTGCACCACCAACTGCTTTTACTCATGTAATATTTTTAACTTGCATTGAATTATGTATTATTTAAGCATTTCTGATATAGAATTCTGCAATGGCACAATTCTTATATATTATCTTCACAAAATCTCAAATTTTATAATAATTTGTTTTTTGTTCCATATTTTTTTAGATGCATATATGTTATCTGATTATTATTATTAGTTATATTTATTAGTTAGCATATATTTAGTCTGATTTTTTTTGTTCAATATTTTGAAAATTGTTTTAATTTTTTATATAAAATTTTTATATTGGGGCATATTATGTCTGCTTAAGGAAAGAGATGTCATGTTTTTATTTTAAAATGATGTATAACTTTTATACTAATTGTATGTCAAAAAATACTTTTTTTACTTCATGGTCTTGCCATATATATTATTATATTTAAGAATGAGATGTAAAATATTTGTCACTGGTTTAGTCGTCAACTCGTAAAGTATTTTTTTACTAAATCTTTAATTTATTATTTATTGCTGTTTTTTTTATCATGTACTTTTTTATTTGTTCCAAATGGGCCATTACAACAAGCAAACTGTGAATTTGCTATTAGAGCACATAAAACTTCCTAAACACAGATATTTCAATTGTTTTCAAACTTTCTTCTCTATCTCTTCTCTTTTAGATCAGGCGTGACCATTGGCATCATTTCTTTAATATAAAAAAGTGAATTGGCGATAGTTTTCCCATTAGTTCAATAGTAATAAAAATGCATATGAAATGTTTCAAGCACAGTAATCCTATTATTAACCTAGCCATCCTTCTTGACTAGCTGATTTGCTAAAATTAATAATTGCCAAAAATTTAATTAAATATTTTAGGAAATATGTCTTTAATAATTTTCTCAGCAAAATATTTTTAACCTTCAAATTTTCATTGATGTGTAACTGATGCTATTTTAAAAGCCTTACACCTCCCTATACATTGTGCTATACATATATTTACTAACCTATTTATAGCCTTATATATCCAAATACATTACATGATAGATAGCAGTATTTAAGAATGGTCATATTTTAATTTTTTTTCCATCATTGCTCGATTTTGTATTATATTAAGTACAATAAAATTTTATTAAAAGCTTATTATATACTGGAACCTATTCAACATGGGGAAAACAAGCTAAGTCATTGTATATTTGTCATCAACAACTGGAAAATCCAGAATGAAATATTAGTAATAACAATGAAAATAATCTCAGTTTCACTTTAAAAAGAAAATATATTATTTTAAAATATGCTTAACTTTTTTTTTAAATAGGGGAAAAAAAATTACATACCAAAAAAAATTCTAAATTTTTTGAATTTTAAGATGATTTAAAAGTTATTTTTGTACTGTAATATTTTTGGAAGTTACTGAAAAAAAAAAAAAAACTAAATTTTTGCATAATTTTGAATTAATTAAAATCTTTCTGAGGTGTTTATTTTCACACTCAGAGAATGTATGTGTGCCAGATTTGGTAGCACTAGATCAAATTGCCTTGCATACATTCATCTTTATGATTAGTAAAGATATTCAATTTATTTACTCTTTTATTATGTGAGGTTATCATTCGTGGTTTATTTCTCCATATTTTGGTAAATGTCACACTTATATTAAAGCGACATTTTGCATAAATTTTTGTGGTTTTTGATAATTATTACAGCGCCTAAACATAAAATATTGCATATCTTCATTCTAATATATTAAAAACAATACTTAAAAAAATTTCCTTGTTAACTGCCTTTATATTTGAAGTCTGTCATATATATATATAAAAAAATCTATTGACAAGTGTTTTGTTATAAAATTTTGTCAAATAATTTTGTGATAATAAAAATGTTATGTAATTACTATTTCTAGTTTTTTTAAAAAAATTTTTTTATCCCTTCTGTATTTTTTTAATGTTTCTGTATTTCTCTTCCCTTTTTTATAATGTTAATTTAATGCAATTATTTATTTAAACTTTTTGGAATTTCTTCGTTTTTCTTTTTTGCTAATTTAATGCTTATATTTACTTCTAGGTGGAATATAGTTTGGAAAGCGGATTTAAAGTTGGAATGAAATTAGAAATTCCAAATCCTGAGGATGGCTCAATGTATTGGCCTGCATCTGTGATAATGACATGTGGAGATTTGTTAACTCTCAGATATATAGGTTATGGTGATGATAGATCTGCTGATTTCTGGTTTAATATCAAATCAGGAGAATTTCACCCAATCGGATGGTGCTCAACTAATTCTAAGAAACTGCATCCTCCTAAAGGTATAAGATATTATTTAATTGCTTTTCTCTTGTTGAATTGCATTCTCTGCTTGAATGATTTTTCTCTATTGGCCTTGACATCAAAACATATGTTATTTGAAATATATATTATAGTATACTACCAAGCATATATTATAGTACCAAAAAAAAAACTGATTTTTATTTAGATTTCAGAAATAGTAAATATTATTAATATTGTCTTATATATTCTTGATTTTGAATTGAACATTGTTTAAAAATTTGGTTTTGTGTCACATCTCTTTTCCCATATAGCTTACTTGATTTTAAAAGAATTTTCTAATAAAATAAATTATGATGCTATAAAAATAAAAGAATTTTCTTGATTTGCTAGATTGTTCTAATATTCACTATGTAAATATAAAATGTTTGAAAAAAAAATGTCTTTATATGTTCTAGTAAATAATTATTTTAATTCGCAAGAACATCTAAATGAATTACATTTTCAGTAAATCTGAGTAAACCTTGTGAAATGAGCTAGAGCACACTTTGACTTTTAAATCCTGTTTCTTTATAACTCACTAATAATAAATATAAAATTTGAAAAGATGTCATATGTCATAAATAATACATATAAAATTCTATGAACTAACACTAGGCAAATTGTAACAAGATTTTATTTGGCTCAGAGATTTATGTATGGTATTCCCTGACCAATCTCTGCAATGGGGATGTTTCCAATATGTCCTTTCCATTTTGACTACACATCCTATAATAATCACTGCTCCATTTAACTTGGAAGTGCAATACCTAACATGCAGTACAATATTAATTATGCATACCTGCTTTAAAATGCAATCAATTATTGTTCATAGATCCCAGGAAATTGAACCTTCATCGTATAATTTGATGCTGATCAATTGAATTAATATTTTTAGCAATTCAATGTTGTTGAGCTGAGAATTAGGCTTGTTCTGTTCACCTCCCATTTACTGGTTTTCCATATTTTAAAGACAATAATAATCAGAAATAGGGAATATTTTCAATTTCAAGAATTAATTTCAATATATTTGTGTATTTATATCAACACAATATAAGCATCACTTAGTAATGTTTACCTCAACTTAGCTTTATAGATATACACCACTGAAGACATTCTTCTTTCTTAGAGATATAGTCTTTTATTCTTCTGTCATCAACCGATGTCATGCACCATTTTCAGCCATTTCCTTCTTTGTTTTTTGTTGAATTTGTCTCCTGATATAGTAAATAAAACTTTTGGATTCCATATTTAGTCACTGAACCACCCACATGTTTAGCAGTTTTAGCATAGGAAAGGCCACATTCGTGTAACCCAACAATCTTAAGTCTCTTTCTAGGTGTCCAATATATTCTTTTATTTGATGCCATTGCTTTTTGACTGAATATTAGAAATATTTACAAAAATTCCAACTATATAATAAAAAGTTTAACAAAATTTCTAACTTTCAATTTGATTATATAAAAAACAGTCTTCCTTCTACAGAAAAAAGCATAACAATGACTTGTTCCAACTTTAAACATGATGTCAGCTTCTGCTAGCAGTTATTAACATTTGATTAGAATCACTATTTTTTGTTCCGAGAACAAGAACAGTGATTTGTCAGGAAAGGTAGAAATGACAATCAACTTCATAATTGTGTTTGTTATTCAGATTAAAGTAAGAATAATTTTTTTGTATTGCAAATATTTGTATTTTGCTTTTTGTATAGAAATCAGCATTGAATTATCTTTAAAATGATATATAAGAGTTTGCATTTTGTGAAATGTAACATTTTCTATAAGAATACAAAGTTAGGAAACACAATGATTTTCAAAAGTATCCACAATTTTGGCCACCACTGTCTAACTTTAAAAAATAAATTTGAAGTTATTGAGCTGCACTAATTTTTCATTGCGTCTGCCCCTTCTATTCATTTTATTGTATATTGCAGCTTATACTATGTTATTAAATGTCAATCTTTTTTAAATTTGTTTTATTAAGTTTGAAAGCAGAAAATATGACACACTGTGGTAATTATATAATTTTAGTAAAGGGTAATTTTTTTAAAATGTGAAAATGTATTTTTTTTTTTTTTTTTTTTTTTACATATTTATGAATGTTTTTATTATATAATTCATCATGATCAAACTGATTGATTGTGATATAAGTTATAATAATATTATTATTACATTAAAAACATTTTCTTATTGCTTTTACAGCACTTCTTGAAAAGTATCCAAATGTTTCTACGTTATTGTCTTCAGAATTGAAAAATTCTGAGAGTATACCTGCAGCTCTGTCTGAAAATGTAATTATGTTTCAAATTATTATTATATTATTTATATGATATACTAGACACCTTTGGCAACCAGTTGGTTTGCCATTATTAATGCTCTTAAAAATGTTCAATTAATATTTTATGTAACTTGTTTTCATAATAGGTTTTTCTGCAAAATATATTTCAAATTTTGATAGTCATATTCACTTATACTATTATGTTGGCGTTGGCCTTAAGCCTTTCTGTCCATTGTATATGAGGAATAAATTATTGCTCTGGATACAATTATTTAATGTTTTCTATGTATTATATTCAATTTCCATCTTCAGCCAGTTTTTACTGAAATTGTAAGTAATTCTAAGTAGGATTAATTGTTCTTTATTTATTTTATTTCAAAGTTAACTAATGTCTCACTTTTATTCTGTTTCAAAATTTGGAAATGCTGGCTGTAATATTCTTTACCATTTTTTTATGTTCATCATTTTTCAATTTCTTCATGGTTTTCTAAATTTATATATGTATGTATATGTATTTACATCAATACAATTGATTTTTGCTAAATAATATATAAATTTTTATAGATTTAAAAATATATAAATTAATTTTTTACTAATATATCAATTAATTTGTAATATTATAAAAGTAAACTTTTAAACAAACCATGTAGTGAAGTTTTCCATTTTGAAAAGTTTTTTTTTAATTCTTTGATGATTTTCACTTATTATTTATAAACAATTGAATTGGTAGATTTGGACTAGATAGGTTTTAGATTAAATTATTTATAACTGTTTTTTTATAATTTAGCTTGATGCTGGATTTATTCCAATCGACCAAATTAAATGTGGCATGAAACTGGAATTAATGGATATTGATAATCCTAATAATGTATGGATTGTAACGGTATGTCTAAGCATAATTATTTTAAAATTAGTAATATTTTCTGATATTATTATTCTTATTTAAGGTATTTTTAAACTCTCTTCTTTTTTGTATCCTATTTATATATTATGCTTAAATTCTGACTTTAATTTTAATAAAACTTTTTATTGTCATTGTCATGTTTTTTAGAATTATTGTGGATCAGGGAATTTTGTTAAATCCATTCTGGCTCTTCATAATTATGCTATGTAATAAAAGAATAGCCATGTATCAGTATTTTTAATTTGGGGGAAAAACTTTTCAAATATCAGATTTTATTCCTTTTTGGTGTATGTGAGATATTATAAAGATATAAATAAAATTATGTCTAGATTTTAAGATTTTTACTGAAAATCATTATTTTCAAAAATTAAGTACATGTTTATTTATTTTATTTTAATGTATATTTTTAATTTTCAACCAGAGATATATTTTATTGATTAATTTCATTTATAATTTTCTAAATTCCTTTCTAAGATTTTATTTATATCAATTTTTCTTTAGACAAGGTTACCACACCACCAGCAGAACAGGGAAACCCCAGAAAATTTAAGAAATTGTCTAAAAAAAAATTCGAAAGATGTAGGAAAATTTGAAAATTTTTATAAAAATAGGGAAAATACAGGAAATTTTATGTTATTTATTTCCCTATCCAAATAATGCTGATTTCTAAAAATTGCAAGAATAAAAGATTGTAGTCATAACTTCCAAAAACGAAGCAATATGCCATTTGCGATTGTGTAATGTGGAAACTCACCACTCTTTTTCTTGTATAGATTATTCCTGCTTCGATTTGTGAGACAATCATTCTTTTTCCACGAGATCCCAGAGTTGCTACTAATGAGAGTGCCCGAGACTTATGTAACTGCGCGAGAAAGGAGAATGCATTTCACCAGCAGGATTAGCAACATTCAATTTGCAGAAGCAGTGCGGTAGTGTTTAGTCTACCATACTTGAACTTATTGAATGGTTTGTTTAATATTTGAGAAACTGTGAGATTATTTAAAGTAGATTAGAGAATATTTTTAAATCAGTGAGCTGCTGGCTCAAAATTATTGTATGATGCAAATTGGATGGATAAAAAAACTATCCTGATTTTGTTGAATGAGTTTAAGAAGTTCTACAAAATCAATTTGTCTCATACTGCTTGCTTTGTAAGAAGATAATAAACCTAAATAATATGGGAAAACAGACACTTACTATTCATGCGAAAAGAAGAAAAGATACCAGACTGCATGCCAGTTCAATAGAGTAATTATTGATACTAGACTTAGTATCTAAAAGAAAGGACACATCAAATCTGAAAGCATTAGATATAATGTCTGAAAATAAACTGATTTCAAACTTTTTAGTTCAAGAACAATCAGTTAAAGCTGAATTTTTATGGGTATTAAAGCTTGTTACATCACATTCGTCCTTTAATTTATTCAATGATATATCGGAAATTTTTTTATATATGCTCACTGCAAGTGAAATAGCTAAAAAATGTATGTTAGGTAAGAATGTTGTACCTTATTTATTAAGGATTAATTCCACGGACCTGATGGCTGAAAAATCTGCAGTAGTTAATGCCCAAATACTTGGATTGGCAAAAATGAATAAATAAAAAAATTACCTTTGCTTTGTAATGTTTTTTGTTAAGTAATCTTTAAATGTTTAGTATCATGATAATAAAAAAATTTTGTGTGTTTTAATTCACCTGAGTCCTTAATTTTGTGCGACTTGTAATTATAAAGCTTGAGAGATAACATATCCCCTCCCTTAATATTTAAATTTTGTCTTGCTAAATTCTTGATAATAAATAAAGATAATTTTTTTCTGTATGTAAATATAAACATTCTTTTAATATGGTATTATCTTGCATAATGTTAAACTATTGTTTCGTTTCCTTGCTTTCACCATTCCTTAAAACCATATTCCATTATAACTAGCACATTAGTGCTTTTCACACATTTTCTTGTATCTTAAATATATGTACAAGAAAAAAAGCAAGGAAAAAGACTGGGATTTTTTTTCCATATTTGAGTGGCAACCCTGTTAGATTTTGAGATTGTGAAATATTTTTTTCCTTCAGATATTTAGTTTGTAATTTATTGTTTTCTATTTTCGAAAGATAAAACAAAATATTGGTGGACGTTTGTTACTCCATTATGATGGTTGTGAAGAAGCTTCTAATTGTGACATGTGGTTATTTTACCTTTCTGACTACTTATATCCAGTTGGTTTTGCCAAATTAAACAACTTGCAATATAATCCTCCAAAAGGTAATCAACTCTTAAACTGTTTGTAATATTTGTCTAAATTTAACTTAATGCACAAGATGTTTAATTTCATTTCTACCAATTATATTTTTAAGTATGACTTCAAAAATTGCTTATTAAAGTATGCTTGTGTGTGTTTGTATATCCAGACTGAAAAATTAAGAAAAAAATCCTTACAGTTAGTTGCATGTTTAACTCTCCTAGCAGTAGTGACAGGTTTTTCTGAAAATCAAATCTGCTTCCAGATAGGTAAAGATGTTTTATTCCACCCTCTTCTGTTGCTTTCAGGCTGGGTGCAATGAGTTTTTCCTGCTTTGAATTTTGCTGTTGAAGATGGCAAAGATATCTTTTACTTCTTTACAATTACCCTCCATTAATGACTTCTTTGATAGTAATGGTTTGCTAGTGCTAAACTTTACAACAGAAAGACTCACTAGTGGTAGGGAAAGAATTAATGTTGGCTGACCAATGAATTTCTTATCCTAAAAAATAATTAAATTGGGAACAGTTTGATGGGTTTTTTTTTCAGAAACTTATATGGAATAAAATCGTATTTAAATTATTATTATGGCCTGTAAAATTTAATAAATACTTCTCTTCAAAAGCAAAGCAAAACCTTTTTGAAGATTTTACATTGGAAAAAACTGCTTTGCATCAAAGTTTATTCATGGTTTTCAAAGTTTATTTTATCATTATTCATTTGAGAAGAAATTTCATTGCCCAGAGTGCTTTGTTAAATTTATATTTTGATATAAGAATGTGACTATTTTTTTTAATTCATAAATTTTTCTTAGTATTTCAAATTCTGAACCTTGAAAGAAATTTCGTGTTCTATTACTTTTTTAAGGTAAAGGACCGTTGTTTTAGATTTGAAGTACATTAAAATATCAACACATTTTTAAATTAAATTTCAGCTGACTCTAATTTCTGATTAGAAAATGCCAAGTGAAAATGTTGAAAATTTATATGAATTCAATGTATTATATGATTGATATTAAGATTTAAGGATACAGGTACAATATTTCATTCTGAATTTTACTGGATATATTTTCCAGAATTTATTTCATTTAGCTCACAAAACAGATTTCAGAAATTAATTTCCAAGAAACCTTTGTAACTAAATATTAATTTTTCTTCTCTATAGTACCAAAATATTTTTATCTTTCCATAATAGATGTTCAGTGGTAATATTTAATGAGAGATATTGAAATCTATTCTTATATATGTTTCTATAAAACATCAGTCATATTTTACTCTATTTTTTAATAATGCTTATGATACACTTATTCATTCTTTTATCACTGTGAAAATAAAAATAAAAAGGTTTAATGTAACTTTTTAGGGAAATGGAAATATAATTATTACATAATTACATATAAATATTGTTAGATTATTCATAATACCAATGATAAAAATAGCATATTATGAACTCTTTGAATAATTTTGAATAAAATTAAGCAAAAAAGAAGGTAAAAGGCCTTGCTCAATATATATACCTTGCATAGCAAACATTATTTAATATATTTTCTGAAGCATTTGACACTTCTTTTACACATTATAAAAAATTAATGAGGATTTCAAAAATTTTGCTTAAGAATTCTTGGTGTATGGTGTAAAAAATATTTCTAGGCTCACAGATTTTTTGTGAATTACAAGAAGCAAAAATTGGTAAAAAATGTTTTATAAGGTATTAGATCTAGAGCTATGGAATTTAACTTGTACTCACTACTTGCACAGTAGATGCTCAGTAAAAAATGGAATTTCAAAACCTAAGTAATTTTTTATTAATTAAAACTTTTCAAAAATTTGATTGATCGAAAACATTTATCAACCAATTTTTTTATCATTTAAAACTCCAAAAGAACACTTTATGGTGATAATATGAAATTAAAAAGAAAATTTAATTATTTAAAACTAATTTTAACTATTATTTGTAACTGTACTTTTTATTGATATAATGAAAGTTGAACCCAATTTTAATGTTTCATCAAATCTGTCCCTCACATGCTTTTGCCATTTTTAATGTTTGATAAAAGAAGTACTTTGTTTGAAGATTTGCTATAAAAATTTTAATGTTGCTCTTTACTCTGTAAAATTCTGTTAAATTTTCCCTACAAAACTTGAATATATTATTTTTTTGTTCAATATCTTTGCTGTAATATAGTTCAAAAGAATAGTAATGAATCATCAGGCAATTTGTCAAAAATTTAACATCTTGGTATTTGTGCAAGATTTAAATACATCATTTTATTCATACAAACTTATGAATATTTTTTTTTTTTTCATTTGAACAAAACTACAGAAAGATTTGCTTATAATTTAGTTGCTGTTTGTCTATATTTCAGTAGTCTTCATTTTTTTATATTTTATTAAAAATTGCATATATTTAAAAACATTTTAAATAAATATTTTTGCTACTTAACCCTTCAATTCGCTGGAACATAGAAAGTTTTTCCAATGAGCTTCATGTAAAATGGCTGGAATATAAGTCATTCTTTATATTCAAGTGTGATAATTTTTAGGGAAATTCAGATAATAGACAGTCATTGGTCAATGGGTTAATCTGTGATTAAAAATGGCCATATTATCAATCTTTGTGCATCATCATTTTAGACTATTTCAGTGGTTACCTCAAGAATTATTTCCAAATTATGTTCATAATTTCCTCAAAACAACTGTTAATTGTACAGTAATAAAATCAAGCAATATATTTTACAATAATAAAATAGTTTTGATTATAGAAGAGTAATGTCAAGAATAGCAGTATATTCAGGGATTTGAATAACTTAGATTATATTTCCTTACTTGACGTGAAATAATTATAAGTAAGAACATTTCTAAGCATTTAAAAATTAGCTAGTAGATGTTAGTTACAAAAAACATCCTGTATATGTGTGTTTATTTGCATTGTATCAGTTTTTGCATAGAATAACATATTTTTTTCAGAGGTTAATTGTGCAAAATGGAAAGAAAAAAAAATATCTAACCATTACAAGTTATTGACATTTATTCCCTTTTGGAGTTATCTGAGATATTGATTAACATATTTGGGGTATTTTGTCTTTTTTATGTATTGTACTTCATATTTATATACAGTTTATTATATAAAGTTGCCAATTATTGCATATGATTATAAAATATTTAGTGTAAAAGTGATTATATATTCACCATCACAAACTATTTAATTTTGTCGTCTCTTGATATTATTTCTAAATGCTTCCAGTTTTATATGATATATATATATGTGTGTGTGTGTGTGTGTTTTGTAAAAATAATAACATTAATGTATTATAATTTCCTTCACTTATTCAGTTTTTGGTTCTGACATCAACACACAAAATAATACTGGAAATATGGTTTTTTCTAATAAATTTTTTATACACCAATAATCTGTAATTTTAATAATTTGTTATCACTTAAACAATTTAATTATTTCCTGATAAAAAAAACACGAGCAGAGATTTTTAAGTTGATAAAATTATAAAAGAGCAAATATAATATGTGTATGAAAATTCTTTAATTATTTTACATTTTTTTTAACATGCACAAATTGAAAAAAATGATCAATGGTCAAATAAGATCAAATTGAATGTGACTTATTATTTTGAGTAATATTTATTCATATTTTCTCTTTCTTTCTGAAAATCAAAAGTCAACTTATTTGATACATCTTGGAGCTGAAAAAACTTAATTTCTCTGCATTGAATAGTAAAAAAGTGTATTACTTGTAATCCTGAAGAAAAAAGTTGTTGAATATGAGAAGAATAAGCGGATATAAAAGAAAAGGCCAAGAAATTCAAAGTACTACTATAATGATTGAAATTTTTTTTTTAAGCAACTTCGAAGCAAATGGCATAAAAACAAATAGAAGTATAGCCTTCTAGCAGCTATAGAGAGAAACAAGTGGTCAACCTCTAGACGTCAGAAATGTAGCGTCATTAGGATTTGTCTAAATTATTTCATGTGTTAATTGTGTTGTAGCTAATTGTTTGTGACTGTAGCTCATTAGATTTTAAATATAATATTATATGAGCTACCCAGCTCTGTCATTCTTAAATCACTCAGTCAGAGGTGTAATATAATGTAATCTCTGTATGATTATAATTCTAATTCCAGATCACATTTTTATTATGCTCTGATAGATTGTATAAAATAAATAAATACATTTGAAAAAAGAGAGAAAGGTGGAAAAAACTTTGTGATAAGTCTAATTTTTATTATTGGACAATTTGCATCTGTTAAAGAATAACTTTATATGATTGCATTCAGTTTTATTAGATTAAGTATATTGAAATAGTGAAGGGCATTATTGGACAACTTTTGAACCCTTTACTTTATAGTGTTTCTAAATTAAAAAATAAACTTCATGTTCAAAAAATCATTTTTATTTTCTTTGTGAAATAAATAAGATTAATCAATCAAATATATTCTCAGCATCACTTACTAAATTATCTGATGTATAGATCAGAAATTGATATATTATGAAATATAGCCTAATATATTACCTTATATCCTATTATGTTTCCTTATAAGAGGGGAAAAAGCATAAAGGAAAAAGACATAATAATAATTTATATTTGCTTATATTAAAAATATATGATGAGCTACTATAACTCTATCAAATATCATATATATATATATATATATAATATTATGAGTAGATGAGTATAAAGGATATAAAGCACAGGAAATCTCTGTTGTTTCAATTTTTTTCTTTTGAATGATTCTGAAATGGTTGCTTTGAGAAATCCAAAATTGAATCTAATAAATCATTTGAAATACTTAATATTCCTCCATAATTTAAAAAAAAAGTAATGTATCATTTTACATAAAAGCATGATCTTTGAATTGGCTATCTTGAATTTTTTTTTCATTCGGAATATTTTTTATAAATAATGCATCAAGTTATAATTTCATTTCATTAGAAGTGGATATAAAGACCCATGTATAATTCTTGTTAATAAACCATTTGGTAACACTTTTGTTGTTTCAGTTGGTTGTTAGATAAGAAACTAGGGAAACATAATTATTTATTTACTTCTTATAAAAGATACCAAATCTAAAATATATTCAAATTTAAATATAATCTTAAGAATTTTATTGAAATATTTTTATAATCCTGCTGAGTTTGAATGTAATTTTCCAAATTTAAAATAAAAATAGAAAGTATTTAAAATTAACAATGATGCAAAGATATCTATCTACTCTAACATTATTTTTCATAGAAAATAAATTTTAAACATTTAAATTTTATAAACATAATTACTGTGAAAATAAGATTATATTTATTTTATTTTATTTTTGTATTAAAGTTAATATTTTTTAAAGGTTAAGTTTTACTGTTTAAGATTTATTAGTCGCCTTTGGTGACCAGCTGGTTGCTCAGGGATATTTGCTACTTTTAATTTCAATTAAATCATTTAAATATAATTTCATATACATGATACAATGAAATTGTCAGATTAAAGATATGTTACTGTAATTGCCTTCTATATGTTGTGCCTATGAAAGTTACTAATGGAGGCCAGTTCCATGACATCATGACACTATTAAGATTGTTAATGTGTGGTTCATCTTTATAGTATTGTAGTACAGCATCATTCTTTATAGTATTGCAACTGCACTTTTTTTTATCCATCACTTAAAGTATACAGATATTAAACAGAATATTTCTTCTTTAACTTTCAACAATGGAAGAAACTCATACGATTATGTATTTAATGTGGCAATGAAAACGATTTGAATTTCAGAATAACTATGCAATCTATTGTTGAAAAATAGACAAATTTTTTTAATTGCCAAAATTCATCAAAAATTTGCACAGTTGTTAAATTGGTATCGTTAAAAGATAGTGTAAATTTTATTTATTATACAGCATTATTTTTGGAAATTATCTCTTGGGAATACCATATTTTAGTTAAATTTTAAATTACTATTTTAAAAAAATCATTTTAAGGTGTATTTTCCACTCTCCATGGTAAAAATGTGCCAAATTTGGTAGCTGTAATTCAAACAGTCTGGTCTGTAGAGCACCAATTCACACACACATTCATCTTTATTCTTAGTAGAAATAAGAAAGAATATTGTATAGGTTCCTGCCTTAAATATTTTTTTCCTTAGTTTCCTTCTCCTTGTATTTGTTCTTGAGATTCAAAAATCATCATTAATTATGCTTATGCATCTTTGTCTCATTCGTTTTATGAATTTACTGATTATCGTAAACAAAAACTGAGAAAAAAACAAAACCTTGTCATTTTAGGAATAGAATGCAAACACTCTGAAAAAGAATGGGAGATGATTTTACAGAATTCTTTTGAAGAAGCTGAAAAACTTCCTTTTCCATCACATATTTTTGAAGTATGTATTATAAGTTTTAAACATCCAAAAATACTTTATCTTATATGACAAAATCTAATTATTTTATTTTTGGTCTTGTAGCCTAAAATTCCATTAGAAAAACTTACTTTTAAAGAAGGTATGAAATTAGAAGCAGTCAACATACAAAATTATGCTGAAATCTGCCCTGCAACTGTCACCAAAGTTGTGAATGATTATTATTTCTTAGTTACTATTGATAACCATATTGATGAGCCAGTAACAAATGCTGTTTTATGCTGTAATTCAAATACTCCTTTTGTATTTCCCATTAAATGGGCTGAAGAGCATGAACTGGAAGTGAAACCTCCTAAAGGTAAATTTATTTTAGTGATTCATATTTTTTATTTTTGAAGTTAATCAATAATATTGTTGTACAAATCGAGGAATTTTTTTCAAGAAGTGTTATTTAAGATGTAAAAGCTGGTTTGGATCATTTGGTACATGTAACATCATTTACTTAATTTCATTGCATACTTGTTGAATAGCTGAATATTAATTTTTTTTTTATGTTCAAATAAATTAGGCTAATTCATAATATTAAGTAAATTTATAGATAACTAATAGTTTACTAATGTATTTTTATTTCATAACTAATGTTAGAATCTTGAGTGGGAAAATTCATTTTGATTTTAAGTATTTGATGGTTATTTTCTTTAAGAGAAAGCATTCCATATACATTTAATATAGATATTAATTTTTCTGATCTCTTTTGAAATAAAAAGAATATTTACAAAAACTGTTAATTTACCCATAAATGTATTTCATTATTTTGATTAGTTTATTTGTAAAAGTGTAAGGATCTAATATGAAACCAAGTATTATAATTATATTATCTCATATAGCACTGTAAGATATTTAAATGCATCTATATTAATCTTAAGAATTTTATGTTATAGTTTCAGTAAAATAGCTTATTGCATTAAATAAGTGAAAGTAAAATCGATGAAATATGTGTTTATATTAATAAATAAATAAATAAAAATAAATTTTTGAAATATACATGTGAAATAAATTTTGATGTAATATATAAAATCTATTAAATACATTTTGCAATATGAACAATGTTGTCATCAATCTAAATCAAATAGACAATTTGTTCTGAAAAATAAAATTAAACTGGGATTTTTTTGAAAAGTTGATTGAGGAAACTTATGAGATAACAGAGCATGATGCTCAGTTTCATTAAACTGATAAATGTTGCATTTTTATAACTCGCATTTAATATAAGATTTTATGTGCAGTTACATAGTTATTTTCTATCCATATAAAATACTTTTTACTCTTTAGAGGAAAATTTCCTTTTTATTTTTCTGATTAAGAAAGTTTAATTGTTATTTTTCCGAATATTATATTTTTTAGGCATGGGAGAGGGGTTTGGAAATGATTGATTGTTTCATTTAATCATGCATATATTATTTGTTAGTAAGAAATCTTTTATTTTTCACATATTTTTTTTAAATGATGAATTCATAAAATTCATTTTGTTCTTCATATTTTATTCTTAATTGATTTTTATCTTTATTATTGTATTCATTACGTTGTTTTTCATTATAGTAAATTCAAGTATTGTTGTAATTTAAAATGAGATTATTAATTTATTTTATTTAATCACCATACTGATTAATTTTTGATTTTAAAAAATTATATATAGTAAATCATCGATTTTTGTAAGCAGTAAATAATGTAATTTTTATAGCAGCATTGGAATATCATTATTATTTTCTTGAATTATTTTGATAGTAAAATGTGTATGTGTGTTCCATGTTGAAATTTTATACCTTAATACAATAAATATGTATTTTCTTTGCATATTCTTTTATAAAATTCATTTTGTTCTGTCTAAAATACTAAGATTATTTATCATTTAAAGATGGGTTTCATTTCCTTTTTAGATCTATTTTTTTCCTTTATGTATTAAATAATTTTTTCTAATGTGATGTAATTTCACATTTTATGTACTTTATCAATAACGGTATTAAATTTTTATAAGTCAGGAGTGCAATTTAAAACTAACTTTTTGTAATGAGTCCTCATTCTTAAATTTTAAAATTTCTAATTCATTTGGAAACAAAAGTGTACTTATTTTTAATATGTGATAAATATTAAAAAAATTTCATTACTAATTATATTTTTATTTTAAAGGTTATAAATTAGATGGTTCCAAATTTTCTTGGGATGATTATTTACAGTTTTGTAAAGCTGAGGCAGCTCCAGTAGACATTTTTCCTATGGTGAGTTCTAATTGCTTAATGCTATGTATGGCGAGTTCTAATTGCGTAATGCTATGTATTTCAGAAATCTTCTGAATACTTGAATTACTTGTCCTTTTTTTTTTTTTTTTTTGCAGTGCTTTATGAATATGGGTTTTGAAACTGGAATGAAGCTTGAAACTGCTGATCCTTTCAATCCCAATAATGTGAGTATGCCTGAGTGCTTACTTTTATAATAAGAGAAATATAATATTATATGTTAAGTTGTTGAAAGATGATTGTTTCTTCAGTATGATAAGTTTTTTTTTTTTAATTCTATTTATTCTACTCAGAAGGGTTGCAGCAATGGGAAATTGAAAATTAATATATTTTTATTCTGCATCCCAAATATCCAGCTCTTTGAAAAATTCATCATCCTCAAAATAAATAAATAAATAAAAAGTGTATGTGTGTGTGAGAGAGAGAGAGAGAGAGAAATATAGCTTTCTATTTAATTTTAAAATTTATTTAAATGTTCATTAAAAAAATTAATAATGTTCCTTGCATTTATTTATCTGTCTCTAATCAGCTAAAAAATAATTAATGCTCATGAATTAACTATTTATCACTAACCTTTCAAGATAAATTAAAATATGCCGTTGAGAAAAAAAAAATAGTTATTTTGATGTAATGCAATTTACAATAAACTTGAAACATGTACTTTCTTCCTTACATGCCTACTTTGTTTTTAATTCTCTAAAATGTTTGTAAGTTTAAAAATATTTCAAATATTTGTATAATCAAAGAGTCAATATGCAAAAGAAGTAAAAGAAACAGCCCCACTTTGCACTTATCAAAGACTGGATATCATAAATTCTTTGTGCATCAGTTTTACTTTATTAAATAGAATTCCATATGGTGTTATTTTATTAATTTATTTTATTATAAAGTAGTACCTAGTTATAAATGCATATTTTTTTCTTAATAGTTTTTATGATTATATAGTCAAATCTCAGTTGATTGTTATAAATATTTAGGAATGATTTCAGAATGTAGGATGTCTATAAAAAAAAAATATTTGGAGGTATCATCCATTTTTAAATACATACAACATAAAATGACCTATTGTATCTAATTTTGTTTCATAAATATGTAAAAAAAATTACCCTAGTTGCAATATATATATATATATATATATATATATATATATATATATATATATATATATATATATATATATATAATATACAGGTTGTTGCCGAATTCGACCGACAAATTCAGAGGGGTGATAGTAGGCATCAAAAGGTTAAAGAATCACCATATAAACGTGGGGTCCCAAACGTCGTTTAGAGGGTGAAAATCACAAAAAAATAGGGAGACGGTGAACTGTTGGAAACTGTAAAAAACTGTGTTTCAACTATGATTTTTTTTAAGTGAAAGCACATTCTTTAAAGCAATTTTTCCTGTAAGTAACATTCTGATTTGATGACCCAGGGGGTCGTAAATTATTGTAAACGAAAAAGTAGTTTAGAACCATTATCTACAAAAATATTAAGAAAAATAAAAGATTGAAAATATAAGGAATTTTGTACTCTTTAATTTGATAGAAGTCTGTAGTGTGAAAATTGAGGAGATTTTAAGGTATTCAAGAAAAACTAAAATGTTTGCCGGGAAACTACGATGCAACATCGGCACCAATGTTTACAGAATGCATTGCAAAATTCTATCGAAAAATTCTGAGGAGTAATTGTAGGCATGAAGGCAATAAAAATTTTCAAAGAAATATAAAGTCTCAAACGACGGTGAAAATTTATTTGCTGGAATACAGATACAGCACAGACATTTTAACATAAGAATGGAGACGATGAGAAACTTTTATAAAATTTACTCAAGTTGCGGCCGCGAAGGTCACTATACAACCGACACCGATGTTTAAAGGACCACCGGACGCTCTCAAACATACAAGGTGTTCTTGCGATTTCTCCTGCAGCGACGACGATCCATGCTACGAGATCTTTCAATGTATCCAAATATGTCTGATAACAAGAAATTTCATATGGCCCCAAAAGAAGAAATCAAAGGAATTGAGGTTTGGGGAACATGAGGGCATTCAACAGATCCACCACATCCAATCCACGTCTCAGGATATGTATCATCTAGATAGTTACGCACAGAATTCAAAAATTGCGCTGGTGCACCATCATGCATTAACCACATGTTTTGGCGTGGAGTGGCCGGTATTTCCTGCAGTAAATCCAGAAGGACGTGCTGCAAGAAAAAAAGGTACTGTAGTGACGCTTTATAAGCCAGATAACAGCTACGAGACATGAGAAATTTCTTTTGTCTTGTGGTCATGTTACTCGGCTACGAACCAGAAGGTTGCGAGTTCGATCCTCGCCTATTGCCCAATCGCAACATTGGTGACCCTGGATTAATTTCTACCTGCTGGATAATTCAAAATGTCCGAGACGGAAGTTTTGGAAGCAAGCGGCGAGAGCATAAAAATACTGCCGTTTTGGTTTGACAAACCTGAAATATGGTTTTACCAGGTCGAAGCTCAGTTCAAGATTTGCAGGATTACATCGGAAGATACTATGTTTAGCCATCTCATCGCCCAATAGCAACATTGGTGACCCGATGACGAAAATACGCAAACTTCATACAAATGTTGTGGTGCCCTCTAACAGAAATAAATAATTAAAAAAATGAAGCTGATAAATAATCAGCCAATAAATAAATGAAGCTGTTAAATAAGCAGCCAATAAAAAAAAATGGATAAGGCGCAACATCCAATATATCACCACTAATAACAGCAAAATATCGTTCGTCTCACTGGAGAGGGAGTAATGTGGTGACGCTTTATAAGCCAGATAACAGCTACGAGACGAGAAATTTCTTTTGTCTTGTGGTCATGCTACTCGGCTACGAACCAGAAGGTTGCGAGTTCGATCCTCGCCTATCGCCCAATCGCAACAGTACTTTGCTCCCCTGAGACGTTCGGGTCCTGCATTTAGCATCGTCATTTTGAAGGATCCTGTCTCCCGCAACCATCTATTAATATTTGCAAAGGTGCTGTGGTGTGGACAACATCTACTTGGATATTGCTATTGGTATATTCTTTGTGCTAGCCGTCCATTACCATTCGCTCGGTCATAAATTAAATGCATATCCGCATAGTCGGCATTCGTGAAATCTGACATGCTGTTTGCGAATGAAACTTATCGACTATCAATATTGCACTGCTCTTTAACGACTACAAGCTGCTTTTATATTCCTCGAACCATCAATTCTGCAATGCTCGCTGCTTTTATATTCCTCGAATGCATTGAAAATTTAGATACGAGAAAGCTTCTTCTTCTCGACTACCTTGTTCCAAATCCTTGCATTCTTAGGGCCATTCTCTTCATCAGGCTAATTGTCTCTTCGATGTCTGTTTTTGCGATTTTCACAGAATAAACGTCTCCTGCGACCCTATGTTTTTATCATAATTTTTCATCTCCTTAATGCCTACTATCACTTCTCTAAATTTACCTTTCGAATTTGGCAACCCCGATGCTGAAACATCGGTACCGATGTTGCAGCGATGTTTCCTGGCAAACATTTTAGTTTTTCTTGAATATCTTAAAACCTCAGTTTTCACACTACATACTTATATCAAATTAAAGAGAATAAAATTCCTTATATTTTCAATCTTTTATTTTTCTTAATATTTTAATATTTTTGCAGATAAGGGTTCTAAACTACTTTTTTGTTTTCAATAATTTACGACCCCCTGGTTCATCAAATCAGCATGTTACTTACAGGAAAAATTGCCTTTAAGAATGTGCTTTCACTTAAAAAAAATGATAGTTGAAACACCATTTGTTATTCTTTTATTAATTTTTTACAGTTTCCAAAAGTTTGCCGACTCCTTATATTTTTGCGATTTTCACACCCTAAATGTCGTTTGGGACCCCATGTTGTATGGTGATTCTTTATCCTCCTGATGCCTACTATCACCTCT